>CM064577.1:39991867-40205955 GCA_032716605.1 Paralithodes platypus | reverse complement strand
TCCAACATTTCCTGGTACGTCCGGTGAGCAACTCCTCAGCGTCCTGCATTTCACAAATGTCGTTGCTCCCTTCGTTGAGGAATTGTGATGGGCGTCCCTCTCACCACCTCGCTTCCATGAACATCCCATCTATGACTTTTCTGACACCTTCTCGACTCCGGCACCAGGCAGACAGACAACTTTACCAACATGTGTGGTTAGCCCTACCAAGGTATTTAATCATTGTATCCCCTACAATTAAAATAGACTTAGCTTTTTTCCGTTGTCGGCTTGTAGCAGGAGCTGTAGCAGCAACAGCAGCAGACTTCCCCCCCTCCCCTCTCACTGCCTCGATGATCGACACTTCCTCGCCATCACTCTCATCAGCCAAGGTGCTGAAGTTGTTGTGGGTCTTGAGTGGCTGCCTTTTCAGCTTGCAGGCCGTTGCACTGGTTGACACCACTTTCCAAGGGGTTTCACGATCCCTGGGAACACTTCCGGTAGCCTCACACTTCTTTTCCGCCATAGCTAGTCTCAAGGCCAAATTTTCATCTTTGAGACACTGAATCTCCTGCTCCACACTCTCCAGTCTTTCTTGCAAAGCAAGACAAAGCTGGAGAGTATGGGAGGAGACAGCAGACTCATCAACAACAGCCATCACTAAAAAGTTCACTAGGACCTCACTAAGGGTAAACCGGTTCACTAGCGGTCACTGGGGACGTCCGCACTAGTCAGGGGTCAGAGGGCAACTGACCTCCATAGCAAACACACTTGCACAGAACCTACCTCAACCTCTCAATAAATACACGACAACAACGGCCACCTTTCGAAATTTCTACAGAGATAAAGATATACACCCAACACATTTGGATTGCAAAATGTTACACCAAAATACACTTTTGACGAGCTGTCTAACCTAAATGTACATAAAAGCACAGGACCAGACAAAATTCCTGCCAAATTTCTACGAGATGGAGCCATTGGTATAGCAGGCCCCCTAACCCACATCATCAACTTGTCAATTAACACCAACACTGTACCTGCTGAACTGAAGGAAGCTATTGTAACCCCTCTATTCAAGAAAGGAAATAAACTAGAAGTTGGTAACTACAGACCAGTTAGCATATTATGTATTGTATCTAAAATCCTTGAAAGAGCGGTATACACCCAAATTGAACACTACCTCAAACTAAATGATCTATTCTATAAGTTTCAATCAGGTTTCAGATGCATGTACTCGACAGACTCCTGTCTCATCCACTTAACGGATCACATTCATAAAGAAATGTCTAAAGGTAACTACACCGGTATGGTTCTTCTTGATCTACAAAAAGCGTTTGACACAGTAGACCATGATATCCTATGTAATAAACTACAAGCAATGGGCATAGGGTCTGTGAACTGGTTTAAATCTTATCTTAGTGGTAGAACCCAAAGAGTCAAAATTGATAATATATCTGATCCTATGCCAATTAACTGTGGGGTCCCGCAGGGAAGCATCCTTGGTCCCTTACTCTTTCTCTGTTATGTGAACGACATGGAACTGAGCGTCTCATGTAAATTATTACTGTATGCAGACGACAGCGTGCTCCTGGTTTCAGGAAAAGACCCAATAAGTATTGCCGCTTCACTTTCCAAAGAACTAGAATGTAGTGAATGGCTAGTGGACAATAGACTATCTCTTCACCTGGGCAAGACGGAAGCCATCTTATGTGGAACAAAACGCAAACTGAAAGACATTGTGGGCTTCTCGGTCAACTGTAATGATATTCCTATAACAACAGTGTCACAAGTTAAATATCTCGGACTAAAACTGGACGCGAGTTTGTCAGGTGAAACAATTTTGGAATCTATCCTGAGTAAGTGTAGAGCACGTATAAAATACCTGTATAGACAGGTGGGATGCTTGCCCGCGGCGACCAAAAAGACCCTCTGCCAAGCGCTTGTTCAATGTCATTTTGACTATTCTGTGTCATCCTGGTACTCTGCATCATCTAAATCAGCACAGCACAAACTTCAGGTCACTCAAAATAAAATGGTTAGGTTCATGCTGAACCTAGGACCCAGATCACATGTTGGCCAGGAACAACTTCAGTCACTAGGTATGCTCAATGTCGCTGACAGGGCCAAACAAATCAGGCTCACTAATGCCTTCAAAATTTGCTATGACAGAGCTCCAGAGTATCTAAAGAATGATTTTGTTAAAGCAAATGAGAGGAGTGGACATAATACAAGAAACAGGATGTTTAATTTTAAGGTCCCGAGAATCCAAGGACAGGGTAAGCAAACATTCTTCTTCACCGCCATCAAAGACTGGAACGACCTACCCCAGTCAGTCCGTGAAAAGAGAACACTGTATTCCTTCAGACGTAGCCTGAAGGAACACCTGAACCGGACAGCTGCGAGAAGGGAGCACCAAGCTTATGTCTACTACTAAATGCGACATAAGAGATAGACTAACCAAACTGAAATGATTACTGATTACGGATTACTGATATTCACTATAGGATGTAAGGTATCTTAAAATAACCCCCTAGAAATACTTTCTCTAAAGTATCTATTTCTATTATCCTCCTCATATTTCCCAGCTAACCTAATCCCACAAGGACCCCAATGGAAATACGCCTAACGGCCTTATTGGGCTATCCTTAGTTGGAATTATGCAAGGCTGGTACATGTCATATTTGTAACATACTATGTGGTACCAACTCTGTAAATTGCTAACTGAATAAATATTATTATTATTATTATTATTATTATTGTTTGTACAGCCATCCACGTCCTCGTCCACAGCCGTCGTCCATTGACCAACCCAACCCTATCAGATACCCACCCGACCTATTCACAGCTTAGGTTGAAGTTTCGACTGAAATTTCAGAGTCAAAACACGATACCAGTACCCCATACCAGTACCTAGTCACCCAATGACTATAACTAAATCATACTAATCAATACACATACTTACAAATACTCAATACTTTTATGATTAATAATGCTGATTAGCAAAGCATTATAATGGGTTACAATGCTTAGACATGAGGTTAACATAAGGTTGTAAGGTTAAGCTGCCACAGCCATTTGCATTTTTGGTCCAAACAATAGGCGCATTTTTGCTTGAGTTTGGCATAGGCCAAAAACGCACCTCAAATTATCATATACGGTTGGGCGTCAGTATCGTACCGTGACGCAAACTGAACTCTACCAAAACATTGCATATGGCGGTGGTTCAGTTTCTGTATAAGCACTGTAATTCATAATTGTGCCTTGCTTATCAGCCATATAGACTCATTAAAGTATTAATTACTTGTAAGTGTACCAATTCCAGTTTTAGTTGTGTATGGGGGGGTTGGTCGGTCTAGGAACATATCCAATTAACTCGACGTTATTTCACCGTTTTTAGTTCAGTGGGTTATTAACCCTCGCTATACAATATTTCGCTAACCGATCGGATATCGAGGGATACCTGTATATCTACTGCCTTAATCCCGGAAGGGATGGCCACAATAGGAGTGTTCAATCTGTAGACAAGCTTGCCAGATGTCACCAGATTCTCCAATTATCGTAATAAAATGTGAACAAGACAAAGAAGGGTGTCAGTTTCTAAAGCTGCGTTTTCTGTTACCCCAAATTCTGATAACCCACTCTCATTATAGTGGGGTGGCACAAAATGAACAAGGGGCGATCCAGACTTTTAAATATATACATTATATGGACAACCTTTCTGACTAATTTAACAATGAAAGTAAATATGCATTGCAGAATAATTACTACAAAGCAAATACAGACAAAATAAACGCGAAATAGAGTAATATACCAAATATCATGAGGTATGTCAGGGACTGGAATAATCGACAACAGAGCATATCGGCAATAAATTTGAATATATACAATTTAAGATGTGTTGTGACATTACATATTAGGTGAAATTATACAACATATTTATTTGTTTAATAGTAGAGCAAGAAATAATAGCATACATAAACATTTCAATAATTCTGAGGAGAGACGGATTAATTACCGTGACGAACACTGATTTTCTGAACTTGACTCTTGGGAAGACGACAAGGTCAAGGTCACGAGGCTACAAGCACATGCTCAGCTCGGCCACTTCGTCGTGGTGCTTTGCTAAACTCTGGCAAATGTTACGATTTTTATATAATATGCATGTACTGTTACTTAGTAATATTGTATTGTGTAACCTAATCAACCTGAATGATATACATTTAAGTAAGAATACACCGAAATATAATCGTGATTAGGTGCGAATGGAGAGGCATCGCGGCTGCGGTCATGTGCTCCAATGTGTATAAACAACAGGCTTTACATATCAAGATCAATATTTGATCCATCATTTCGATATTATTTTGATCTAGTTGAATTTGTAAAAAATGTGATGACTATTCATATATATAATCGCTTAATTTGGGGTATTATATATAATAACTCCGGTAGGTTATCGTCCTTCTATAGGATTAAGACGCTTCTTTTGGACATTCTGAGGATATAGCTAGGTACATTTATAATTATGACATCCAAATGGATTATTTATATGGATATATACAAAAAGTCTTAAAACTGTTATCAAGCTCCGAAAGTCTGAATCGAGTTGAGTTTCGACCCTGTGTAGGAGCAGGGTTGAGTTGGCTTGCTAATGGACACCCTTTCACGGCATTTGGGGGTGACATACGACACCATTTCCAGTCTATCGGAGATAATGATGGTAAAGGAAAATGCGGCTTAAATTATTTGTCGATTGTTCCTGTAGTTAATAGAGTCTTATGACAAGCGGTTTTAATCTCATATTCTTCATATATATTATAATAATCTCTTATATATTTTAGCTCACTACTATATCGTATATTTAAAATAAGAGAGCAAGAAAAAATATTGTTGTGAAATAAATCCATTACAAAATGGTAAATACTGGTTGCAAAAAATAAATAGTATATGATATACCTTCTTTTGTATGCTGATGATATATTTATAATAGTGGTATCTAAATTAAACAACGCTTTTATAATTAAATTGACATTTCATTCAGTTACTTATTTTTCTCTGAACAGGACTGCCGGACTTGAGAAGCAGCTCATTTTTTATAGAGGCTGTTGATTGGCTAATGGATAAGAGTATGAGTAGTAAATCAAGATATCTTCATTATTTCATATATACATTTTAAATACTTTAATTACAAGCAATTTCAACAATTGAGTCATATTCTAGAGTGATATCCGAACACCGTGGTATAAAATATGTCACATAAAATACACTATAGCTTCATTTTCCTTTACCATCACTATCTCCGATAGACTGGAAATGGTGTCGTATTTCACACCCAAATGCCATAAAAGGGTGTCCAATATCACGCCAACTCAAACCTGCTCCTACACAGGGTCGAAACTCAACCCGATTCAGACTTTCGGAGCTTGATAACAGTTTTAAGACTTTGTGTATATATCCATATCCAAATAATCGATTTGGATGTGATAATTATAAATGTACCTAGCTATATCCTCAGAATATCCGAAAGAAGCGTCATAATCGTATGAAAGGGTGATAACCTATATTAAGCTGCATTTTGTGTTACCACCACTGATAAGCCATTGGGCTTTTGGCAGAAAATGACAAAAATTATCAGTGATATCCGAGACATGTTTACATACAGTGTTTTCATCGTCCAGCATATTACTGCTTCATATTCATCAGCCAACTTAAAATAGCCCTATATAATATTTAATTATCACTAGAACAATACACTATACCATGTAGGAAGTCTTCTGGAGAAATAGGGCAAATTTAGACAAAAATGCAAGATAAACTAAATCACAAATGTATGCTAGAATAGCATTTGACAAATCGCTAGATAGTCACCAGACACTAACAACTTGTATGTCACTAGAAAACATATGTTGAAGTATCTAGAATAATCTTTAACAATCGAAATATTTCTCCAATTCCTTAAAATAGGGAACTAACTTGAATATCGCTAGAATTCATCACATCTTGATGTCGCTAGATGGAAGTGATGTAAGTGATTCGCTGGATTTAGCGGTAGCAGCTACATTGGCAACATCGTACCAGACCTTCATTCCGTTATAATGAACAAGGTCAGATTTCGAAACTATTACAATTATTTCAAAGTTCAGAGATCATCAGATTGGTTTGGAAGTCGAAGTACACAATTTCAGTTCCATTAGTTTAACAAACATTTACATAATAAATGATAATATGCTACTTAGAGGGTTTAATAAAGAAGGATTACTTTCCCGATATCGTATAAGCGTACGCAAGCTGTTGTTCTTTTGTTTTGTTTTAAGAACGTCAACAAACGCTTCGTATATTTGGGGTTCTTAGTTATACATTAGAACATATTTATAGTTTGCACACTCTTATAAGTATAAACATTTACTTGTTAAAGAGGAAATACACAAAAGCCCAATTTAGAATGATCGTGACTATCTTTATTTTGGCGTATGTTTGGGCTAATTTAAGACTACATTTAGATTGATAGAATTTAACACTCGCCAATGAAATATGATGACTTGCTTACAGATATATACTTAAAGCCCGAATCGGCTTGACTTTAACCCAGTTGTTTACTTACTCAACCCTGTGGAGGAGCAGGGTTGAGTTGGCTTGATATTGGACACCCTTTTATGGCATTTGGGTGTGAAATACGACACCATTTCCAGTCTATCGGAGATAATGATGGTAAAGGAAAATGCGGCACTAGACTTTGTATACATATACTCAAAATTAAGCAATTATATATACCCATCACAATGTTGTACAAATTCAAGTAGATCAAATAAGGACTCAAATAATAATCTTAACATGTAAAATTATTTTGTTTAGAAATGTCGGAATATAGCCGCAGCCGTGATGCCGCTACATTCGTGTTTACAATCAGTTATCATGATTATATTTTGATGTATTTTACTTGATTTTATTGGATTAGGTTACTTATTATTGGTTAGTTTAGTCAATACAATAAAGCCAAGTTAAATACATTGACATAGAATCGTGATTAGGCACGAATGTAGATCAGGCATAGCGGCTGCTTTACCATAAGGGTAAATATATGCCAAGCACGCCAGTATTCGTCTGCTACAGTGCATAATTATGTTAAAAATACAGAGGCTTGTGATTGGCTAAGGCAGGTGAGATGTAAGCCGAGGCTCAGTCAGTCTACAAGTCTCGCTTACTTGTTGGCTTTAGCAATTTGTATTTAGCTTGTGTTCACTTTATAATATCTATGTTATTAATGTGTTATATGTGATATATTTTAGCTCTCAGGGTTCGTATATCACTTTAGATTATCACATTATCATTAAAATTGCTTACAAGTTTAATTTCATTAATATATATGGAATAATGCAGCTATCACAACTTTATCAACACAAATCAATCAACAACCAATCAGCATCTTCTGTATACAATAGCTGCATTTTGTGTCACCCCAAAGTCTGATAACCCACTCTCATTAAAGTGTGGTGGCACAAAATGACAAGGGGCGATCCAGACTTTTAAATATATACATTATATGGACAACCTTTCCTGACTATTTTTAAGAATGAAAGTAAATATGCATTGCAGAATAATTATTACAAAGCAAATACAGACAAAATAAAAGCGAAATAGCGTAATATACCAAATATCATTAGGTGGTGTCAGGGACTGGAATAATCGACAACAGAACATATCGGCAATAAATTTGAATATATACAATTTAAGATGTGTTGTGACATCACATATTAGGTGAAATTATAAAACATATTTATTTGTTTAATAGTAGAGCAAGAAATATTCGCATACATAGACATTTCAATAATTCTGAGGAGGAATGACGGATTAATTACCGTGACAAACACTGATTTTCTGAACTTGACTCTTGGTCAAGGTCACGAGGCTAGATACCCCACCCACCCCTCGATATATCTACGTTCCTACTGGCCCTCACGCAGCCGTGGTGCTTAGCGCGGTCGAACCTATATTTCACAAATGTTATGATATTTATATATATGCGTGTACTGTTACTTAGTAATATTGTATTGTGTAACCTAATCAACCCGAATGATATACATTTAACTCCTTCAGACATATATGACGCAGAGGTTGCCAGATTAGCAATAAGAAATAGAGTTCTCTCACTCTTATAAATACCTCTCCAAAATTTGTTTTCTGCCCACATCTAACTCAAAGACAACTGCAGAGGTTGAAGTAACTAAAATAAAGGTTTGTAAAAAACCCTGATGGTAATAAAGGCTTTAAAGTATCCCTAATAGGCTCAAAATTGCGTCATATGTCGGAGAGGGTTAAGTAAGAATACACTGAAATATAATCGTGATTAGGCTCGAATGGAGTGGCACCGCGGCTGCGGCCAATGTTTATAAACAACATGCTTTAGGCCTACATATCAAGATCAATAATTAATTATCCATCATTTCGATATTATTTTGATCTAGTTGAATTTGTAAAAAATTGTGATGACTATTCCTATAATATAATCGCTTACTTTGAGGTATTATATATAATAACTCCGGTAGGTTATCGGCCTTCTATAGTGACGCTTCTTTCGGATATTCTGAGGATATAGCTAGGTACATTTATAATTATCACATCCAAATCGATTATTTGTATATGGATATATACACAAAGTCTTAAAACTGTTATCAAGTTCCAAAAGTCTGAATCGGGTTGAGTTTAGACCCTGTGGAGGAGCAGGGTTGAGTTGGCTTGATATTGGACACCCTTTTATGGCATTTGGGTGTGAAATACGACACCATTTCCAGTCTATCGGAGATAATGATGGTAAAGGAAAATGCGGTAAATATTCTACTCTACAATGAAAAATAGAAATGTACTTTATATAATATATATCCATAAGATGTATCTGTTAAACACCATAATGTAGGAAAAATGATTCTAAAATTATACTTGATGTTTTGCAATCACAACTAAAGAGATATAGTAAGAATTAGCAATGTTCACATTTTATTATTTTATTCGTGATAAATTAAAGAATCTGGTGACATCTGGCAAGTGTGTACACAGATTGAACACTCCTATTGAACTGCCTTCATAGGATTTCATATACCAAGGTAACACATTTAACTATCTAGCTTGTTCTTGTTTTACAGGGGAGGGTCGCCTAACCCCTTGTTTACCGGCGACATCTTTTCAATTATATTCTTTCTATATTTAGACAATTTTGTGCGGTTTAAGAAGAATTATGTGGTAGTAAAAGGGTTAAAGGGCATAGCTCGCCAAAAATTTCATCCTGTTTTTGTCACTCTTCAAAGCATGTTAATTTGATATATAATGCACATGTGCTTTGATTTGTATAATTTTTACCCTAAAATAGAAAACAAATTCACAATAGATATTTCCATTTTGAGGGGGGGTGAAGGGCCACCTTTGAAAACACAGCCGAAATTAAGGCCAGTTCACAGTGGTTCACAAGTTAGCCTGGATTTGTTTTACAGACTAACCAATACTACACTCATTCCAGCTCCAATTCTTGCTAATTAGCTTATATTCTATGGATGACTCCAGATTTACCTTCACCTTTGTCAATTGTACCCACCTACAGCCTTGGACAGTTGATAATAAATATCCAAGAGATAAATAAATAACCAGTTCGGTCTCAGGTTACCAAAACTAAAAACAAAATAGTGCTAGATCCATTCTCAAAAGTTGCTAGAATGTCGCTAGCTAGTGAAATACTGGCAACAATATAGAATAATACCATGATCTCTCTAATATTGTCAATATCGCTAATATTCCTAAAATAAAACTAGAATTCATGTCACTGGATGCAAGAAAATGCTATTAGATCGAAGTAAATTCCTCCAGATTAGCAACATATGCTACATTAGCACTACTGTTTGTTCAAAAGATTAGCCCTTTGAAATGACCGCTATGGGTAAGATTATATTGTAGGGTTACCGCCAGGTGTTAGCATCTAGACGCCATCTTGACTCAGCTATACTAGTATGTTAACAAAATACTTTGTTGTTTCTGCTTTTCACACAAGGTTATACAGTCAACCCCCAATAAGACCGAGAGATAGGTTCCCAGCAAAGTTAGGTCAAAGCGAATTTGAACCCTAAATACAGTATAGGCCTACTGTAGGCTACCGGTCATGGTAATAAACGAATTATAACTTCTCATTCATCCTACTCAATTCGTGGTGATCGAATTACTAATATATATACACACACACACACATAAGGTATGCAAACCTGTGCATGTAAAGTATCTTCACAGTATAGCCTACTTCCTTACTTGATTACATATTGTAACATACCACAAATTAACGAGTCGTGATTTAACTGATTTTGGTTCAAATTATAGGCGTATGGCCTGATTTAACGTTTTCTATAATAACGCAAACAGCAACGTTTTCTTTAAAATAGCATTTATGAGAGACTTAGAAATATTGAAATTAATAAGTAGCATAGCAATACGAATTATTCTCCCTAATTTACGCTATATCACACATAATAGTAATTGGCGCTTACACAACATCAGAATGCATCTGTGAACGAAGTCTTAATGGAATATGTCACGAAATGACCGAGAATGATGTACGTAGAACTCGAGCAGGGCAAAAGTCTGGTGGCGTTGGCAACACAACTGTGAATGGTACCATACATAGGATAATTGTAACTAGATACCAGCGAGAATCGAAATCCCAATTCAATTGTATTATTTCCGGCTATATGGACAATTTAGGTTATTTCCAATGTTCTCTACTTTAATTTAGTAATATATGAATCATTATGTGATATAGGTAAGACATCCCTTCGTTTTCCATGGGGCTATTATTGGGAAACATATTAGATAAAGTGGCACATTTATCACTCGTCAGTTTGTTCACCATGTCTCGCTTCGTCTCTTATACTTTCGTACGGTAAGATAACTTTTAAATAAACTCCTGACCTCTCAGTTTTACCTAATTTATCGTGTATGTACTTAAAATATATAGTAAGAACATTCAGATATGCAAACATAGTTGTATGCACAGTTCATTCATTTATTAAATTAAAATTGCACTCTGCTCTGGAATACTCTGGAATACAGACTGGTCTCCAGTGTTTGGAAGTACAAACGTTAATGACGCATGGGTTGGCTTCAGAACCATCATCACAAACATCCTAGACGAAATAGCTCCTCTGAAAGACATACGAATTAAAGCAAGGTCAGACCCATGGATCAACAATGACATACTACACCATCTGGAACACAGAGACAATCTGTTAAAAAGGCTAGCGAAACATAGACAGGATCAAGGTCTGAAACATGAGTTCAACAGGGCTAGGAATAAACTAAGTAGGAAAATGAAATCAGCGAAAAATAATTATTTTCACAATAAGGCAGAGGAATATCAGAATAACCCAAAGAAACTATGGAGGCACCTAAAAACAACAGGCTACAGCAACAAGACAAGGGATTCGTCTAACACTAATATTGCTCTCACCATTAATGATCAGGTTAATAATAATAATAATAATAGTTCTTAAAGCTAGCGCATGCTAAGCTAGCTAAGGATAGCTCAATAAGGCCGATTAGGCGTATTTCCATTGGGGTCCTGTACTACTATCCCATCCCTTTGCTCATGAGGGATGGTAACGACTCAGTGCTTGTGAAAAATCTTTAATGCGCCGAGCGTGGGCACGAACCCGGGCCTTCTGGGTGGAAGTCCGAGACGCTAGTCACTACACCAAGCGAGCCGCTTGGTGCCACGATAAACGACAAATTTCAACCTACTTCAACTCCTTCTTCACTTCCATAGCAAACACACTTGCACAGAACCTACCTCAACCTCTCAATAAATACACGACAACAATGGCCACCTTTCGTAATTTCTACAGAGATAAAGACATACACCCGAACACGTTTAGATTGCAAAATGTTACACCAAAATACACTTTTGACGAGCTGTCTAACCTAAATGTACATAAGAGCACAGGACCAGACAAAATTCCTGCCAAATTTCTACGAGATGGAGCCATTGGTATAGCAGGCCCCCTAACCCACATCATCAACTTGTCAATTAACACCAACACAGTACCTGCTGAACTGAAGGAAGCTATTGTAACCCCTCTATTCAAGAAAGGAAATAAACTAGAAGTTGGCAACTACAGACCAGTTAGCATATTATGTATTGTATCTAAAATTCTTGAAAGAGCGGTATACACCCAAATTGAACACTACCTCAAACAAAATGATCTATTCTATAAGTTTCAATCAGGTTTCAGATGCATGTACTCGACAGACTCCTGTCTCATCCACTTAACGGATCACATTCGTAAAGAAATGTCTAAAGGTAACTACACCGGTATGGTCCTTCTTGATCTACAAAAAGCGTTTGACACAGTAGACCATGATATCGTATGTAATAAACTATAAGCAATGGGCATAGGGTCTGTGAACTGGTTTAAATCTTATCTTAGTGGTAGAACCCAAAGAGTCAAAATTGATGATAATATATCTGATCCTATGCCAATTAACTGTGGGGTCCCGCAGGGAAGCATCCTTGGTCCCTTACTCTTTCTCTGTTATGTGAACGACATGGAACTGAGCGTCTCATGTAAATTATTACTGTATGCAGACGACAGCGTGCTTCTGGTTTCAGGAAAAGACCCAATAAGTATTGCCGCTTCACTTTCCAAAGAACTAGCATCATGTAGTGAATGGCTAGTGGACAATAGACTATCTCTTCACCTGGGCAAGACGGAAGCCATCTTATGTGGAACAAAACGCAAACTGAAAGACATTGTGGGCTTCTCGGTCAACTGTAATGATATTCCTATAACAACAGTGTCACAAGTTAAATATCTCGGACTGAAACTGGACGCGAGTTTGTCAGGTGAAACAATTTTGGAATCTATCCTGAGTAAGTGTAGAGCATGTATAAAATACCTGTATAGACAGGTGGGATGCTTGCCCGCGGCGACCAAAAAGACCCTCTGCCAAACGCTTGTTCAATGTCATTTTGACTATTCTGTGTCATCCTGGTACTCTGCATCATCTAAATCAGCACAGCACAAACTTCACGTCACTCAAAATAAAATGGTTAGGTTCATGCTGAACCTAGGACCCAGATCACATGTTGGCCAGGAACAACTTCAGTCACTAGGTATGCTCAATGTCTCTGACAGGGCCAAACAAATCAGGCTAACTAATGCCTTCAAAATTTTCTATGACAGAGCTCCAGAGTATCTAAAGAATGATTTTGTTAAAGCAAATGAGAGGAGTAGACATAATACAAGAAACAGGATGTTTAATTTTAAGGTCCCGAGAATCCAAGGACAGGGTCAGCAAACATTCTTCTTCACTGCCATCAAAGACTGGAACGACCTACCCCAGTCAGTCCGTGAAAAGAGAACACTGTATTCCTTCAGACATAGCCTGAAGGAACACCTGAACCGGACAGCTGCGAGAAGGGAGCACCAAGCTTATGTCTACTACTAAATACGACATAAGAGATAGACAAACCAAACTGAAATGATTACTGATTATGGATTACTGATATTTACTATAGGATGTAAGGTATCTTAAAATAACCCCCTAGAAATACTTTCTCTAAATTATCTATTTCTTTATCCTCCCCATTTCCCCAGCTAACCTAATCCCACAAGGACCCCAATGGAAATACGCCTAATCGCCTTATTGGGCTATCCTTAGTTGGAATTATGCAAGGCTGGTACATGTCATATTTATAACATACTATGTGGTACCAACTCTGTAAATTGCTAACTGAATAAATATTATTATTATTATTATTATTATGCTATTATCGATCGATCAGTGACAGGCCCTTCCCTCCCAGTTCAGTTGTTTGGCGGGAAGCTTGGCCTTCACAACGGCGCCTCCCTTCATTTACGAAACACGTGCATTCTTCCTTTCCTCACAGCCACCTCCCTTTCTTCTCTATTGGTCCTAGTATACTGTCTGATGGCGTAATGGGTTTTCAAATGTAAGGATCTTCTAAACAAATGTAGGGATATAATTATTTCTTCCTGTGTTTTTGTTTGTGGCTTTCCCTAAAAGAGAGGAAGCTGATACAAAGGTGTGGCTGGAATAGGAATACCCGGCCGACCCCCATAAGAAGAAGAAGACAGATGAGCCGATTCCCAAATACAATTGTATTTTTCCCGGCTATATGGATTATTTAGGTTATTTCCAATGTTCTCTACTTTCATTTACTAATATATGAATCTTTATGTGATAGGTAAGATATCCCTTCGTTTTCCATGGGGCTATTATTGGGAAACATATTATAGAAACTGGCACCTCCACAACTAGACAAGGAAAATTAGTTTGACTGAGGGTGTGATTCTGAAAATATAGGTACTCACGGTACTACGCTGACGTCACTATAACCCCTGTGACGTCACGAAATTCACACCCCCAAAACACAAAATTGCATATATCTATATATATATAGAACCCAGCCACCTAATATTTTACATAGGAGTATGGTGTACATTGACAATGACGATTCTGGTGATACCCGAGTCAAAATATTGGACGAGCTATGCTCTTTAAGTGAGATACAGCAGTTCAAAGCCGGCTAATTGCTGGAGGTCCTTTAAAAGTTAATACAATCGTCTAATAGTAGCCAGAATAAAGTTCAAAGGATGACACCAGTACTGAAAGGGTTAAAGGTTAAAAAGCCCTAACCGAATTGCATCCACATGGGAGAATGCAACAATGTTTCATAGTCAATACCGAAAAACAATACTTTGAGTATCTCTTTATATTCTAACTAACACTCAGGAAAGGCCTTGCATAGTTATCATTAGACAATTACATTTAGATTATGAAGGGTATATGGAAGACAGAGGATTAATTGAAATAAATCTGTTCCCTTTCATTTCCCACAGATCCTTTCAAAACTGTATAAAATAGTCTAATGATAGCAAGAATAAACTCAAAATGTGTGGTGATAGACTGGTCTATCAGAGTGAGAGTTGAATGTTCTCTGCCATACCCATAGCTTACTCTGACTGTTCCTTTCGTTTATATATTTTCTAGATCTCAAGTGGTGGTGTCTCTTCTGTGGATTGACCTCTCTACTGCCAACCTAAAGGTTGGCAGACTGGGAGTCAAAGTGTCACATTTTTCCCTTGCCCCTCAACTTTCCCTTTATAATTGTTAAGGGGCACAGGGCTTGATGTCACAGGCATTTCTGAACCCTCCTCAGCCCCTCGCCTGGTAGCGGCTTCGGTCACCTGGGCTTTCTTAGTGGTAAAGCTGGGAGGGTTCTGTGGGGGTGCTTGGCCTTGCTCGGGACCTTGGGGCTGTTCGGTCAGACAGTCTGGGGAACAACAACAACTGTCAAAACGCGTCATGATACTCAATGGGTTGAGAACTTACAAAACTTACCGAGCACTGTAAAATTGGCGTAGCGAACATCTTTCTCGAAGTATGGCATGTCGGAGAGTACTTCACAGCCCACCCTGCCTGATGCCCTGTGGTCCACTCTGATGATGACCTCTTGGAGTGAGGAGTTGTGTTTCTGTGGAAGATAGAGATTGATATACTGTCCTGACGGTGTAATGGTTAGAGCGTGTAAGTTCTATATGTGATATCCTAGGTTCGAATCCTGGGAGAATCACATGCTTTTATTAATTTCATTTGGGGTTTTGTTGGTGTTAAGTATGTAAAAAAAAAATATATATTTATATTGTTACGTATCTTGATCCTCAAGTGGTTAACTTGATGAATCTAGATAGCACAGAGATATATATTAAGGTATCAGTCAGCTGAAGGCAAAACAAAAGTAAAATCTAATAAAATTATTTCCTGTTGATGCTTCCTTTCCTTTTGGATCTTAGGACTTAGTATCCTTTATTGACTGATACTCTTTAATTATGAAAAATACTGAAACTAATTAGTCATGTAGTATTTATAAAGAATTATTATTTAACCGAAGCTTAGTAGGCTATGGTTATGAACCGAAGAAGTTATATCTAAAGAAGGACTATTAATTCTATAAAAAGTCTTGAAAGATAAATATTAAAGTAAGAATATTTCTGTCTCTTACCCTTTTTGAAATGAATAGATAGTTTTCTTATATGTCCTTTTATTTATATTTCATGTAATTATTCTTGGTTCTTGTCTTACGTTAACAGTATTATAATATTATTATCACCAGGATTAATATCAAAGTCACATCAAAAGTTAGATATATATTTAATAATTAGTTAAATGTATTTCTTAACCACGTAACATTGAGGTTTGGTTATGAGTAAATTAAGTTACAGGATCGCTTCATAGATTCGATTCAGGTCTCACTCAAATAATATGAAAAGCAAAAATAATATTTTGAAGCTAAAAGAATTTTCTTCAGCTTAGGAAATCACTAGAAGTAACATTACATCAGCCATGTTAGTCTAAGGCGATATTACTAATATGAGACAATAGCATCACCGTACTAAGCACCGTTAAGCAATGTAAGCTTAATTAAAAGAAAATGAAAGAACTCTTAAGTATTAATATAAAACAATAGTATTACTTTCATCATAACCCAATTACTTAAAGAGTTGCTTTAGTCCACAAGTTAGTCAACTAAAATAGTTAAGTACATAATTAGTAGCGTTAACGTTAATTCGCAATCAAATAGTTAAGCACATAATAGTAACGTTAACGTTAATTCGCAATCAAATAGTTAAGCACATAATAGTAGCGTTAACGTTAATTCCCAATCACATATCTCACTAACCAACATACCGTAAGTGTTTACACGGAACACACTTAACACACACATATATAATCTGACTGACAGTCACAATCCCATTATAATACTTCACCCCGTCTTCCTCCAGCTGCAAGTTCACCTTCCCCAACTCCAAATGAGACTGATTTGAATGCCCACAACTCGGGTCTTATATACTAAACAATGATGGTGTAGGAACGAATCAGGAGGCGAGTGATGGTGCGCGCCCCTATCATAGCTCCTCGAGTTGCATAACAGGTGCCTGGTCCAATCACAGCTCCTGGCGTCGATCATACGTCATAGCGTCGGGTCATCGAAGTAGTTTGCAGGGTCCCCTATGACGCACGCAGGTGTGAAGGCTTGTTTGCTGGTATGCGGGCGAGCTGGTTTCCCACTCGCTAGTTCGCTCGCTAGTCTGGTTCGCCGTTTGGGTAGTTTGACTCCTTCAACTCTAATTCTAACTCTTAAATTAACATACAGGGCTCCGTATGTCAGACCTCCCCCCTAGAAAAAAGTTTAAGGAGTATAGTACATAATATGAAACATAACACATAAATAGATTCACCACCAGATTGGCAACAGCAAGATTATAATGAGGATATAATAAGGATATCACCCAAAGTAGGCAACGTCTCCAGGTACCATATCAGAACATAGCCAGAATGTAGCTGGAGCGTTAGTAGAACTGCAAGGCATCTCACAGCTGAAGGCTTGACAGCACACTACTAAAACATGATATTTACCTCGCTACAAGGGAGAGCTAATTGCCAAAATCCTCTCATTAAGTTAAACTTACTGCAGTATGAGGCCAACCTGGTAAATGCAATCTTTGATCCGTGGCAGTGGGTAGGTATCGTTCTTTGTGACAGCATTAACTTGCCTATAGTCCATACATAACCAATGGCTCCCGTCTGGCTTTGGCACAAGTATGACCGGACTACTCCACTGGCTTAAGGCCCTTGTGATCAGCTCTTTTGATAACAGAAAGTCAAGCTCGACCTGCAGTATACCCCTGCGTTGTGGTGAGACACGGTAGGGGGATAGTTTTATGGGAGTTGCATCCCCTACGTCGATGTCGTGCAAGGCCAAATAAGTGAGCCCTGGAGTATCACTGAACACACTGGGAGACTGAGATAAAACAGATTTTAGGTGGTTCGCTTGATCAGAGGGAAGATGACATAGTTTAGATGGTAATTCCCTCCAAGCCACTGAATTATACTGAAAGTTGGATAGGCTACATGACAAGTCAAAGTCTGCATGGATACCTTCAGGCTCTGGAACAGTCTGTTGCGGGTCAGTAAGAGAACTGAAGACTTTGTCCGCACCAGGCTGCCCACAGGGCCTGACATTCACTGCCACAGTGGGAGAATCGGGAGGAGAGGAATCAGGGGACCTATGGTAGGGTTTCAACATATTTATATGGAATACTTGCGTGGGCTTTCTCCTGTCTGGGGTAGTTACTAGATAATCGGTAATGCTCACCCTCCGAATGATCTTATATGGGCCCCTGAACTTGGCAGATAAAGGTTGGCCAAAAAGGGGGAGCAGGACCAAAACCTCATCACCGGGCTGAAACTCCCTCTCACAGGCTTTTCTGTCATACCATTTCTTCATGGAGCTTTTAGCCACTGTCAAGTTTTTTGAGCGGCAAACTCACATGAGGATCTCAGCCGGGTTTTGAAATCTGAAACATACTTGAGGAGGTTTTGGTTCCCCTCCTGGCCAACTAGGCTATCCTGCAAAAGTTGCAAAGGACCTCTTACCTGGTGACCGAAAACTAGCTCATTAGGGGAAAAACCCAGGGATTCAGTTGGAACCTCACGAGTAGCAAATAAAAGAAAAGGTACCCCCTTATCCCACTCAACTCCGGTCTCTGTACAATACTTACGTAACATTCCCTTTAATGTCTGATGATATCGTTCGAGAACCCCTTGACTCTCTGGGTGGTAGGTGCTAGACTTAACATGCTCGATACCCAACTCCTTCAGGGACTGCTGAAAATTTTTAGAGGTAAAATTAGTTCCTTGATCACTTTGCACCTCATGGGGGAAACCCATTCTGGTGAAGAATTTGAGCAGTTCCTTGATGACAGTTGGAGCAGAGGTAGTCCTTAAGGGTATAGCCTCTGGGTAGCGAGTTGCCATGTCCATGATAGTTAATAAATAAATGTTACCTTGGGAAGTCTTAGGCAATGGGCCTACAATGTCCACTACCACCCGAGTAAAAGGATTCTCGAAAACGGGCAAGGGCACCAGAGGATGTACAGGCACCTTCTGATTGGGTTTTCCTGTCATCTGGCAAGTGTGACACACTCTACAAAACTCCACTACATCTGCACGCATTCCTGGCCAGTAAAAGTGGGCTCTGATTCTGTCTAGAGTTTTTCTCACACCTAGGTGTCCTGCCAATGGTATACAATGTGCCATTTCCATGATATCTCTACGACAAGGTTTGGGGACTACTACTTGATGGACGTCCCAGGCCCCGTCATCGATTGGTCTGTGTGGCGGTCTCCATCTACGCCACAATACTCCTCCTTTGAGGTAGAAACATTCACCACCCTCCTTCTCACATTCCTCTTCATTCATGGACCTGGCAGCTAACTCCTTGCATTCACTATCATCTCTCTGTAGCTCTACCAGGCCACTAGGACAATTTGGAGGGGTTTCATGGTCATCGTTAGGGTCAAGATGAACCATAAAGGTGTCAGATAAATCCACCTCAGTCACATCATCAGGCACAGTTGGAGCGTCATTCACACTCTCATCATCCCTTTCATCAACTCTTACATTCGGTAAATTTCTGTCTGAGGGAACTGCTACTTGAGACATTGAACGTGTGACAGCACACACAGGGAAAACTGTTGGCATCTCCTTTTCGAGCTCACCGGTTAGTGGCTCGTTAACAGGGGAAAGTGACAAAATGGGGTCTGGTCGGACCTTCTCACCTGCTACATCATTCCCCAAAAGGAGTGTTACCCCAGGCACAGGGATATCTTGGGACCTACACAAAGCTATGGTGGCCTCACCCTGTAGTAACTCGCATTCAATTTCGCCTTTTACCAAGTGTGCATAAAATTGGCCTCCAGCACCTCTCATTACAACTGGTTCGCCAGATGGGCACTCAGTGTAAGGATTCACCATGAGGGTGCTAGTAGAACCTGTGTCTCTCAGAATTTTTACCTCATGCATACAACCATTTAATCTCACGTTGCCAGATGAAATAAAGGGACGGTAACTGTCCTGCACTGATGGTGAAATTATTATTGGCTTAACCCTAGTGGGTTGCACCACACATGCTACTACACCCCTGTCTAGATGGTTTACGTTAGCTGCTAGGTACTCCTTCTGTCGGGAGTCCTGCATTAAAGGAACTTTTGGTGCTAGGTACTCCTTCTGTCGGGAGCCCTGCATTAAAGGCACATATGGAATTTGAGATACGGCGGCAACTGTCTGCCCCGATCTCTCGGTTTTCTCCTTGGCCCAGCACTGATAAGCTAGGTGGCCTCTCATGCCACAAAAAGTACATACTTTAGGGGATACGGGAACATTCCCTCTTTGAGCATTACTATTACTTTGGGGCCCACCTCTGTTACCATTGCCCTGAGTCGCATTTTTAGTTGGGGGAACAATTCTATTTTGGCTAGCTGGGGAAGACGTTATAGGCCTGTGACTGGGTCTGTCAGATTTGTGATTGGGATACTTAACACCTTACGAGCGGCCTATGCGGTTTATTTATGTGTACCGCACAGCGGGGTGTTTTTAGCCAAAATAGGGCTGTTTACGTGATCATTTTCATGCCTAAATAAGACCCAGAACGTAAAACAAGTACCTATCCCTGAAAGGGCATAAACAGAGCTTTCGAATGACACCATAACGATCCTTGTATGATGGATAGTTTTCTTGCAATAACCGTGCAACGCGAGTGCAAAAAGCAGGTAATTCGGTACTTTCAGTACATAATTGAGTATGTAGCGATTGAGAGAGAAAGGATTACTCTGAGATTTGTGTCAGTAGGTTCGCCGCGGTGGTCTGGAGCAGTCATACGCTCGCTAGTCTCCTGACACCACTTTCTCTCTCTCTCAGCCACATTACGCTGAAATTGCCACTCGACCTATGTCGAGCGCCGCCACATAGTCCAGCTTTATTTAACTCGACTTATGTTGCTCGCCGCTAAATAAGGGTTAAAATTAGAACTAGAATTATCGTAGGGCTTCTTTCATGAAATTTGTTGTTGAGCACGTATGTGTCAGCCACGTCAGCGGCGTCGGCAAGACAATCTACCTTTTTCCCCTTTAAATGATAGGATACAGAAGAATCAATTTTCCATAGGAAATTTTCTAACAGGACCAACTCCTTCAGATCGTTGTAGCTTGTGACTTTCTTACTCTTGACCCAATGATTGAAAGTTTTAGTCATGGTCCTGGCAAATACCTTATGGGTTTCTTCTACTTTCTTCTGTTTTTTACGGAAAGATTGCCTGTAAGCTTCAGGCTGCAATTGATAGGTTTTTAGGATAGCTTCTTTGAGATTGTCATAATCCTGCCTAACTTCTGCTACTTCTGACAAATACGTGGCTCGAGCCTGCCCTGTCAAAACAGTTTGTAACATAAAAGGCCATTGATCTCTTGTCCACTTCATACCTCCAGCAACTTCCTCAAACAAAACAAAGAAATCCTGCACATTATCCTCAGTGAAAGGTGGAATGACACTAGTCATAGTCAATCCCAGAGGGGGAGCAATTTCGGTAGCATTTGTATTGACATTTAGTCGAGCTATACGATATTGATATTCACATTGTTCCGTCGTTGCTCTGGCTTTTATGTTGGCTAGTTCTATACTTGCTCTGGCTTGTTCGGCATTTGCTTCGGCATTTATTTTAATTCTGGCTAGTTCTAGTTCGAATATTTGATCACCGGTCAAACCAGGTGGCAATTGTACATCAAGTTGGCTAGGTTTACTCGGGATCCCACCAACTGCTCCGTCACCCTCCCCGCCTTCTACAGGGAACAGGTGGGTTTTTATAGTCTGAGCCACCTCTACTTTGGACATGTTTGAGACAGTTAATTGGAGATGTGAGGCAAGCACTTTCAGTTCGGAGTTTGACAGGCAGTCAATATCAGGGGATGTGGGTTCTGATTCTATGAAAACTCGAGCATCTTCATCATTAATTAGATGAGGCATGATTAATATTTGATTTTTAAGTAGTGAAACGGTAATGAAACTGAGTGAAACTGTATGAAACGAATCCTGGCAAGGTCGCCACTCTTCTGTTACGTATCTTGATCCTCAAGTGGTTAACTTGATGAATCTAGATAGCACAGATATATATTAAGGTATCAGTCAGCTGAAGGCAAAACAAAAGTAAAATAATATTTCCTTGTTGCTTCCTTTCCTTTTGGATCTTAGGACTTAGTATCCTTTATTGACTGATACTCTTTATGAAAAATACTGAAACTAATTAAAGTCATGTAGTATTTATAAAGAATTATTATTTAACCGAAGCTTAGTAGGCTATGGTTATGAACCGAAGAAGTTATATCTAAAGAAGGACTATTAATTCTATAAAAAGTCTTGAAAGATAATATTAAAGTAAGAATATTTCTGTCTCTACCCTTTTTGAAATGAATAGATAGTTTTCTTATATGTCCTTTTATTTATATTTAATGTAATTATTCTTGGTTCTTGTCTTACGTTAACAGTATTATATTATTATTATCACCAGGATTAATATCAAAGTCACATAAAAAGTTAGATATATATTTAATAATTAGTTAAATGTATTTCTTAACCACGTAACATTGAGGTTTGATTATGAGTAAATTAAGTTACAGGATCGCTTCATAGATTCGATTCAGGTCTCACTCAAATAATATGAAAAGCAAAAATAATATTTTGAAGCTAAAAGAATTTTCTTCAGCTTAGGAAATCACTAGAAGTAACATTACATCAGCCATGTTAGTCTAAGGCGATATTACTAATATGAGACAATAGCATCACCGTACTAAGCACCGTTAAGCAATGTAAGCTTAATTAAAAGAAAATGAAAGAACTCGTAAGTATTAATATAAAACAATAGTATTACTTTCATCATAACCCAATTACTTAAAGAGTTGCTTTAGTCCACAAGTTAGTCAACTAAAATAGTTAAGTACATAATTAGTAACGTTAACGTTAATTCGCAATCAAATAGTTAAGCACATAATAGTAGCGTTAACGTTAATTCCCAATCACATAACTCACTAACCAACATAACGTAAGTGTTTACACGGAACACACTTAACACACACATATATAATCTGACTGACAGTCACAATCCCATTATAATACTTCACCCCGTCTTCCTCCAGCTGCAAGTTCACCTTCCCCAACTCCAAATGAGACTGATTTGAATGCCCACAACTCGGGTCTTATATACTAAACAATGATGGTGTAGGAACGAATCAGGAGGCGAGTGATGGTGCGCGCCCCTATCATAGCTCCTCGAGTTGCATAACAGGTGCCTGGTCCAATCACAGCTCCTGGCGTCGATCATACGTCATAGCGTCGGGACATCGAAGTAGTTTGCAGGGTCCCCTATGACGCACGCAGGTGTGAAGGCTTGTTAGCTGGTATGCGGGCGAGCTGGTTTCCCACTCGCTAGTTCGCTCGCTAGTCTGGTTCGCCGTTTGGGTAGTTTGACTCCTTCAACTCTAATTCTAACTCTTAAATTAACATACAGGGCTCCATATGTCAGAATATATATACCAGTATATATATATATATATATATATATATATATATATATATATATATATATATGTATATATATATATATATATATATAATATATATGTATATATACGGTATATACTGTATATACGATATATGTATATATATATATTATATTATCTATATATATATATTATATATATATACCAGCATATATATATATATATATATATATATATATATATATATATATATATATATATACGGTATATATATATATATATATACATATATATATATATATATTAAAATGTAAAACGTGTAAACTAAACAAACCAAAACTTTGACACATACAATATAAAGTAAAAATACATTATCAAAATCGCTATGTGGAAACAACGCTTACTAAAATAAAATGTATGAAATAAAAGAACACAGTCCACCACATTGGTCTACAAACACAAAGTAAAGATCCCTGCCTTTTAGTAAGTATCTTTCCTGTATCAGCCTGACTATGAAGATAGCATCGGTTGTACCACGCCCTGGCATAAAACCAAACTGCATATCATTAATGGAGATGCTTTGCCTGATCAAACCCTCAAAGACTCTCTCACAGACCTTCATGATTTGGTCAAGCATTTTCAGGCCCCTATAATTACCTCTATCTAGCGCATTTTGGTCAGCAACCATTAAAGCTAGAAGAGCCATTTTGTTTAAAGTTTCATAAAAGATGTGTACTGTCTGAGCCACAATACGAAAAAATTGGTCTCATCAGCCAAAATCAGTACTTCAGAAATAAGAGAATATACCCTACTTCTGAACTAAACAAATTATAGTTATATTGTTCAATATACTTGTATTCACAAGCCTCGGAAAGACTTGTGTCACATTTCTAGAAATCATAAAGATTGATACCTATAGATCTTTTTGAAGTTGAATAAAACAAATTTAATGTTGCCTTCTATCTATCTATCTATTGCCTGACGCCGTGATCCCCGAAGGGGTGGCCACGAACGAACCGCCCCCATGCACCTCTGTCCCCAGTCAGTCGACGCCCCTCCCCCCAACCAGCACCACCTTCGTTCATGTACTTCCTCACTCCATCCTTCCACCTCATATTCGGTCTACCTCTCCCCCTCTGTCCCTCCACCTCGCTCTCATACACCCTCTTAGTCATTCTCTCGCTTTCCATACGTTCCATATGGCCGAACCATCTCAAGTTGTTCCTTTTCACACTTTCCAGCACATCTACCTCCACACCACACTCCTTCTTACTTCCTCATTAGTCTGTCTATCCCTCCATGTAACTCCGCACGCACTCCTAAGTAATTCATTTCCACTGCTCTCACTCTTGGTCTGAGTCTCTCAACCAACGTCCATGCTTCGCTTCCGTAAGTCAGTGTCGGGATTACCACACTGTCATGCAAGGACTTCTTCACTTCCATACTGACCACCCTATTTCTTGTTACTGCTTTTAGCGTTCCTACAACCCTCTTCCCCTGTTGTACCCTCTCCCGCACCTCTTCATCCATAGTCCCATCTTTACTCAACACACTGCCCAGATACTTAAAAGAGTTGACGATCTCCATAGCCTGACCGTTCAGCTTCACCTCACACTCTGTGACTTCACCCCTTTCGAAGACCATAACCTTGCTCTTCCCCGTATTTACCTTCAAATTCCGTTTTTCGCACACTGTTCCAAACTCATTTACCAGACCCTGCAACTCCCATTCATTATCACTCATCAGAACTGTATCATCCGCAAACAGCAGTATAGGTAGCTTCCACTCAATTCCCTCCCTTTTCAGCGATACACCAACATCCACTGCTCTTGATAGTATTTCTTTCATAACTCCATCCATATATACAGTAAACAACCACGGGACATCACACACCCCTGTTTCAAACCAACATTCAGGTCAAAGAACTCACTCTGCTCACTCTCCACACGTACTGCCGCCTTTGCACCCTCATACATGCTCTTCACTGCTTTCAGCAACTTGCCCTCTACTCCGTATATTCTAAGTACTTTCCACAAACCTTCTCTATCCACTCTGTCATAGGCCTTCTCCAAGTCCATAAAGGCAACATACACCTTTTGTTTCTTCTCCAGATACTTCTCCACAACACAATTCAGGGTAAAAATCTGATCTACACATCCTCTTCCCTTCCTAAAACCTCCCTGCTCGTCGCCTATCCATTTCTCCGTTCTCACTCTCACTCTCTCAATCACTACCCTACTGTATACCTTCCCTACTACGCTTAGAAGACATATTCCTCGGTGGTTACCACACACTCCTCTTTCCCCTTTGCCCTTATATAGGGGACTATTATGCCAGTCTTCCAGTCATCGGGTGCACTCCCCTTCTCCCATGCTAGTTTGCACATTTTCCATACCCATTCTATCACTATCTCACCACCATACCTCAACATTTCCCCACACACTCCATCTGTTCCTGGTGCTTTCCCCAACTTCACTCTTTCATGGCTTCCCACACTTCTGACCTCCTGATCCCCACCTCCTCCTCCACTACTTCTCTTCTTCTCCCTCCCATACCATATCCAGCTATGTTTGCTGGCTCTTCATTCCTTTCATTTAGCAACTCACTGAAGTACTCCCTCCATCTTTCGACTCTCTCTTGCTTCTCGGCTAGCATTCTCCCATTCTTATCTTTCACACCCTTACTGTTTCCCTTGCTACCTTCCCTAACTTTCTTGACTTCTTTCCAGAACAGTTTCTTACTCTCCCTCCATTTTACACTCAGATTCCTTCCAAATTCCTCATCTACTCTTCTCTTACTTTCCTTCACTACTCTCTTCACCACCCTCTTACTCTCCACGTACCTCGCTCGTTTCTGTCTCTCGGAATCTTCATTCCCTCTGCTACCCAACCACTCTCTATATGCTTTCTTCTTTTCTTCCACAGCTATTCGTACCTCTTCTAATGTTGCCTTGAATGTGTTATAATTTATGATACTGTACCTTCGTTGTGAAGGAAGAATTATTATTTATAAAGCTTCTGGAGCCACACAAGTGTCCTGAAAGACCCGCATGCGGCTCCTGAGCTGCAGGATGCCGACCCCTGATCTAGCGCATCCCCTTTTCCTTTGTATATATTTACTATTACACTTTTTTGCCAATCCTCGGGGATTTTCTCATCTGTAATAATGGTGTTTATCAACTCAGTGACTAAGTTGACACCAGTCTCCCCTGAGGCTTTTATTATCTCAGGGACAATATCAGAGCATCCTGGAGCTTGACCGTCCTTCATTTTATTGATTGCGTCGCTCACTAAAGCTGGTGCTATCAAAGGACGGGGTCCAAATATTGGTTTTTCGATACTAAGCTGTTCCTTATCCCATTCAAACTCTATATTTAGCAATTGTTCATAGTGTGCCTTCCATGCTTCTCTGATTTAATTTTCTGCATACACAATCTTTCCATTATCGTTTCTAACACACTCTTCACCTATAATATCCCTACTGTCATTTTTAACTCGCCTAGCTAGGTTGAAGATTCCATTGGGATTGTCGGTGTTACACACTTGTTCGAGGACCAGGTTCTTAATGCCTTTTTTAGCATTGTAAATCACTCTTTTGGCAGTTCGTTTAGCTACCTGGTATTCCTCCTTGCTGCCTCCCTTCTTCCATGCTTTGAAGCATCTCCTTTTCTCTTTCACAGCATGTTCTACCTCATCGCCCCACCACCAGGAGGTCTTATTCCTGGGATGACCCTTTGTTTTCCCACAGACTTTGTCAGTGGCAGCGAGAAGGCTATGCTTAAGAAAATTCCATTGACTATTTACATCGATAGGCCTGGCTTCCTTATTTCTATTAATTTCCTCCAGTTCACTATGAAACCTAATTCTAACTTCCTTGTTCTTCAGCAGCCACACTTTCCTTTTGGGCATGTATACCTTCTTGCACTTAGGATCTCTGTATAAGCTCATGTCGCATACCAGTAGCTTATGCTGGGGGATACATTCTTCGCTCGGGATGACCTTTACATCCCGAACCAGTTTCCAGTCTTTCCTATTAACCAAGAAGTAATCTATCTGGCTACTGGAGACCCCAGAGTTATATGTGACCAGATGGCTCTGTCTTTTCTTGAACTTCGTTTTACACACAACCATGTTGAGTGCAACGTAGGACTCCAGTATATATTCGCCTTCCACATTCCTCCTTCCGTAACCATTTCCTCCATGTACTCCCTCGTATCCATCTGCAGATGCTCCCACGTGACCATTCAAGTCCCCTCCCAAGATTGTTATTTCATTCTCCGAGAGGCCCGAAATGACACTGACGGTGTCATTCCAGAATTCCTCTTTTATCTCTATCTGTAGGCCAGCCTGTGGAGCATATGCAGATATCACATTTAGAATTCTTTCACCAACTTTCAACTTCAAAACAATTATCCTTTTACTAACTCTCATAATCTGAAGCACACTTTCTGCCAGCTCTTCAGCCACCACCCACTCCTCCTTTCGCTTTATCAGTCTCCACCCCCTTCCAGTAGATCCTATATCTTTTCTTTCTTCCAACAATGCACTTTACCCAAGGCCCTTTCCAAAGTGTTTCCTGGCCACAGCAGATGTCCACTCGCCTCCTCTCACACATCTCAGCCACTTCATTTGCACGCAGATTCAAACTTCCAACATTCACACTAGCAAGTCTGAGATTGTGGGGGGCATTTGTCCTTATCCTGTGCGGTTTTGGATCATCAGACTTACGTAGTTTCTCTTTAGGTTTAGTCATGTTCGGTAAGTTGGCTGGCAAATGGGCATAACACCCCCCCCCCCCTCCCCCCCCCCCCCCCCCCTCCCAGAACTCCGGCTCCAGTCTACCCTGGGACGATTCCCAGCACCTTCCCCAAAGAGATTACAAGGGGGTAGGATCCAGTGGCCTCGGTGCACCCCACCAGAACCAGCCGCAGGGACGCACCCCGTGCGCGTACACGGCACTACGAATGGTCCAGTATTTTTCGCCCAATGACAGATCGGCCTCCTGGAGCGTTACCACCAGGTTCGGGCCCCTATACTATTGGGCGGAAAGTGCCAGTCCGGGGAAACACTACGCACTGTACCCTCTGGATCCATTTTGTCCGGGTTGGGCCCAAGGCGCCAGGTCCAGGTCCAGAGGGAGCAACATCCACCGCCAGTGTGCCGCCATTAGGCAACTTGGAGCTAGAACAATGAAGCCCTGTCACAGCACTGTCATATGAAAACAATGCCAGTGCCAATAACAAGGCTTCATTGTACTGTATAGTGATGGCGGTTGGTTCGCAAGTCTTACGCCATCCCCACTATTAGACGCCTTGTACGACACTCAGTAGGATGCGTGAGGCATATTCTTTTTTTCCTCGACCATAGGTGAAGGCCCCCTTACCCCCTGGGTGTGTGTGTGTATATGTATGTATATATATATATATATATATATATATATATATATACTGTATCTGGTTACATAGATTATGATAACAGATAGATTTAGTTAGAGAAAGAGAGATTGTGTATTATACTAAGTGCAGTGTACAAGATAACCCAA
Source organism: Paralithodes platypus (assembly GCA_032716605.1). Taxonomy (NCBI): domain Eukaryota; kingdom Metazoa; phylum Arthropoda; class Malacostraca; order Decapoda; family Lithodidae; genus Paralithodes; species Paralithodes platypus. The sequence continues at coordinate 40,176,997 of CM064577.1, read as the reverse complement.
TCCCCTCTCTCTCTCTCTATCACACACACACACACACCCAGAAGCAAGAAATATCAACTGGATAGTCAATAGAAACTGAGACAGGACAACACGAGTGCACCTCATTTCCTGTAAACTACAAATAGGTGAATACACATACAGTACACACACAAAAAAAAATATATATACTCGTACCCACAAAAAACACTAACAAACATCCTATTCAACCAACAAACAAAAATTACAATCACTCTAACGTTACAGTATGGACCCAAAATTAATTGCCATATATTCATATTCTGGCAAATTAAAATTACACCCCATATTACATTATTGTGTTATTCTCGGCTGGTGAAAATTACTGTTATATTCACACACTTTATTACATCAACATTTATCAACTGCAGACATGCTTTGCCTTCTTACGCATCAAATCAACCAAGCTACAGACCAACATGGTGAAACACATACAATAGCACTGGATATATCAAAGGCATTTGATAGAGTCTGGCATCAATCCTTATTGTCGAAGATGTCACACTACGGCCTTGCATCATTAGTTCCACTAATTTCTTCTTATCTTCATAACAGAAAAATATGTGTAATGGTAGATGGCCTTTATTCTCAATTTCACTCAATAAATGCTGGTGTTCCCCAGGGATCAGTTTTGGCCCCAATTCTGTTCCTCATTCATATCAATGATCTCATATCTACCACTCATAATCCAATACATTCCTACGCAGATGACTCAACACTCCACAGTTCCTTCACATTTACCAATTCTTTCACCCAACCCGATCTTATAAATTCAAAAATAAACACTGCAATTTCTCTGAACCAGGACCTTTCTAGAATTAATGGATGGGGACAAAAGAATCTAGTTTCCTTTAATGCACAGAAAACCAAGTACATTCAATTTTCTAACCGACAGAATCTCACTGACTCCCATATATTTTTTAATGATGTAAATATTCCCACTTCCCCTAGTATTGACATTCTCGGTGTAACATTAACTACTAACTTGAGCTGGACACATTATGTTAGAAGCATTGCTAAGAATGCCTCTAAAAAACTGGGACTCCTGTACAGAGTTCGAGAATTCTTCACTGACGAGCAGTTGGCCGTGATATATAAAAGTCATGTGCGTTCTCAGATGGATTACTGTTCACTTCTGTGGGGTGGAAGTGGAGTGGTTGCATTGAGGCAGTTGGACAAAATTCAAAATAAAGCTATTAGATTAATCAATAACCCTGCAATCACACAGGACCTTCCTACATTATCCATACGAAGAAACGTTGCATCCCTTGCATCCCTTGCATTATGTTAGAAGCATTGCTAAGAAAGCCTCTAAAAAACTGGGACTCCTGTACAGAGTTCGAGAATTCTTCACTGACGAGCAGTTGGCCGTGATATATAAAAGTCATGTGCGTTCTCAGATGGATTACTGTTCACCTCTGTGGGGTGGAAGTGGAGTGGTTGCATTGAGGCAGTTGGACAAAATTCAAAATAAAGCTATTAGATTAATCAATAACCCTGCAATCACACAGGACCTTCCTACATTATCCATACGAAGAAACGTTGCATCCCTTGCATTATTCTACAGATATTTTCACAGCAATTGTTCCGAGGAACTTGCTTCAATTGTGCCGCCTCTCCACATCTTTCCCCGTAGAACTAGGGCAGCTGAGAGCGCCCATGAATTTACACTTTCTCCTCCACAATGCAGAACTTCTGCTTATCAGAATTAATTTATCCCCAGAGCTACTACTCTTTGGAATTCACTTCCCTCGAATTGCTTTCCACAAACTTACAATCTACAAATGTTTAAATCCAGTTGTTACAAACATTTTATGAATGGAGGATGCCTTTAGGCACATGGACCTTTTTGTTTTATCTGTGTTTTTCCTTCCTCCGTTCATTGTCTCTTAAAAAAAAAAAAAAAAAAAAAACATAGGCACGCACACACACACATACACACACACACATAGATCCATTCACACACACACATACTCATAGATACACACACACACAGATCTATTCACACCTTCCCGTGGCGTAACTGATAGCGCGTCTGGCTCACAACCAGGAAGTCCTGGGTTCGAGACCCGGGCGGGGAAGAGACATTTGGGCAAGTCTCCTAATGGTGTAGCCTCTGTTCACCTAGCAGTATAAATAGGAACCTGGTATAAGTGGAAGAAGTTGTGACGTCTCATCTGGGGTTGGTGATCGGTTACAAGGTGAGATGCGTATCGTACTGGTCAACCTAAGCTACTGGTCAACCTAAGCCTTCGGGTGAGACTGGTACCGTAGTGAGAATGGTACCGTACAGATTAACCCTAAGCCTTCGTTTCCAGATGTCACCAATTGGCTAAAATACAGACTAAACACACATCCACAGCCATTCCAACGATACATAAACACTTAATATGTATTTCACGCAATACATTCCCAGTTAAGGAGGCGCGATAATAATGAGCTTAGCTCGCATTGCTGGATTCCCCTTGACGAACAAGCAAGTGAATACACACACACACACACACACACACAGACACAGATCCATTCACACCTAGGCTATACACACACACAGATCCACACACACACACACACATTCACTCCCTAAGCTCACCTACGCCTCTCCCGCCTGGTCCTCCTCTCTAACCCTAACACAACAACGTCAACTGGAGAGAGTTCAGAGGAGGGCATGCAGGATCATCCTGGGTGGCACATATCCAGGGTACGAGGAAGCTCTCACCACCCTTAGCATACCTGCACTTTCAACCCACCACTACAACACACTCAAACAGTTTGCATCTAAGCTGCTTGTTCACCCACGACACAGAAACTTACTTCCACCAGACGCCCCTAGACCTACACGTGCAGCTCGTCATTTCAACACACTCCAACCAATAAGAGCAAGAACTGACAGATATAAAATAGTCCTATCCCAACCATTGTTAATATTATTAATAATGTGTAATAACGGTCTGTCACACCATATATACGCGCCCACCTTTAATAATATATGCATAAGTGTGTGTGCGTGTGTGTATTAGAATATAATTATGTATGTATTTGCTTGAGTTTGTTTATGTATATGTGTATATATGTATCTATGTATGTGCAGTATATGTGTATGTATGTGTGCGTATATGTGTATGTATGTATGCGTTATTTATGTATATATATATGTGTATAGTGTATACTGTTTGTGGTTCGAGCCCGGCTGAGAGTATCAGGTAGGATAAGAGAAGAGCATATATGCATGTAATGTGCATATATTTATGTATATGTATGTCTGTGTGTACGTGCTGTCAATGGTTCGAGCCCGGTTGAGAATATAAGGTATATAATATATATGTGTACTGTACGTGTATTTATATGGTCATATGTATGTAAATATACGTACATATGAGCGAGAACATATTGCTCACTAGCGCAACTTCTGATTATAAATCTATGCATAAGCATTATCTATTATTAAGTGTTCGCGTATCTTCATCCATGTATTTCCACCCTTAACAATAGAACGCCCAGCTCTTCCATATTTCGCCTTCTGTCTCACACACACACACACACACACACACACACACACACACACCACACACACACACACACACACAACACACACACCACAAACACACACACACACACACACACACACACACACACACACACACACACACACCACACACACCACACACACACACACACCACACACACACACACACACACACACACACACACACACACACACACACCACACACACACACCACACACACACACACACACACACACACACACACACACACACACACACACACACACACACACACACACACACACCTGCACTACCGAGGATTAACCTCCCATGTAGTACCCGCACCCTCTTTACCTCACTTACCAAAACAGTTTCTGTATGTATGTATGTCTGTGTGCATACGTGAGCGTTTGTGTATACGGACATGTGCACACTTACTGCATGTTCTTATGTTCCTATATATGTATGTATATGTATGTGCGCACGTACGTGTATATACGTATGTTCTGTATATGAGTAAGTTAATAAATGTGTAAATGTACTGTATATCACTTACTCTCATGGTTATTTTATGATAATTTGTATTCTGCACATGCATCATTATTGTATTTATTTATTTTGTTTGTAAACTAAGCTTACCATCCTCATATCTGTACATCTCATGTTCATCCACTAAATTGTAAAATGTGTATTTTCAGCTCATGAGGCTGCCATTCTTTAATAAACCGTTTATTATTATTATTATTATTATTATTATTATTATTTATAGCCTATATAATATAACACCATGGCAAATCCCATATTACATTATTTATAACCCCCCCCCCCCATGAAAAATACTGTCAAAGGATTTCTGGTCCAAAAATGTGTATTAAAATTAAAAGCCATTTGTCATCAATGGCTCTTTTATTTATATGTAATGTCTGGAATGTGGAGGCTGGAGTTATAGGTCATAGAGGAGGGGTGGGGGTGGGGGTGATTCTCGCTCTATCTCTCTTTTTTTCTCTCTCTCTCTCTCTCTCTCTCTCTCTCTCAAACAATCTCACTCACTCATACTCTCTCACACACTCTCACTCTTTCACTCACTCACTCACACTCACGCATTCATTCATTCATTCTCTCGCTCTCTCTCCCTCACTCACTCACACTCTCACTCTCTCTCTCTCCACTGAAAGCCATGCCTGTAATACAATTCAAACATATTAAATTCATAATACAAAAATGACATAGCCTGCAGTTTGTATTTTCCATAACCAATAACATACCGTAGAGCTTTTGGCCACAATAAATCTTTGGAGGGGTACTTACAATTGACATATGAATAATCTAATTACTGAATTTCACTCACAACACCAAACACCACCCAATGAAATTAATGAAAGCATCTGCTCCACCCAGGATTCGAACCTGGATTACCACATACAGATCTTAAAAACTCAAACCAATACACCATCAATTGAATTTCCTTATAGTGAATCAGTAGAATACCATCAGAATGCTGGTTTGGTGCAGCATGAAGCGTGACAGTTTGGTGAAAAAAGATCAAGACAGGATCATAGCACTGTACGACAGTGTTATGCTACATTCAAAATCAGCAGTTTGCAGACAACCTTACACCTAAATTGGGTAATTATAAGTTATAGCTATCTATCTATATATTGCAAGATACCTTCCTCTCCTATATGAGGGTGGCTATACACAAAACGCCCCCAACGTACCTGTCCCCATGAGAATGACAACCCGTGCCAGCTTATTCAAGGACTTACAGCACTGACCAATCAACTTAGGGTCCATCCGACTCCATGGCCTTCTATGTATCTTTTCAGCACTATTCTTAAGCAGTTGTGGGTGGCTAGTCCATCCACCAACTTGCTTCACCTTTCAGTGAGCAATAAAGATTTGTATAAGGTTTACTACCCTAGACGGGTTGCCAAACAAAGCTGACAAGTCCCATTCACCTGAACTTTTATCAGGCTGTCTCCCCTAGATGGGTTGCCAACCAAGACTGACGAGTGCCATCCACCTCACTATAATTATAAGTTCTATCTATCTATATATATACTCTATATAGTCTCTGGCACATACCCCATTTTTATCTTATACTGTATATATATTTTTTTTTGCCTAGGGAACGACAACAACACCAACAACTTTGCTATAGCCTACTCACATCAACAACAATGCCAGCGACCTTGTAGGCATTCTTGGGACTGGGATCGCCGGGAACAAACTTGTAGAATATTTCCTCATCTTTCCACCACGTGAGGGAGTAGAGTTCATCCCTCTGGCTTAGGGCGAAGGCACAGAAGAGCCGGACAGTGGCGCCGCTGTGGACGATTTGGGGGATTTCTATGTGGCTGATTTCTAGGCTGCTTACTGCTCCGTCTGTGTGAAACAAAGTGAGTTAAAATAAGAAAGTCTATCTATCTACAGTATTTATATACTCTGGCACATACTCCCTCTTCTATATTTTTTTAGCTGGGGGTGGCCGACTTGAGACAGAGCCCGAACAGGGACAACACAACACAACACAAAAATATATAAACACAAAAACAAAACACAAATTCACACACATCTAGGTCGCCTAGGAGAAAACCCAGAGAAAGTGAGCTCCAAAAATAGAGTGTGAGCAAGAGAAAGTGTTCAACTATAAACGGTATCTTTCCAACTGACGGTAAATTGCAAAGTTCCCACCAAGATTTCTTAGTTATTTTTAGGATTTTGTAGTGAAATATGGTACTAATTACATAAACTTGGTCTTAATATGATGCAGACATAGTAATTTAATATTGTTCCATTAAGTATCGAGAAATTAATTGCTAAGGGATTCAATCTACCGTCAGCTGGAAAGAAACAGAGTATAGTGTAACTTGAGTGAATAAACTAGACACATGAAACTAAATTTGGGAAAGGAAACAGATTCATATAGCACATTTTGGGGATCTCTATGTCGGCAATTTCTAGGTGTGCATATGTATGTACAGTATGTATCTATGTATGTATGTATCATGTATGTATGTATGTATGAGAGAGAGAGAGAGAGTGAGGGTGAAAGATGCTGAACAAAATACTCGTGAGAAGAAACTGTCGGAAAAAAGAAAATTGTCTGTAGATCAGCTATGTGTGTGTCTGATATCTGCAAGTGAGTGTGTGTATTATTTTGTATATGTACTGTATGTATATCTGATGAAACATTTGCTAGCGTTTGTGAGAGTATGTATACTTTTGAGAGTGTATATACTGTTTATATATATTCTTTGGTGTGTGTGCGTGTGTGTGTGTATTTACCTAATTGTAGTTTACAGGAGTTGAGCTAAGCTCGTGTTGTCCCATCTCTCGATCTACTTTCATCCAATTTTTTCTTGAAAATATGGATGTTCCTTGCTCCTACCACCTCCTCCTCCAGCCTATTCCATTTGTCAATACATCTATAGGGAAAGCTAAACTTCCTGATATCGTTCTTGCAGGTAGGTCTCTTTACTTTGTAGCTGTGGCCTCTAGTTATTCCTGTATCCATAATTATTATATCCTCCCTATCCAGCCTCTCCAGTCCTAGGGTGCATTTGTACATCATTATCATGTCTCCCCTCTCTCTCTCCTCTCTTTTAGACTCACTCGGTAGATTTAATTTATCTAGCCTACCTTCATATGGCAGTTCTCCGAGACTTGGAACCAATCTAGTACCTGCTCTCTGGATTCTTTCTAACTTGTGAATATGCTTCTTTAAGATGCAGGGACCACACCACTGCTGCATACTCCAATCTTGGTCTAATCATACTTTTTATAATTTTCGCTAACATGTTCTCATCCAAGTAGTTTAGAGCAACTTTCATATTCCCGGCCATTGCATACATTCCGATAAAGAGCTTGTTAATATGTTTCTCTGGCGACAAGTTATCTTGTATAATCAACCCTAAATCCTTTTCTTTTTCGGCCTTGCTAATTATATTATACATGTACAAACAACAAATATGCTATAACACTGCCCAGTTCTTGAGATATAATGCATACCGTTACGCAGGAATATACCATCAGAGTCCCTACCGTAAACAAACCACATTCGGTTTCGGGCCGCGGCCTTTTCAAATCACACCACACCTTCGAATCGGCCATATACTCCACTACGCACGTCACTCCTCACTTCTTAGGAATGGCGCTAACTCAAGTGTCTATACAGTATTCTTCAACACGCATATTTCAATGTTCTATATATATTTATAAGCGACTATAATACACTTGTATGCAAGCAGTTAGGCCTATATCATACTTTTACATTGCATATCTGCTTGTTAAGTCTCTCCACATACACTGTTAACACTATTGTCAATGCAATATTGGAATATTTCTAGATCAGTTGACCTTACGTCACAAACAGCTGACCATATAATGTCACAACCCGGCTCTCTTAAGAGATCTCAATTCCAATATGTCTGTCGAGTGTGCCGGGTGTTCTCAAAATTTGACTGAACTTGCGGTAGCCCTTCAAAAACCGGAATATGTTTGGAAATTTTTAGAGGACCATAATCTTGTCATCTACTCTGTAAAGTGTACCAACTGTGATAGTGTTATTAACCATTCAGAAAGACACTTCAGATGTGACAAGGTCAAGCAGGTCCAGCATGGAAATGCATATTGAAAATCAAGATGTAGATTTAACAATAGTGCGCTGAAAGGCACTTTCTTTGAACGTATACGACTTTCATATGGTACTGTTATCAACATTGCATATTGGTTTTGTGCAAATTCAGCTACCTACAAAAGAGTTGCTCATGAGTGCCGTGTTTCGCAACAAACGTTAGTCGACTGGTTTTCCTTCTGCCGCGAGGTCACTATTAATTATTGTCTAGACTTTTCCCAGAAAATTGGTGGCCCAGGAAAAGAAGTGGAAATTGATGAAGCAAAGTTTGGTCAGCGGAAATATCATCAGGGAAGGGTGCTCAAGGGTTGGGTTTTTGGGGCGTTTGAGAGGGCACCAAGAAGCTTTTTATCACTGCCGTTGAAGACCGATCTAAAGAGACCCTCGTCAACATCATCAAAGACTGGATACTGCCAGGGACTCTCATTCCTTCTGATTGTTGGGCTTCATACGGAACATTGTCCCTCGAAGGGTACACGCACACCACAGTCAATCATTCACATTTTGTTGACCCTGTCACCGGCTCCCACACTCAAAACATTGAACGCAACTGGAGGGACGTTCGTGCATCTGTACCCCGCTTTGGCCGCAGACAGGAACACTTCGAGGGACACTTATCACAGCATCTCTTCATCAAGGCCTTCCCAGACATAGACACCCGCTTACACCATTTCCTTCTCCTCGCTGCAAAATTCTATCCTCCTGCCCTGTCCCTTTAAGGTTAGTACTTATTAGGTAAAAGGTAGCATAAACGATACACATTTTAAAATTTATGCCATCACCCGACTGACATGAGCTCACCAAACGTCACGACCAGCTGATCATATAGACCTTGTAGTGACGTCACAATCAAACATGGCCGTACAGAGCGGCTAATTTTTGTTCATACCTGATTGAACTTGATTTAGGGCAATATGACCCTATGGGCTGTTTTATGTTGGTGGCTCACATTCTTCTTAACCCGGGAGCTGCGGGGAGACTCTTAAGAGTTCCCCCGGCGCACTGCGGGGAGACTCTTAAGAGCAGAGACTTTGAACACGTACCAAAACCGCGCGTTTATAGCCAGGCGGCTGAAAATTGGTGTGGGTATAGTACTACATGTCAACTCTCGATACCACCCCGCCAAACGCTCGCCCCGCACTCGTGCAAGCACCACTAACCACGCACTAGTCATGGAGCCTACACGTCACTCACGCTCGCTCCCTGATGACACAACCAGCCCTCCTTCTGGTGGTGTTAGCCGCCGTGGAAGGCAGAGGGTGGCTGCCAAAGACCCTAGCTACCAGTACGACACGCCCTACAGCTCAGAGGACGAATCACCAGCACCAAAAGCACGTAAAACACGTACAAGCAGGGCAATGGCACAGAGGTCATTGGTCTTTCGGGACACTGCCACCACGACCCAGGCCACTGCAACAACCACTACCACCACCACTGCCACCACTGCCACCCCTGCCACCCCTGCCACCGGTACCAGCGACGCAGGAGGCCGCCCTAGGGCTGCATTACCTGCGGGGGCAGGAAAAATGAAAGGCACGGGCGTAGGGAAAAAAACCCGTACGCCAGCCACAGTGCCCCTACCACCACCACCAACACCACCAGCCGCCCCTGGCCCGGCTGCCCCTGCCGCCCCGCCCCTGCCGCCCCTGCCCAAGGAACAGGGAAGGGGAAGAGGAAAGGGAGAGGGAAAGCGACTGGGAAAGCGACTGCTGGCCCTGGTGTCCCTGCCGGCCCTGCTGCCCCTGCCGCCCCTGCTGCCCCTGCCGCCCCTGCCGCCCCTGCCCAAGGAACAGGGAAGGGGAAGGGGAAAGGGAGAGGGAAATCGACTGCTGGCCCTGGTGTCCCTGCCTGCCCTGCTGCCCCTGCCGCCCCTGCCGCCCCTGCCGCCCCTGCCCAAGGAACAGGGAAGGGGAAGGGGAAAGCGACTGGGAAAGCGACTGCTGGCCCTGGTGTCCCTGCCGGCCCTGCGGCCCCTGCCGCCCATGCCGCCCCTGCCCAAGAAACAGAGAGAAGGGCGACAGGCACCACCATCATCTTGCCATCAAGGCCACGCACCACTGCTGCCCCTGCCGCCGCCACCCCTGCCGCCGCCGCCCCTGCCGCCGCCCCTGCCACCACCTCTGCTGTCCCTGTCCATAAGACTCCCGCACGTGCCAAAGTGACCCGGAAAACTCTTACACCATCTAAGTATGCCGCCCTGCTGTTTGATGGTGATTCGCAGGACATTGGCAGCCCGGGTTTCGACGACGAAGCCCTAGCACGGGACCAAGGGTGGGGGGATTTGGGAGTGGACAGTGGGAGTGAGTCCGACGTCGGTGACGAAAACGAGGAAGGGCATCGTCTGTCAAGTGAAGAGGAGGGTAATGATGATGAAGTGCTGTATCGCGACCATGGAAGCGATATTTCAGACGCAGAAGCAGACGCAGACGACATTCCGATCCCTGGCATGCCTTCGTTCGATTGGTCTGACGGGGTCAATTTTGTACCTGACGTGCCCCAGTTCAATCCTGGGACGTCAGGAACAACTGACGACTGGCCCTGTGATGATCAAGCGAACGAAAGCGACTTCTTCCTCGCTTCTTTCGACATGGAGGTAATGACGTACATCGTTGCCCAAACAAACGCCTACTACAGGTGGGTGTTTGGCAGATTGGACGTCCTTTCTCCAAAAGCGAGAATACGAGGCTGGGTGGATACGACTGTGGCAGAATTTCTGACGTTCTTTGCCTTGTTGTTCCTCATGCCTCTGATCAAGAAGCATGTGTTGCAACACTACTGGAAGCACGACCCTCTCATCGCCACCCCAACTTTCAATAAGTTCATGACTCGTGACAGATTTTTGTTGCTGCTAAGATTTATGCACTTTGCAGACAACGAAAATCCTAACAGGATTGACAGGATATGGAAAGTTCGGGATGTGTTCACCATGTTGTTGGAGAGGTATAGGAAATACTTTTACCCCTTCCTCAATTTGGTGATTGATGAGTCGCTCGTGCTCTTCAAAGGACGTCTTGTTTTCAAGCAGTATATCCCCTTGAAGAGGCATAGGTTCGGAATCAAGCTCTTCGTGTTGTGCGACTGTGAAACTGGAATAGTGCTTGACATGATCGTGTATACAGGAACTGACATTGACGTACCGAAAGCCGCTGCCAATGACCCCATGGGCATGTCAGGTGCCATCGTCAGGAAAATGTTGGCACCTTACCTGGGCAAAGGCCACATCATCTACACTGACAACTGGTATACTTCTCCTGCTCTCTGCCAGTTTCTTTATGACAACCAAACGGGGTCATGTGGGACTGTCAGAAAGACAAGAAAGTTTATGCCAAAGTTCACAGGTGATGTCATTCCTCTCACAGATGCCTCCTCCAGTGACACACCTTCAGAAGACGACCTGGCCCAGGAACACCGCGAGAGGCATGTGCGAAGAAGGCGACGAAAGGGGCAGAAATACAAGCAGCTCGAGAAGTGTGGGAAACTGATAGCCCTGAAGTGGAAGGATAAGCGAGACGTCCACCTGCTTTCCACCGTCCACACAGGTGCCCAGGTGGATTCTGGCAAAATCCACTACCGAACCAGGAAGACAATCTACAAGCCCGACATGGTAGTGGACTACACCAAAAACATGCGCCTGGTGGACAAGTCTGACTGTCAGCTGTCAGGCGTTGAGTGTCTGAGGAAGACTGAAGTGGTATCACAAGCTCTTCCTCCACCTAGTTGACATAACGATGCTGAACGCCTACAACTTGTGGTTGGTGAAGAAGGATATGGCCCCAAACCAGAAGCTGAAATTCCGGGAGTTCGTGTACAACGTCTCCTACCAACTCCTGGAGAAGTATGGCACCACCACTCACAGACGTACGGCATGGCGTGGGGATCACGTTCCTGACCGCATCCAGCTGGGTGTCGAAAGACACTACACAACCAACACCGAGCTGATTGGCACTCGTCACAGGCAGGTGCAGTGCACCGTCTGCAGCTCCAGTGTGAGGAAACCCCATGTAACCAAAAGAGTCACCTCAATGTGCGCCGAGTGCAAAGTTGCACTCTGCCTGGGTGACTGCTTCAGGGACTACCACACCTTCAAGAACTACTGAGTGTCGGCCCCTGCCCTGCCCTGCCCTGGACTCGCCCCGTGCCCTGCCCTGGACTCGCCTCCTGCCCTGCCCTGCCCTGGACTCGCGCCCTACCTTACCTGACCTGACCTAATTGATCACGCTACCTCATAATGTAACATATATATTATATAATGTATAAGTTCCAAAGATGTCCCTGTGATATAGCTTTTACATTATATAATTGTATGTTTCATTATTTAGTTTATAAGTTTCAAAGATTTACATGTAATATGCCTTATTTTTTTAGTATATCAATATATATGTTTGTTATTAGCCTAAGTAATGTGTAATGTGTAATTTTCTTACCTCAAATGAATTGTACAAAAATAAATATGTTTCAATAAATCATGTCAAACCTACTATGATAATAAAATAAAACAATAAAAAAAGAAAAAAAGAAAACAAGGTCATGTCATTGTATTCTTACAATATGATATATTCTATGAATATTTCATATTGTTTGAATACAATGGCATGATCTTGTAAAAAAAAAAATTTATAAATTTTTTTCTAGACAATATAAAACCTTCCCCATAACCCCCTCCTGGATTCGATCCCACTACCCTACGACACTTTGAGTTTTCCAGTCCGCGACCTTACCAACCATGCCACAGGAGCTCATACCAAATATCACTCAAAACTTCGTGTCTACAATCGAAATGACAATATACAAAAAAAAATGAATTATCCCACCAATTTACGTTTGTAAATTGATGGGATTATCAATTATATCATGCCAAGGTTTATAATAGTTTGTCTCTGTCAAGAATTAGTAATTATATAACTTTATTCTGTCAAAAATTGCCCAAACACTCAGCAAAATTGCCCCTCTCAGTGTGACTCCACTCATTTTCACACGGTCAGGCGGTCACGAGGTGACCCTTGCCGCTCCTTGATTCTCCAGCTACAGCAGCTCTGTCTGGGAACAAAATTGGTATAAATACAATAATGGATAAAATACTCTTCACAAATACATTTGTATTGTATAATATTGTAAATAAAAATGAATAATAACTGTGTGGGTGTCGAAAATTGCTCAACCAGCTTTCTTATGTCTCGCCTACGCGCGTATATTGGATTATACATAGTCATGACTGTCATACAAATAATTGCAGTAGGTCTCGAATATACATTTAGATTGCATATTACTTCGAAATAAATAAGTAAACGTTTCTCTGGTGGCAATCTACCCTTTCGCAGGTGTAAGGAGACACCAGTCTATATTTAGCCCTCTATCACAACAGGAAATCTGCCTGTGTTGACTCAGCACCGTCGCTGTGTTGAACTGGTCGCCGACATGATAGTGGATATCACTCTAAATATGTGGGGCACAGGGAAAACACATCCTCCTTCAACGGTTTATTTCTCCGTAATAACAACAAAGCTTACAAGAATGGCCGCTAGGGGCAATACAGAAAATGGAACTAAATAATGGCAAACTAATTTATCCTTTGGAAAGTAACTGCTTATATATTTATTCTGAGTAACTTGAGTTTATATCTTAACATCCCCTCTTAAACTTAAGTTATTCCCCTGACAACACTGAACTTATTCAATTTGTACTTTGATACTGGCTTTGTAAATAAATCTGCAATGTTATCTTCAGAAGGTACATAAGCTAAATCAACAATCTTGCTTTCCACTTCTGACCTGATAAAATGGTATCTAATATCAATGTGCTTAGATCTTTGATGGTGTACAGGGTTCTTGGCTAATGCTATAGCTCCTTGATTGTCTACATTCAAAGTTACAGTGTCTCTTTCACAACCTGTCATATCAGAATACAATTGTCGCAAGAAATTAGCTTCTTGCATAGCACAAGTCATGGCCATATATTCTGCTTCACATGTAGATAAAGCTACTACTCTTTGTTTTTTACTTTTCCAAGAGATCAATGGGCCTTGTTTACTCAGTTGAAAACTATAGCCTGTCGTACTACGTCTATCTTCTGCTGCTCCCCAGTCTGAATCACAGTAACCAGTTAATTTCAATTGACTATCTGACTTCTGAAAATTTAAACAATAATTCAATGTCCCTTTAATATACTTCAGTACGTGTTTAGCTAAGCCTAGATGGGCCTTAGTGGGCTTGGACATAAACTGGGACAACTTTGTTACTACATAACTTAAATCAGGCCTTGTTCCTGTCATAACATAAATTAAACTCCCAACAATTTCTCTGTACAATCTTGGATCAGCCAAATCAGTAGAATGATCAGAAATCAACTTACTTACAGTCGGATTACATGGAATGGCTTTTGGGTTACAGTCCTTCATATGAAATTTCTCAAGAATTCTCTCACAATATTTTCTTTGGTTCATACTAACACTCCCCTCTAAACCAAAAGTGAATTCAATTCCAAGAAACCATGATAATATTCCCATGTCTTTCATTTTGAATCTATCTTTGAGGGATTTCTTTATGGCATGAAGTGCTTCATCATTACTGGCTGCTATAATTATGTCATCTACCCATATTAGAGTCATTGTTACTGTATCACCTTCAAACTTTGTATACAAACAAGGGTCAGCAACAGATCGGGTGAAATTCTGATCAGTTAGAAAATTATGTAACATATTATTCCAGTTCCGTCCACTTTGTTTCAATCCATACAAAGATTTTTTCAGTTTGCATACAAGTTTTTCACCGTTTTCATTTTTCTTGGTAAAACCTTCAGGCTGCTCTAGGTAAATTTCACAATCTATCTCCGCATTTAGATAAGCTGTTTTTACATCCATTTGATGAACCTTCATTTCTTCTTGAGCTGCTAGCTGCATCATCATACGAATGGAAGTGTGGCGTGCTGTTGGTGAAAATGTCTCTTCATAGTCTACATTCTTGACTTGCGAATATCCCTTTGCTACGTATCTTGCCTTGAATTTTTCTTCGTTGTTCGGACCTAGTTTTACGGCGTACACCCATTTTCCACCAACAACTGATCGGTCTTCAGGGAGTGGTGTTAACTCATAAGTGTCGTTCTCATCCAAAGCGTTGATTTCTTCTTTCATTGCTTCATGCCACTGATGAGACTCTGATGATGAGAGAGCCTCCTGATATGTACTTGGGATGTCAGCAACACGATAGCAGTAATCAATTGAACATTTCGCAACATTTGATAAATCTTCATCATCCATGACATACTCTTTCAAGTGCTTGGGTAAGTTCCGGTTTCTTTGGGGGTATCTTCTAATTCCTTCAGCTTCATCTTCATTCTCCTCCGTCTTGAGCTGTGTGGTTTCTTGCGGGCCGTCTTGGAGTGGTAATGTGGTGTTTTTTTCTGATTCACAAGTCTTGGGTCTTGTATATTCTGTGTACCCACATTTTTCTTCGAATTTTTCATTGAATTTCACACATCTCACTCTCTTCACGTCATTTTGCTCCGAGAAGTACACAAGATAGGCTGGACTCTGTGTATCATAGCCTAGAAATACTCCTCGGTCACAGCGGTCATCCAATTTCTTCTTGTTTTGGACATATGCATAACATACAGTTCCAAAGATATGCATATTCTTCAAGTTTGGCTTTAATCCTGTCATCATTTCATATGGTGTTTTTCCAGTTCTCGGGTTGTAGCACCGGTTCCTAATGTAAGCGGATGTCTTCACTGCATATGTCCAAAGTTCCTTCGGCAAGCTAGCTTCCAATAGTAAACATCTGGCCATCTCAAAAAGGGTTCTCCAGGATCGTTCAGCTGTGCCATTCTGGTGGGGAGAATATGGTGCAGAAAACTCATGCTTGATATGATTTTTCACTAGGAATGATCTGAACTCTGCAGAAGTAAATTCTCCGCCATTATCTGTCCTGATTCGCTTGACAGAACCATAGGGGGCACTGTCTGCTAAAAATCTCTCCATAGCTGCTACTGTATCACTTTTGTTCTTCAGAAAATACACCATAATGACACCAGAGTAATCATCTACAAACGAAATTGCATACCTAAATCCCTCTCTTGCAGGAGGGTCAATGGGGCCTGCTAGATCACAATGTATTAGTTCAAGTTTTTCATTAGCTTTCTTGTCTTGCTCCCTATTCCTGTATTGTGTCATTTTCCCTTTTGTACAAGTTTCACAATCAAAGTTCATCTTGCCGGAAATGTGCATACCTTCAACGAAATCTTCGAGTTTCATCACATCTTTCACATTACAATGGCCTAAAATTCTATGCCACTCTTCCAAGGTGTGGGTGCCACTTTTGTCAACATTTACATTATTGAGAAAATATAGTTTTTGGCATGTCTGGATTTCAAATTCTGTGCCATCTGGAGCTTTTAATTCTGCATGGTCAGGGGTAAATGTTACTGTTGCTCCCCTTTCAGTCGCTGCTTTAACACTAAATATGTCTTGTTTGTAGGATGGCACATACAAGGAATTCTTTAACTCAACTTGTTGTATGTTTCCTTTGGTGTCACACAGCTCCACACTTGCTACACCTCTACCTGACACAATACCTGAAGTCCTGCTACCATCTGCAAGTTCAATAGTGTGACTCACAGGTTCAAAACGTTCATCAAATTTTACAAATTTGGATTTGTCTGTAATGATGTGTGTTGTAGCACCACAATCTACCAATAACCTGTCATTGCTGGTAGGACTAACAAGATTAGTATAGCTTGCCTTTGCTTTGAATGCAAAATAATGAGAACTGTCACTGTGTGTAGGCCTACTCACTGCACTTACATTTTCTGTTTCTTCTCTGTCACTCACAACTTTAACATAATTCTTCTTTCTACAGTAATTTATGTCATGTGTAGGGGACTGGCAATTTTCACACCAGCGGCTTGGTCTTCTGTAGGCTTCCTTTTCTTCTTTATTCTTTGTTGGACATTGGAAGGATTTGTGTCCCATTTTCCCACATACATAACACTTGAAACTGGTTTCCCCTGATTTGGCATTCATAACCCTATCTTCTCTGGATTTATGTGGCTTGTGGACTTTTTCAGATTCTTCAAAACTCCTCAACTGAACTTTAAAATCTATGAAACTCCACGTTTTTTCTCTCTGAGTCACGACAGTGGAAAAAGTTTTATAATCAGGGGTAAGCCTTTCAACACCATAGCCACAAGTAAACTGTCACTGATAGTTTCTTTCGCATTCTTCAAGGAAGTCGCTGCTTTCTCTGCCCTAATCATGTAGTCAGTTACACTCTCATCCTCTGCCATCTTGAGTGTTGTCAGCTCGGTGTACAAAGAAATAATCCTGGGTTTGCTTGTTCCTAAGTAATGTTCACGAAGTATTGCTAGGGCCTTCTTACCATCATCTTGGGCATCTCGGATCACCAGGGCTAAACTTGTGTCGTCTAGCAGTTGTACAAGCTCGGCATACACTTCAGCATTCTTATCAGCATCAGGGGTGGGTGCTGCCAGGACACTATGAAGTTTTTGAATTCTTAAATGTGCTAAAAACTTCACTTCCCACAATTCGTATTTGTCTTCATCACCATCGAATACTAGGCGATGCCTGGGCCCATAACCTGTTGAACTGGTCGCCGACATGATAGTGGATATCACTCTAAATATGTGGGGCACAGGGAAAACACATCCTCCTTCAACGGTTTATTTCTCCGTAATAACAACAAAGCTTACAAGAATGGCCGCTAGGGGCAATACAGAAAATGGAACTAAATAATGGCAAACTAATTTATCCTTTGGAAAGTAACTGCTTATATATTTATTCTGAGTAACTTGAGTTTATATCTTAACACGCTGGTGGTCTATAAATATAGTACTTTATTTACAGTCAATGGCCTACATGTTTCTGTGGTACTTCACATGTGTCTAAAATGCAATGTCTGCTTGCATAAAAATGCAATTCTGAAGTCCATTTATATGTACGACATACGCATGTCTCAGTTTCTCTCTCTCTCTCTCTCTCCATTCCTGACTCATGTTATTGTAGACCTGTTGATGGCAACGAACACCAGCCATCTGGTAGACATAAGGGTCAAAATACCAAACATCAATACGCCTGGGGCGCCTCCACAATTATCACTAAGCTGGTTATCTATCTAGAGATCTGCCTGACTTCCATCTCTCCACGACTCACTCACTCACTGCACCCCTGCATGCCTCCCTCCCACCCACCCACCCCCAACCCCCCCTTTCAGGCTTCCGTCTGCTAGAAACACATTCACAATTTGCGTAAATATCGCATCAATTGGGCTATATGCGGTATATTCCTTGTTATATGGGACGCCTACATATGTACACGTCTTTATTATAGCATGAGAGTGCTCTAAATACAAGATTGACGTGATATTTATGGCGTAACACACCCTCTCCCCCTTTCATTCCCACCACAACTCACTCACACCTTGGTTCACGCATAGAAACTCATTGATAATGTGCGTAAATATCGCATGAATTGGTTTATATGCGGTATATATTTTGATATATGGCACGTATACATACGTACAAGTCTGTATTATAGCGTGACAGTGCTCTACGTACAAGATATACGTGATATGTATGGCGTAAACCACACTCTCAGCTCATAAATTGCCGCCAAACCTCCAACACATCTTCATTCCCGCCTAAATATTCTCTTATAATTCCCTTATATATTGCAATTTTTGGTCACTATGAGGCATATTCATTGTTATATGGGTGCCCTACACACGTATACATACTCTAAATAGCCTAAAAGGGCTCGAAAAAGGAGATATACGTGATAATACGCGGTAACCCACCCCCTCCTCCCTCTCCTTCTATCCCCTGCGCGCGTAAATATTCGGCAGGGAAATCTCGCCGCTCGATGACAATCTAGCCGCGCGGTGCCATTCGCTCCACATTTTTCAACTACGGACCGTTCCCCTACCCCCCCCAGACATTTTTTGGGGGGTCAAATATATATGGGCCGATGCACGCAAACATTCCCTACACGATGATGTACTTTTTATCGAAATTGGCAATAGGTCCCAAAATCATCATAGGTGCGCACAGTCTTACCCTGTAGAAAACCCCCTGTGCGCCGCGGAGAGGTTAATGCATCCATTGAGTGCCATAAGTGTGACTTGTCACTCACAACTTACACCTAACAGCCGTTTTCGAGATCATAAGTAGGCTGGGCCAACCACGGGATGCCAGCAACCCATTTTTTTTTTTTTTTTCAATGAGGAACTATCCGCTTAGCCATTAAGCTAAGTCTGTTACCCAACTAGCGGGGCGGCAGCCACCACCCATAATACAGTACTGTACTAGGTTAGGTTAGGTCAGGTTGTTAGGTTAGGCTAATGTCTTTTCAATTTTTATAACATCGGCTATTACTCAATCCACGATACGGTTACCCAACTAGCGGGGGTGTGGGGGCTTAAGCCACCCACCATTATGGGTGGGGGCTTAAGCCCCCACCCATAATACTAGGATAGGTTAGGTAAGGTTGTTCGGTTAGGCTAATGTCTCTTCAAGGTTGACTATTTTTCAACTTTTTTGAAAAGTTGGTTCAGCTTTTCAAAAAATCTGGTTTTATGGGTCTCGAAAATGCACAAACCCGAGCCAACTTTCGATATTTGCTTACTGTGATTTTAAACTATGAAAACATGGAAAACCCGAGCCAAATTTCTAAATTTCTAAATGTTTTTGGATTTTTCACACTAGGAAAACACGAGCAAACTTTCAAAATTGGATTAGGCTAGGCCTACTGTCTTTTCTGACTCTGAAAATTTGGACAACCCGAGCCAACTTTAGAAATCACAGTAGGTTACTGTGTTTTGGGAATATGCACAATCTAGAAACCCGAGCCAACATTTGATATTTGGTTAGGCTACTGTGTTTCTTTAATCTGCAAATTCGGAAAACCTCAGCCAACTTTTGCCAAAACTTGGCTCGGATTTCCAATTTTGGGGGTTTTATGTAAGTCATATACAGGAAAACACGAGCCAAGTTTATCTTACCTCATTCTCACCTTTACGCCTTTAACCCCACATTTCCCCTGATCTTCATAGCCCTCCCCACTAGTGGGGGGGGGGGGGGTTATCTTAAGATTGTTGGTGTAATAGGTAAGCTACGGCAAATCCTCTAATCAAAATATGATAAACAACAATAAAACACTATATTCAATGAAAAAAAAAAAAAAAAAATCAACGACACTAGTGCAGCGTTATGAGAAACAATTTATTAGGGAAAATAGGCACCAATAGATTCGCCATATTTTTCTCCATATAGTCCGCATGAGGATTTTCGTTATCAACACATTGAAAAATACCCACTTCACAGACAAATACACCAAAAATCTAAGTCAAAGCGGGAGTGTGGGGCGGCAGCCCCCACCTACAATACTAGGATAGGTTAGGTAAGGTTGTTAGGTTAGGCTAATGTCCTTTCAAAGGGGTATAGGCTAGTAAACACTAGGATAGCCTATACCCGGTCAGAGGTAAGAAGAAGAAGAAGAAGAGTCTTGCAGTAGTCTCCTTGAATGCTACCACAAAAAAACATGCTAAATAAGGCAGCTCTATTTGTCTTGAATTTTACCAATCTACTTTTGCCCCTAACTCCTTCCTCCAGTTTTCCATCACTCCCCTCCATCTCACAAGACCCATCAACTGTTTTTTCATACGTACATGCAAACTGATCATCCTTGTCCTCGGTGGTATACCCTTCGAACTCGAAGTTCTCCTCATCACCAGCTAGGCTTTCATGCCTTTCCGCCATCGCGAGGTGGTCGTCTGCTAGCCTATAAACAAAACAATCGCCCCACGAATCCCTTCTCACTCCAGGAACTGTTTTAATTAAACTATATTTTCAACTACTTGGAATATCTAATTACTTAATACATGCTCATAAAACATCTAATTACTTATAAAATGCTCATATAACTATTCGGGACAACACTTAAGACACTCCTATGCACTTCAAACAAGGTAACTCATTGTCAGAGAGCAGCTGCGAGGTATTGACAGCTCGGAGTCGCTTGAGCTGAACAGCAGAACGTATAGATGGTCAAATGAAGGCAACAAGGCATGCAAGATGTGCGAGAGCGGGGAGGATAAGACTGTGCGTGGAGCATTATCCTCCTAAAGTGCAGAAAATATGAAGGAGAAAGGCGGGTAATGCTAAGGCCCGCAGTACCAGATAATCGTGAAATCCCTTCGACGAAGGACTCTCACATCGGATTCGCAGGTGAAGGTGATACCGCCAGTTGCTTCCTTGTGCGAACCTCTCCTGCGATACCGTCAGACGTATGGTTGGTAAGCCTGTCAAACTCGCCGCGGTGCATTTCTTACGGTTGGTATACCTGAGGAACGTTTTGTTTACAAATTACTGCCTCGGGCAGCCTCACGGGAGTACAGACGGAATCGAATCGTAATAAGGTGATGGTCCCTGGTGTATTATTTACCCAGTGTATTGCATTAATCTTATTATTCTGTATTTAGGACATTCTCAATTACGAAAATAAGGTAGCCTAGGCCCTAGTGATTCCCCAGAGGACCATTGAATTTCTCTAGCCTAATTTCCCTTCAACCACAAATCAATTTTTGAGTTTAGGAATAGCCATGGGGTTGTGGTATGGATTTTCGCTGAATAATTGGGTTGTGCTTGGCTCTCTGGAAAAGTGGCTTGGTTATAATATCAAGCAAGCTTTTCTGTTATATTCAAGCCTAGCCCTGTTCACCTGTTCCAAGTAGATCTAGGCCTATGGCCATAAATCGTGAAATCTAACCTAGCCTATCTCTAACTCAAAAAGGGCCAGAGCTAGGATAGTGGGCTGTAAATTGCCATAGGCTATCTATCCCCTGGCTGACCCTTCCCAAATGGGAAAGGTAAAGCTTTGAGTCCTCAATTTCATAGTAAGAGATGCTTAAATTGGACATAGGCTATGAGCAATTTTGATGAGAATTTAGCCTAGGCCTATATTGTTAAGTAATTATCTTGATATATTAAAACTACTGAAAACAGGGTAGGCCTAGCCTAACCTTAAGAGGTTACCAGGGTTGGATTTTGGACGATGGGTTAGGCATGAGAGGCTAGTGGATTATTTAGTTTATAATAACCATGGTAATCTAATAAAACTAATCTATTCTAGCTATCCAAGCGAGGTAACCTCCGACTCTCTCCGAGTTTTTCCAAAAATTTAGCAGGGAAAGTGTTTGGATCACACAATTGTTCTCATCGGCTTTAGACATCTAGGGATAGTCGCCTATCCTAGCCTAATTATAGACAAAGATTTCATGGCTAAATAGTATTTTTTAATCTCCATGGGACTTGCATATTTAATCAACATGTAGCCTACTCTTTAAACAATGCAAAATTGTTGGCAAATTAATGTAGCCCAGGTTAGGTTAGCTAATGGGGAAAGCGATTTCTGAGTTAACCTAACCTACAAATTTGGAATAGGCCTATGATAGGTTTCTTGAAGTAGTGTAGCCTAATGATACTCCTTACTTTTGAGTATAGGACTATCCCGTAAATTTCAGAAGCCAACCGAAGCAAATCGGCTTCTAAAAGTTGGGGGAAGGATGTACGGTAGTATTCAAACGTATCGCCTTCCTTGTTTACACTACTTGCACGCTCCTTTATATTTTGACTGCCGTGGGATACAATAATAGGTTGAAGGGAGGCTTTTCCCCCCTAAGCCACCCAATGAATTAATTGTCATCTTATATATTGCCAGCATGGGGTCTGTAAGGTTAGTTACATTAGGTAAGTTAGGCACAGTATAGTATTGTAGCAATCCGATTGTGGGATTGGGTTGAGTTAGTTTAGCTTTATGAGGCAGAGTTTCTCAACTGAATATTACCATAGCCTAATACTCACAGATGTTTTTTCTGGAAGAGGCCTAGGCCTGTGGCTCCAGTTCAGTAGCCTGGGTAACATTAGGAGTAGTGGGCGTACCACTACCAACATACAGCATAACTCCTCTATAAAACATTAACCTAACCAAACAACCTAACCTAGTATTCATGTAGTACTAGGTTAGGTTAGGTTAATGTTTTATAGATGATTTATGCTGTATGTCGGAAGTAGTACGCCCACTACTCCTAATCTAAACGGTAATCTTACCGTAGCCTGGTCACCAATTTGACCCTGGCTTCGCCTGTCTCAACTCTTATGTATTCCCTCAAAAACAAATACCTGTATGTATAAGTTCAGAATAGTGAATCCTATACAGATCACTTAGTAGGTACCGAGTACTGTATACTTTATGGGGCTATTTACCACAGCTGCACCAATTTGCCCCAAGTTTTATACTGTACAGTTCTGCTACATGAAAAGTGCCAGGTTTTAATCCAGTACCATTCAGTGGCAGTGCAGCAATATCATAAAGTTTCGGGTTTCAAGTTAATAGTAATGTGATCACCCCCTTTGACTAGGCTAATATAGAAAACCATTTATTTTCAATACTTATTCTGCATCAAATTGACACCTGCCCTGTCTACAGTACTATACGGTACCAAAAACAGAAAGTCTAGTAGGCAGGTTTACTTTTATAAATGACTAAATCTATGATGATTGGACAATTACAGGTAGGCTACCGCATAAAGAATGAACAATATATTTCACATAATTTATTGCAATTCTTACATACATAGGTACCCGTTATATAATATTGTATCATCTAATCACAACTCCTGTTGTATGCTTACATATGGATAGGTCCTTAACCCGGGAACGGCGAGGGGGGGGTAATGAACTAGCTCCCCATGGGTGAGCATATGGGCTCCATTCAGGCCTATAATCGTCATTTTATGATAAATATCGTTATTACCTATTCATATGAGCCTATTTTACCTTCACTATGAAGATAGTAACCTGTACCGGTAACAACAATCAAACCAGTGAAAATATCATTTTTCTGGTCAAAATCGCGAAAATAGATGAACCAGCCCATTCATGAATTTTGGAGAAAATTGAGGCAACCCCTCCCTCCACGAGGCCTCAAGCCACACTGAGCCTACTCATACACATACATACATACACATACATACACACACACACACAGTGTGTAACACACCTGCTAGGTACGTAAGCACATCCCCCACACAGTTTGCTAATGTTAGCACAAAAATATACCAACAAATTAGGGGATAACAGGGAAAATAGGTGATAATTGAAGGGGGAGGGGAAAGGGAGGAAGGAGGGGATGTGGAGGAGTGATATGAGGTATAGGGAAAACAAAAATTGATTAGTGCTGTTTAAATGGTATTTTTAGGCCTCCCTCTTAAGAGCTTTGCCGCCGTCGCCCAGCAAAACCTCTAAAGAGCTTTGCTGCCGTTTACGGGTTAAGACCGCTTCATCAGATTTTATTCGCCCAATTAGCCTACTACCCAGGTAAGAAAATTCACGACATTACATTATACTTGCTTGTATTTTTGGCTTGGAATCCTCATTTGGTGACCATTATTCTCTATCTATTTGAGGCATAGGCCTATTTGCTGAAATAAGTCTTGCAATTGACGAGGATGAGTGTGAATGGGATATGCCGTGTGTGGGCCAGTCAGCTCTGCAGACTCGTTATCTTATGTTCATTTATGGAAGTATTTCAAGTAGGCCTAGGCCTAGCGGCCCTAGCCCAATCAGGGAGAACATGTTAGTCCCTATTTATAGCCTACTTTAGTAGGGTAGGCTGGTTAGGCCTATATTTTTTAATCCAATAGGCCTAGCCTATGTTAAAATAGCCAACAATAGGGTACCTAGGTTAACAAGTCCCAGATATTGAAAGAAAAAGTGGTAAAAATTGATGAGACCTCGGACAGCCGTTTAACTAGGCCTAGGCTAGGCCTATAATTATGTTTTGTTAGGTTAGGTAAAAAGGCTGTCCGAGGTCTCTTCAATATTTACCACTTTTTCTTTCAATATCTGGGACTTGTTAACCTAGGTACCCTATTGTTGGCTATTTTAACATAGGCTAGGCCTATTGGATTAGAAAATATAGGCCTAGCCTACCCTACTAAAGTAGGCTATAAATAGGGACTAACATGTTCTCCCTGATTGGGCTAGGCCTAGGCCTACTTTAATTACTTCCATAAATGAACATATATAACTAGTCTGCAGAGCTGACAGGCCCACACACGGCACATCCCATTCACACCCATCCTCGTCAATTGCAAGACTTATTTCAGGAAATATGCCTCAAATAGATAGATAATAATAGTCACCAAATGAGGATTCCAAGCCAAAAATACAAGCAAGTATAATGGAATGTCGTGAATTTCCTTACCTGGGTAGTAATTGGGCGAATAAAATCTGATGAAGCGATCTACAAGTTGTCAAGGCTGGCCGACATAGGCCTCAGGTGAAGGTGCCTGTACAACGGCTCCTGTTAAGTTCAACATCGTCATTGAAGATGTATCGAAAGTCTTTGGAAATGTGCTAATTGTAACCCATATTAATATATATTAATAGTTTCGTACATTATGCAATTGATTTGCATTAAAGAATGTCTTCTGTAACCTTTAATTTACGAATTGAAACAATAATACAAATAATAAAATTCAATTAGCAAACGAAGGGATCCGACGACCATCGAAGAGAAGGGTCGAAGGTCCTCTTCAGATTCCAATAATATTGGACGTAAACGGTCGCGACGACCGTTTACGAAAGCATTCGCTCAGCCAACCAAATCCCAAAAAATGTTTTTATACTACGAATTTTGAAAGGAAGGATACCTTCGAGGGAAGGGAACGTTTGGTACTGCGGGCCTCAGATCCATAGTGCAAGAAATTGGTGCGGAGGAATGGAATGCAGTGGTAGGAAGGTATGAATGGGGGCTCGACGGAATAGTGATCTACCTTCTTGGCCTGAACGACCTAAACATGTGGAACGAGACCACTGCACGGAGTGTTTAGGACTTCCTAGAGGGAGTGTGGAGGAAAAGATCAGCCTCACAATAGTGAGGCTGGGGTGAGAATGCCCACGGGGGAACAATCTTCTTTTACTCTCAACCTGTCCCTTTCCATTATAGTTTATAAGTTTATCCTAGGAGAGAGAGCCGATTCTAAGGCTACACCTCGACCAGTCGAGCGTGACTCTCACACCAAGACCAAGACCAAGGTCGGGCGGATGTCAAGAGAGAGAGAGAGATAGTGTGTTAGTGTGTGTGTGTGTGTGTGTGTGTGTGTGTGTGTGTGAGAGATAGTGTATGTGTTTGTGTGACAGAGAATGTGATGCGTGTGTGTGTGTGTGATTAATAAGTGCGAATATGTATATGTGAACCTTCGCACGTGTGTTTACCAAGTTAAACACGAGTCCGTTTCCGTAATTGGTAATATAAATGTTGTTTTAATAGTTAAGTGGGAATATCCGAGCTCAAGAGTTTATAATATTGATGTCTGTTAGCAAGGATAAACATTTGTGTATCATCAACACCATCATCATCATTATTATGATTATTATTATTATTATTATTATTATTAGTAGTAGTAGTAGCATTATTATCTTATCACACTACTATTTTATTGTATAATTTCTTATACTATTGGTTTTTCCGCCAACCAACTTGCACCTCTAAACTCAATTAATGAAATCAACAAATACATGTGGCACTCCAAGGACTCGAACCTAGGATACTCGCATCGAAATTCAGGGCACTTATGCATTACGCTGTCAAGACAGTTATTACATATAATCTTAACCCTTAGAAGATAACATGACTTATTTCTTTTCTGTTTTCTGGCTAATATATTTGTTTTCTTCATATTAGGAAGGGCATACGAAAGTCAGAGGGTTAATTGAGTTAGTCTTTACCCTTTTGCTTCCCTCAGATCTTTCCTAAGCTGTACATAATCGTTAAATTATGCTGCCTTCATCCCCTACTACCTACTATCTCTCAACTGCCCTAACCCTTTGGAGATTATGAGGCATTCTGACAGTTTATTCTGGCTATCATTGGAAGATTTTATACAGCTTAGGAAGGATCTGTGGGAATTGTAAGGGTAAGGAGTATCTCGATTAACCCTCTGATTTTCATATACCCTTCCTAATCTGAATAAATCGTCATATAATAGCCAGAAAACAGAACAGTAATGCGAATCGGATCTTGAAAGGTATAACTACCAACTATTGAGAGCTTATCTATCTTACTATCTAAAATATCTGATAGTATTACAATCATACTATCCAAAGTATTTGATAGTAACTGAATAAATTAATATAGCACTATCTGAAGTATCTTAAAATATTATCATCTTACTATCCAAAGTATTTGATAGTATTACAATCTTACTATCCAAATTATCTGATAGTGTTACAATCTGGCTATCTTACTATCCAAGGTATCTGATAGCTACTGAATATATTACTATCTAACTATCCAAAGTATCTGCTAGTTGCAGCTAGTATTATAATCTTGTTATGGCCTTGGCCTTGCTCGGGGCCTTGTGGCTGTTCGACCAGGCAACTTGGGGAACAACAACAACAATCTTACTATCTTACAGAGGAGAGAGAGCAGGGCTAGTAGCAGATCCTCATGCAGGCCTCCCATTGGTCCAGATACTTCCACCCTTCAGCCAATCACAAGCCAGCAAGAGTTGTCCCTCTGAAAGTAAACAGAAACACATATAATTAATGATTTAGAATACAAATATAACACACACACAAGTTTTAGATCGACTAATATTAAGAAATTTATATATATTTATACCCTCATTACTATAATTAAATTGTTAATACAGCCTACACCCTGTTCCAAATAGGTAGGCCAGAAATCGTGAACCTTAACCTCTGTAACTCGAAATGGGCTTAAGCAAATAGGTTATACATTTCTACACATATTCCCTGGCTAAACCTTCCCATATGGTAGAAATATTAGTTCGATTACTTTAGTAATGTGTAAGTTATAGAGGTTTATGGTCAGTTTTAACCTACCCATTTGAAACAGGGTATAGTATTAAACCTCGTCTACTTAAAATTCCAGTAAATGCGAGTTGCATTCATATTGAGGATAAACATTGTTATACTCAAACCCATTAACCCCTTCTGTACCGGGACGTCTTTATAATTTCATTCTAGCTATAGTTGAACGATGTTGTGCAGTTTAAGAAGGATGTGTGATAGTAAAAACGGTTAAGTGAGATAGTTCGAAGCCTATTAATTGTTGGAAACCCTTTTTAAACTACTTAAATTGTCTAATAGTAGCCAGAATATAGCTAAAACTTAAAAGGACGTTGCCGGTACAGAAGGGGTTAAGGGGGGTGACCTGCTTTTTTGGTGTCCTTTTCGCTCTTTCTCTGGCTTGTATCCATATGGCCCCATTCAACCTACTGTTTTAAGACGTTTATCCTCATCCAGGTGTCAATTTTATACTGGTGAGCTGTAGCGAGCCAGCCTATTTTTTATGTTTGTTTGACAGCAGGCTAAATTTGTAAATTTTTCGATAGAAACATTTCTCCGGCGAAGCCGGATTTCTTCATATAATGCTGGCTCGCTATCGCTCGCCAGGAAGAAATCGACACCTAGATGGGGATAAACGTCTTAAAATAGTTGGCTGAATGGTGCCGAATGGATACAAGCCAGAGTAAGAGAGAAAAGGACAGAAATAACTAAAAGCAGGTCACCCCCTTAAGTAAATTGAATATTTTGACAATTAATTAACCTCGTACTCCACGCACTGCAACGAAAAGAGACAGAGCTCTCAACCGGTCTTTATAGCCCAGTCTCTTAAGGGGGGTGACCTGCTTTTTGTTATTTTTGTCCTTTTCTCTCTTTCTCTGGCGTGTATCCATTCGGCCCCATTCATCCAAAGAAGTTTATCCCCATCTAGGTGTCGATTTCTTCCTGGCGAGCGATAGCGAGCCAGCATTATATGACGAAATCCGGCTTCGCCAGAGACATTTTTCTATCGAAAAATTTACAAATTTTAGTCTGCTGTCAAACAAAAATACAAAATATGCTGGCTCGCTACCGCTCACCAGTAACAAATTGACACCTGGATGGGGTCTTAAAACAGTAGGCTGAATGGGGCCAAAAGGGTACAAGGCAGAGAAAGATAGAAAAGGACAGAACAAAAACAGGTCACCCCCCTTAATCGATGAAATACTGTATGTTTAGTACTGCTAGCTTGGACTCTTAATTTTATCTTTCTATTTCCTTCCATGGAAAAAGTATATAGATTTTACATATACAGTATACACATGCCAAACAGATCCTACGGTCCTAGCGAGGTGGTCAGGACTTTAATTATAGAAAGAAATATCAAACCCAATATTAAAGGAAAGTGGAAGCCAAGGATAGCAAAGGAGAGAGAGAGAGAGAGAGAGAGAGAGAGAGAGAGAGAGAGAGAGAGAGAGAGAGAGAGAGAGAGCGAGAGAGAGAGAATAATGCATATATATAGTGTAATAATAATAATAATAATAATAATAAACGGTTTATTAAAGAATGGCAGCCTCATGAGCTGAAAATACACATTTTACAATTTAGTGGATGAACATGAGATGTACAGATATGAGGATGGTAAGCTCAGTTTACAAACAAAATAAATAAATACAATAATGTGTTAGTGTGTGCGTGTGTGTGTTTATGTGAGTGTGTGTGTAAAGTTAGTGGTTGTGAAGGGAGTGAAGGACTCATTTCAAGTTGAGATTACTGAGGGAAAAACCTAAGTTGAGAGAGAGAGGGAGATATTAACCCTTTCGATAGAGAAAAATAGTGTAAGTGTGTGTGTGTGTGTTCAAGTTCGTTAAGTATACAGTATGTATTTTCGTGATCATTGTGTATGCAATTATTTAAGATATCTACTGAATATTAAGGGGACATGGACCGGTTTTCTGGACCACTTTCTCCCTCATGTTTAGCCCCATTAGTTTTCAGATGTTAAGATGTTTGCCTCATTAGTTAGTCGATTTTAAGACCTTTCGCCCAATTTCCTCGTCAATATTTAGACCTTTCGTGCTATTTAGCTGTCGACGTTTTCCCTGGCGAACGATAGTGAGCCTGTAATGTTGGAAGAACCGGCCTTCGGCCAGGAAATGTTTCTACCGAAAAATGTACAAATTAATCTACAAGGGGGATGTAATGGATGTTTTTTTTTTAAATTTGATGGAGGTCTAGGGAGGAAACTAGAAAAATAATTAATACATGCAAAAATCGCCCAAAAAGTAAACCATCCCTCCTTAACCCATTCAGTACCGGTGACATCCTTTTCGTTATATTCTGGCAACTATGAGACGGTTTAATTCAGCTTAGGAAGGATGGCCACCCGTTAAAAGAGTACAGACTATCTCAAATAATCCTACCACATATCCTTCTTAAGCTTTATAAAAACAAAAAGACGAGAGAGAGAGAGAGGAGAGAGGAGTGATTGTGTGTAGGCCGATGTATGTGTATTTTCTTAATTCTTTGTATAGCCTATGTAGTTATTTACGATATAAGTGTGTTAGGGTGTGTGTGTGGGTGTGTATCTTGGCGGTGCCCGGTGTGAACAGTGACTCCCGCGCTCCTCTGTTTTCATCAATATCTTCGAAAGTAGTGAAGTTGCGGTACTCTGACTTTACCTAGATAAACATCGAAACACCGCGGAGGTTGTGAAACTGTCTGGAACGAACTTAGGCCAGTGATTATTGAAATATTAGTGAAAACCTGATACCATATCCTGCCGTCTGCCCTGACAGCCAGCACCACCTGCCGGTTACCAGCCTAACTACCATTCACACAACTACCACTACCGGTACCCTCCTTGTTAGAGTGTTTGAAATGCCGAACATGTAAACAATATATACATGCCAATTGCACACACCTCCCTGTCTATGATGCCATCATGAATTTCCTGAACACAAGGAGTCCGTACACCTGTGAGGGATGTGTTAGGCAACAGCTGGGTGAACAAGGCGACCGGCAGTTTGCACTCGTCTATACCCTATTCGACAGGGAAAAGGAAAGGAAAGTGAGGCTAAACAGCCAAACAACGACAAGGAAAACACCACTGAAAACGGTGGTAAGTGTGATGAACCTTTTTCCGAAGAACAAAGTGGCACATCAACCATAACAAATAAAACAAATAATAGAAATCTTCAAAATGATGAAAGGAAAAATAAATTATGCTACTACTACAAAAATAATCAGTGTAAATTTGGCCGAAAAGGACGTGACTGCCCTTTTGCTCACCCAAGCCTATGTAACAGGTACAAAATAATCGGTCGTGATCCCGTAAAGGGATGTAAACATGGTGATAAGTGCAAATACCTACACCCACCTATATGTAATGGTTCAGAAAGGAGGAGGGAGTGTTTAAACTTGGAGTGCAAAAGACTTCATTTGAAGGGCACTCGTCGATATCCATCTGACCAGTGTAGAGAACAGCAACAAACCACTTACCCACCACCACCTACTCGTTCAGACATTCCTGCACCAAATCCCCAAACACAGAGTGCGTGGTTAAATAGACCTCAACGAACACAAGATACTTGGGTAAATCAATCTCCCCAAAATGATACCACGGTACATTTTTTAGTGCAACAGATGCAGCAAATGCAAAAAGTGCAACAACAAATAATGCAGGCACTGAAAATCCATCCGACTCAGTGGTGCATCCCTCCATCACAGGAACTACAGTAACAAGAACAAATGTAAACAGCAGCACCCTACACACAATAATTTCACTCAATATAGCAGGCCTATTACCTTACAAATTCAAAGGCAAAGTAAAGCTGCTTGCAGAAATAGCACAAGTAGATAATGCTCTCATACTTTCCCTAACAAAATCGCATCTTAGTCAAAGTATAAGAGATACTTATACTGAAATAGATATAGAAAATTACACCTCCTTCAGAACTGATAGATCTGGTCATAGGAAAAAGGGGGGTATTATCACTTACGTTAAAAATCAGATTGCAGCTCTCACTATCTATCTATCTATCTATATGCTCAGGCCCAATCCCCATTTTGGGGGTTGCCGACTCAAGACAGAGCAAGAACAGGGAAAACACAAAAACAACATAAAACAAAAAATAAACACAGATAAAAAGCACAAACTCACACACATCCAGGTCACCCAGGAGAAGACCCAGAGACCAGGGTCACCAAGGTCGATCCAGCACTCCCCCGGCCCCCGACCACCCGGAGAGGTTCCGATCTCGGCAGGCAGACATGCAGCGGAGCCAAAGCCACAAGCCCTCCCACCACACTTCCAGGCGCACCCTTCATATTAATCGTCTCCCCGGGCCAGGCGCCTGATGGACTATTATCTAGTCCAACTTGCGCCCGACCCCTTACTCCAAATGACCACGTGTTCACTCAACTATTCACAAGCATTCTCCATTCACTCCTGTCCATCACCACTTCCCCTGCCTGATCTATAGTCATTCCTCTATCATCCAAAGCCTTTCTTACACAGTCTCTCCATCTCAATGGGGGTCTTCCTGCCCTTCTATCTCCCCTTGTACCTGACTCACATATTCTCTTTGTAAGCCTTTCATCTCCCATTCGTTCAACATGACCATACCAGCTCAGCACCCTTCTGTCCACTCTGGCTGACAAATGTTCCTGCTGCCCCACTCTCCTACGTATCTCTTCATTCCTCAATCTGTCTCTACGAGTAACTCCACAGATACTCCTCAAGCAGTTCATCTCCATCACAATCAGCTCTCACTAACGTTCTATTATCAGAATCTAATTCCTATACAGAGGTCCAGGTACTAAACATTACAGACATTAATATGATCTACATCACTATATATAGACCCCCAGCATGTCCAACTAATAAGTTTATGGATCAACTAACAAAAATTAAAGATATTTTAGACAATCTACCACCATCCATGCCAACCATTGTGCTCACTGGAGACTTGAATTTCCCGCAAATTAACTGTGATTCAGAAAGTGTCTATGGAGGAGCAGCGGACATGCGAGCTTAAGCAGAAGCACTTATACGTCTTTCAAGAGAGTTTTATCTCAATCAACTCGTCAATATAGCCACAAGAGGTAATAATAATTATACTGGATATTGTTATGACCAACAATGATGAGCTGATCCACAACCTCACAGTAGACAAAACCAACCTGTCGGACCACAATATTATTACAATGGCGACAAACATAGTTACCAACACACAGCATAGAACTCCCAGCCCTGCAGAGCCCATGGCTGTGAACTTCAATCAACTCAACTTTCTCAGTGAATCTATAATTATGCTGGGAAGACCTTAAAAGAGAACTTAGTGAAGTGGATTGGGCCATGCAGTTTAAGGAATCTGGTCCCGAGGCCCAATATAACAAATTACTGGAAATATGCCTCAAAATTTCTGAAAAATATGTACCCCTTAGAAAATCGTCACCACAGAAAAATATACCACGTGATCGTACGATACTGATGCGCAAGCGAACGAACCTACGCAAGAAGCTGAAGCGTAGTTCCAGCATACTAAATAAACAGCAAATTAAAGCCAATGTTACCTCCATTGAAGAAAAACTCAAGACTTCAGTAGAAATAGAAAATCGCAGAAAAGAATTCCAAGCCATGTCCTGCATTAAAACTAACCCAAAATACTTTTATAAGTATGCTGCAAGCAAATCAAATGTAAGGGTGGGTGTTGGTCTACTGACAGATGCGAACGGCCAAACCAAGAACGAACCTGAGGCGATTGTCGATATACTACTTCTGCAGTACGAGGGTGTCTTTAGCCACCCTCGAGGTGATAAAATAATTGACTCACCGACCGACTTCTTCCACAAAGTATCCATGCGAAATCTAACGGACATTAAATTTACCACAAATGATATAGAAAATGCTATAAAGGAAATTGGTATCAATGCAGCAGCAGGCCCGGATCAATTCCCGGCCGCACTTCTCAAGAATTGCGCAGCAGACCTTAGTGCTCCTCTACAGATTTTTTATAGAAACTCTTTCGACTCTGGAATTATACCACAACAATTAAAATGTGCTAAAATTACACCAACCACAAAGGGGGTTCGAGGGGTGAAGCAAAAAATTATAGACCTATTGCTTTAACCTCGCATATCATCAAAATCCTCGAGAAGCTAATAGTTAAAAATATGTCCATATACCTTGAAGAAAACAACATAATAAACAAGACCAGCATGGGTTTCGGGAGCGCCACTCGTGCCTCTCGCAACTGTTAGCTCACCATGAAAAAATTATAGAAGGGCTAGAAAATAAAAATGCTATCGACGTGGTCTACCTTGATTTTGCAAAAGTATTTGACAAGGTAGACCACGGCATACTCCTCCACAAGATACGAGACTCAGGAATCTCAGGAAAACTTGGGGTGTGGCTGCACTGTTTCCTCACTGGCAGGGAACAAGCTGTAGCGGTTGGTGGTGCAGTGTCCAAGCCATCCATCGTCACTAGTGGGGTGCCACAAGGGTTAGTTCTTGGACCTATACTTTTCTTGCTGCACATATCAGACATAAATAAACATGTCATGCATTCGTCTGTCGCCTCCTTTGCTGACGACACTCTTGTATTAAGGGAAGTGTCTTCTACAACAGATGCCGATTTACTTCAGGCAGATCTCACTACAATTTACTCATGGGCAGAGCAAAACAACATGTCCTTTAACAATAACAAATTTGAACACATGAACTACAGTGCAGACCGAAATATGAATATCCACACATACACAGCAGATGACGGCTCTTGCATTGATACAAATGATTATGTAAAAGATCTTGGTATTACACTCAGCCGAGATGGTACATTTGGAATGCATATAACAAATGTGGCAAAGAATGCTCGTAACCAAGCTGGATGGATCCTACGAACCTTCCGAACACGTGACACGATCCCCATGCTGACACTCTACAAGTCACTGGTCATTCCACTGTTGGAATACTGCTGTCAGCTATGGAGCCCATGGAAGGTGGGAGAGAAGCAATTACTCGAAGCAGTTCAACGCTCATTCACCAATAAAATCTCTGCCGTCCAACACCTAGACTACTGGGGAAGGTTGGAAACTCAAGTTTTTCTCATTAGAAAGACGCAGGGACAGATACGCCATCTTATAGGTCTACAAAATATTGATTGGCATCACAACCAACAACCTTAATATAGGTTTTCACATCCATCAACGACTGGGCCGTCTCTGCCACATACAGCGGGTACACCCCAGACCAGCCACCAGAGTTAAGACGCTCAAGGAGAACGCCTTTGCGACACGAGGACCTCTTCTCTTTAACGCCCTACCCAGATATCTGCGTGACTCAACTGAACCAAGTCTCGAGAAATTTAAAAATCAACTGGACAAATTTCTCTGGACACTACCTAATCAACCCAAACTGCCCCACTACCACCTCTGCGCCGCTAGCAACAGCATCATGGACCAACTGGCGCAGAGACGGGCAGATGGAATGTACTAGTGGTGGCGCATCAGCGTGACCACAGGCGGACAACACTGCCTGCAGCTACTACCTACCTACAGGTGTGTGTGTATGTGTGTGTGTGTGTGTGTGTGTGTGTGTGTGTGCGCATGAGAGTGTGTGTCAATCGTCTGACTTACAAAACTTCTTCCCAAACTAAACAAAATCGTCTCCTAACAGCCAGATACATTAAATAGACACATCCTCAAATTACTGCAGGTGTTAAGTCTGTGTATTGTATATTTCGCACACCAACTTCCAAGATCAAGAAGATATTAATTACCTGCAAGTCAATCAATTTGGTTCCAACTCTGTTAATCCTTCATCGTGCAAACTGGGTGAGAGAAAGATAGATAGATAGATAGATAGAGATAGATAGATAGAGAGAGAGTGAGTGTGTGTGTGAGTGTGGGGTTGTAAGACAAATGTGTACGAGTGAGTGCGTACCGTCAAGTATTAGTGAAAGGAATTAAAAATATAACAATGAATAGGCTAAAGACAAGAGAGAGAGAGAGAGAGAGAGAAAAAGAGAGGTTAATCTACATAATATAATACATATAGCCTTAGTTTGCCAGAATAACAATAACATTACCAGGTAGTTGAATGAGTTGACTAAAGTAACAAATTTGACTATATATGCCTAGATTAAATTAGATAGAGAGAGAGAGAGAGAGAGAGAGAGAGCAAAAGCTTCTTAACCCTTTCGTTGCGGGTGACGTTCTGCAACGTCCTGGCAAGTTACAGCAATTTCCAGGCTTTAAAAGCCTGTAAAAACCGTAAAAATCGAGTGTCAGTGGGCGGGAGCGTGAGGGGCCCACCTCCGACCCTCAGAGCACCGAACGGCTCACTGAGGTTGACCGTGTCTCGCGTGGGTCTCTCTCTGTGTCTCACAACAGTGTAGCCAAGCGAGCGAGTGCTACCAAATAGCGGGTTTCCCGTGTTTCACTGGCACCACTGCGGGTGAACCAGACCACGTACGGGGCCCGTTCTGGTCTCATTCTGAAGCTATTTTCGCCTAGTTTTCGGCAGAATACACTTCATTTAATGCAGATGCTTGATTTATCATTCAGGAGTGCCTGAATATGCCCTAAATAGCCCAAACATAGCCGCAGCCAATGGGTTAAATTATTTACCCCGATGCCTTAATATATTCCTCAACTGAAATTGGCTGTGGTTAAGGTATCATTTTTACTTAAAGTTAGATATATATAGAAAAATACACACAAGTAGATATATAGACATTATATATACACGCATATATAAATGTACATGCTTATAGTGATTCTCTCTCTCTCTCCTGCTTGACTATCCTTGTCTTAAACTCTAGCATATTGTATGTATGTATGTATGTATGTATGTAAGCTATGTATTTATGTATGTAAGCTATGTATGTAAGCTATGTATGTATGTATGTATATACTCAGACACATACCCTATTGCTGGGGGTGGCCGACACGAGACAGAGCTTGAACTGAATCAACTTAAAGTTCCTATTCTCAGGGTCCGGAACCACTTTCGTGTTCTCTCGCCCGTTTCTCTGTCTCGTAAAGTCGGAGAATTATACCCTAGCATTATTTTTTATTTTTATTTTTTAGATTTAAGGTCGGACTGCCTAGTAGGGACTGCAGTCTGTATCTATGTAACTCTCACATACACACAGTCACACACGCAAAGTATTCCTCCCCCCCCCCCCCCCCCCCCCACCCCACTCGCTCTCTCTCCGACCGAGAGTAATAACGTTGACATTGTACTTGCAACAAAAGAAGAATTAATAGAGAATTTGAATGTTGGTGATGAATTCAGTAACAGCGACCATCGTACGATAACTTTCACTTTAAACTTTACTAGTAACGAACCAAATAGTAGCATCGAAAAAGTCCCTAATTTCAAGAAAGCAAACTTTCATAAACTTAGAGCTATGTTTAAAGAAACTGACTGGAGCTTTTTAATTAATAATAACAACATAAATACATCGTGAAAATTATTCGAAACCACTTACCTAAAAGCAGTGCAAGATTGCATACCATCGAAAATACGGCGTCCAGGCCATAATTAAAATGTAAAACTTGCAAACTAAACAAACCAAAATTGGGACAAGGACAATATAAAGTCAAATTATATTATCAAAATCGCTATGTGGAAACAACGCTTACTAAAATGAAAATTATTAAATAAAAGAACACAATCCACCACATAGGGTGTACATTACTACATGAACAAGTTAATCTGTTTCCCAAGCAAACTAATCGCACATATAACAACGCACTATCGTCACGTTAAAGGAAGTAGTCAAGTTTGGGAAGTCCGGGACGTTCTGGCAAATTTTTACTAAACTCTGTATGAATAAAGAAACTACATGTTAAATGTCAAAATATTATTTAAAATCAAATTTGCAACATAACAAGACATTAACAATAGTACAAAATACAAATATTGATAAGATATCTATACTATTACAAAATAATATATAAAATACAGTACAGCACTCACTAACGATAGTGCTATCGGGTAGGTACCTGTAAGCATAGCATGGTTTGGAGAGCTCATCCTTAGCTTCCTTTAGAACTCTAGGCGAGATTGTATCAGGTCCAGGCGTTTTATTTACCTTGAGTTTATCTAAACAATTCAATACTTCTCTCTCTGTAACGGTGATATTGCTTAGAACAAATGGTGGAATAAAGATATTTCAAACTGTCTGCTTGCTAAAAAATGCGCTAATGATAGATTAAAATCCTCACAAAATGACGAAGAACGGGTGAAATTTGTAGAGCTACGACGCAAAGCCAAAAAGTTAATTAAGCAAAGTAAAAAGACCCTAGAGTTACATATTGCGAATCAAAGTAAAACAAACCCGAAAGAATTCTATAGTTATATCAGAAAGAAAAAAGTAGTTACTTCAACTGTTGGACCGTTAGTCGATGAAAATGGAGAATACACCAAAGACGAAGTACAAATGAGTAATGCCCTCAATACCTTCTTTGCATCAGTTTTTACAACAGAAGACCTCAGTGATATGCCTACACCATCGCCGATTCAGATTGATAATTCAGATGTTCTAAGCAATATCACCGTTACAGAGAGAGAAGTATTGAATTGTTTAGATAAACTCAAGGTAAATAAAACGCCTGGACCTGATACAATCTCGCCTAGAGTTCTAAAGGAAGCTAAGGATGAGCTCTCCAAACCACTGACATTACTATTCAATAAATCCTTGCAGTCTGGAACTATGCCTGATCAGTGGAAGATAGCCAACGTAACACCGATATTCAAAAAAGGCAGCAAATCCCTACCCAGTAACTATCGTCCAATTAGCTTAACCTCAGTTGTATGTAAAATGCTAGAAACGGTTATAAGAGACAGACTCGTAAATCACTTAAAGGAAAATAACATACTTAAAGATACTCAACACGGCTTTCGTAAAAAACGTTCCTGTTTAACAAACGTCTTAGACTTCTTCCACGATATCCTCAACCTCTACGATGAGAGTAAAGCTGTAGATATTATATACCTTGATTTTCAAAAGGCCTTTGACAAAGTTCCCCACAAACGTTTACTACTAAAACTAAAAGCGCATGGAATACAAGACGGTGTGTTGAAATGGATAGAAAATTGGCTCAGCGACAGAAAGCAAAGAGTATTCATAAACGGTAAGACATCTAAATGGACCAATGTAAGTAGCGGGGTGCCCCAGGGATCGGTACTAGGACCAATTCTCTTCCTAATTTACATCAACGACATAGATGAGGGTCTCACCTGTTCAATCTCAAAATTTGCTGACGATACAAAAATTGCAAATAGCGTACTCTCAAAAGAACAAGTTGACGATATGCAACACAAGCTACATAAATTGTCACATTGGGCCCAAATTTGGCAAATGAGTTTCAATGCGGATAAATGTAAAGTACTACATATCGGATACCTAAATGAGAAAGCAAACTATTCGATGAATGGCACTCAGCTTAAGAATGTAAACAGAGAAACCGATCTGGGAGTAACAATATCGAGTAACCTAAAACTGAGTCAACAATGTTCAGAAGTTGTTAAGAAGGCAAACAAAATAATTGGCTTTATAGGCAGGTCATTTGAGCATAAATCCAAAGACGTTATCCTAACCCTTTACAATTCCTTAGTCCACCCTCTTCTGGAATGCTGCGTTCAATGCTGCTGCCCTTATTACCAAAAAGACATAAACAAGCTAGAACGAGTTCAACGTAGAGTTACCAAAATGATACCTAGCCTAAAGAACAAACCATAGGAAGAGCATCTTAGAGAATTAAATTTATTTCCTTTAACCCAGCGCAGATTAAGAGGTGACTTAATTCAAGGGTTCAAAATCATCAAAGGCATCGACAATATGAACTGTAGTAAGTACTTCACTATCGACCAATCTAATTACACGCAGGGAAACGGTTGCAAAATTATTGGTAAATCTTTTAACTCACACGAATCTAAGAATTTCTTCTTCAATCGAGTTGTCAACTTGTGGAATGGGCTTCCCCGAGACGTTATAGACTTGCAGCACCGTTGATTCATTTAAACTCCGCCTAGACAAATATCTCGCATCAAACCCGCGACTGACTGCGTTTGTAAATGAATAACTTTATTTTATCCTCCCCTCAGTTACTAACCCATATGTCCCCTACTAACTTCATAGTCCTGCCACGGACATTAGTTCCAGGGCAGTAGTTCCCTTTCCAATGTTCCCTTACCCACTCTAAACCACTGTTTGGACACTTGATCCTCAGTGTTTTGGAGGACAAGCAGCCTAGAAGGGTCACTAGATCTGTTGTTGCTTGATTTCCTTTGTACTCCTTTGTACTCTCTCTCTCTCTCTCTCTCCTTACTAGGTTAGACAATGTGGATTTTAGCAAAATGTTTAGCCTCAATATGAATACAACACGCAATCATGGCTGGCAATTGGAATTGAAAAGGTTCAGCACTTGTATCTGTGGAAACTTTTTCATATATAAGATCTGTTCTACCTGGAACAAACTTCCCTCCGAAGTTGTAAACAGTTCTTCAATAGAGCAGTTCAAGAAGAGAGTAGGTAGTATTTTGCACACTCTGTAAAGAGTGTAGTGCACTAAACAGTCTCTCTCCTTCCATTTCGAGTATCTCCTCGGAATGAACTGCAAGGTTTCTGAGATACTAACTATTCCCTGTAACTCCTTGTCAAGCCGGTATCACACGAGAGCTTTTATAGTCAACATTCGATTATCAAAATGTCTGGAATATTTTGCAATGTTAAAGGAAACTACTGATGATAGATGAATTTAGGTGACAGAAAAGTTTTAAATGATGACCTCATAAGCTGCCAGACCAGTGTTGAGTATAAATGTTGAGGGAAAAAGTGCTCATGTGATACCCACTTTACTCTCTCTCTCTCTCTCACTCACTCGCTCACACTCTCTCTCTCTCTCAGCATCTCCCATTTGTCGTGTCCCCCACAAGCGTCCAATCAAGGGTATGGGAACATTAGAGAGAGAGAGAGAGAGAGTGTGTGTGTGAGTGAGTGAGTGAGTGAGAGAGAGAGTTACAAGTAATAGTATCTCAAGAGATACTCGAAGTGGAAGGAGAGAGACTGTTTAGTGCACTACACTCTTTACAGAGTGTGCAAAATACTATCTACTCTCTTCTTGAACTGCTCTACTGAAGAACTGTTTACAACTTCGAAGGGAAGTTTGTTCCAGGTAGAACAGATCTTATATGTGAAAAAGTTTCCACAAATACTAGTGCTGAACATTTTCAATTCTAATTTCCAGCCATGGTTGAATGTTGTATTCATATTGAGGCTAAACATTTTGATATAATCCACATTGTCAAACCCATTAAGTACTTTAAAAACTTCAATGAGCTGACCTCGTAGAGAGAGAGAGAGAGAGCGCGAGTGAGAGTGCAAGAGTGCGTGAGAGAGAGAGAGATGACAAAATAAGAGGGTGTGTGTGTGTGTGTATATGTATGTATGTATATGTAAGTATGTGTGTGTATGGATATAAGTGTGTATGTAGCGACTATCACTATCAACTTTGAGGAGGGCACTTGTTACAGACAGCTTTGCCTTTTGTCTCCTTCATACACAAAGGAAAATAATGCAGGTGTAAATGTATGCAAGTATAAATATGCATAAACCTGTATATGTCCAGGTAAGTGTATGAATGTTCTATAAAGTTAAGGAGACAGTGGCCGGTTTTTTGGTTTATTAATTCATGTATTCATTTATGTTTTAGTTTCCTTACTAGACCTCCATCAAGCTTAGAAAAACACTTCCTAGACCCCCCCCCCCCCCTTCAAGATGAATTTGTACATTATTCGGTAGAAAAATATCCCGGCAGAAGCCCGGTCACTCTTAAAAATAACAGGCTGGCTATCGCTCGCCAGGAAAAAAATAGACACCTAAATAGCACGATAGATTTTAAAATTGACAACGAAATGGGGCGAAACTTATTAAAATCGCCAAACTAATGGGCCGAAAGTCATACAATCAGAAAACTAATGGGGCTAAGACCAGTAAAACGGCCCAGAGAGAATAAAATGGTAGTGAAATAAATAAAAATAGACATATTCCAAAGTGTCCGAGGAACGAAATGTTAGTGGCGCTAATAAGTCACGTCTCAGCTGTCATTACGTTTGGCTCTATCCGTGCTGTATTAATGTCTGCCAGATGTTGAATATGGTGGGTAAGTGTAGGAACATGTTGGTATGTCTCACTAAAAAATAAGAAATGATGTGTAAATATTGCTGATACCAATTATTGATCAAAACATAATTGGTGCCGAGACATCACTTATTAGGGCGATTGTACAGTTGGCCGCAATAATTTGTACGCACCCTATTATTATACTGTATGTATGGAAGTACAAAAGGAATGATACATTTACAAGAATAATTTGTTATATAAGAGTTAATTGATCTTAGTAATTAACGAATTTACCCACTGCACGACATAACATACTTCGAATTCAATGCTAATTTCCTTCCATACATAAAATCAAGAAGAGTGTACGAATTAATGTGGCCGACTGTACATTGAGAAGTGAAGAACATGCATAGGAAAACAAAGGAAAGGTAATATCATTGTTGTGTTATTCTAGTCTCTCTCTCTCTCTCTCTCTCTCTCTCTCCATTAGTAGCTCCCGTGTCAATTGAAGATGTTGCAGCTTGCACGGACTTGTTGCAATGCTAAGAGAGAGAGAGAGAGAGAGAGAGAGAGAGAGAGAGAGAGAGAGAGAGCTAATCTACTCTATATTGTTGACATTCCAATCCCAGTGGCGATTTCAACTGCACACATTATACACACACACAAACGTACACATTGTCCAAGCAAACAATGATAGTGTACACTGTACTGTCACACTCACACTTACTCTCACACACACACACACACACACACGCGGTGGTGTGTTTATCGGTACACACGTTATTTTTGCATGCTTACGAGTACATTTTTCGATTTTTAAACCTAAATAAAACTATCTAGATAAAACTTAACCTAACCTAACCTAACCTACCTAACCTAACCTAACTTACCTAACCTAACCGAAAACACTCCATTTCAACGTATTTTAAAGAGGTGTGTACACTTAAACTGTTGCCCTAAACCTCATGTACCTGCAAACCTACATATTTCGTGAATTGTGTACCTTTAAACACACTATATGTAGCCTACTATCATTAGACTATACGGCTATTACTATAACTATCTGTTTGTTTCTATATGTAGCCTACTATCATTAGACTATACGGCTATTACTATAACTATCTGTTTGTTTCTATATGTAGCCTACTATCATTAGACTATACGGCTATTACTATAACTATCTGTTTGTTTCTATATGTAGCCTACTATCATTAGACTATACGGCTATTACTATAACTCTCTGTTTGTTTCTATATGTAGCCTACTATCATTAGACTATACGGCTATTACTATAACTATCTGTTTGTTTCTATATGTAGCCTACTATCATTAGACTATACGGCTATTACTATAACTATCTGTTTGTTTCTATATGTAGCCTACTATCATTAGACTATACGGCTATTACTATAACTATCTGTTTGTTTCTATATGTAGCCTACTATCATTAGACTATACGGCTATTACTATAACTATTTGTTTGTTTCTATATGTAGCCTACTATCATTAGACTATACGGCTATTACTATAACTATCTGTTTGTTTCTATATGTAGCCTACTATCATTAGACTATACGGCTATTACTATA
The DNA here is from genome assembly GCA_032716605.1 of Paralithodes platypus. NCBI lineage: Eukaryota > Metazoa > Arthropoda > Malacostraca > Decapoda > Lithodidae > Paralithodes > Paralithodes platypus. The sequence continues at coordinate 40,133,260 of CM064577.1, read as the reverse complement.
ACTATCTGTTTGTTTCTATATGTAGCCTACTATCATTAGACTATACGGCTATTACTATAACTATCTGTTTGTTTCTATATGTAGCCTACTATCATTAGACTATACGCCTATTACTATAACTATCTATTTGTTTCTATATGTAGCCTAGTATCATTAGACTATACGGCTATTACTATAACTATCTGTTTGTTTCTATATGTAGCCTACTATCATTAGACTATATGGCTATTACTATAACTATCTGTTTGTTTCTATATGTAGCCTACTATCATTACACTATACGGCTATTACTATATCTATCTGTTTGTTTCTATATGTAGCCTACTATCATTAGACTATACGCCTATCACTATAACTATGTTTTTTTCTATATGTAGCCTACTATCATTAGACTATACGCCTATTACTATAACTATATGTTTGTTTCTATATGTAGCCTACTATCATTAGACTATACGGCTATTACTATAACTATCTGTTTGTTTCTATATGTAGCCTACTATCATTAGACTATACGGCTATTACTATAACTATTTGTTTGTTTCTATATGTAGCCTACTATCATTAGATTATACGCCTATTACTATAACTATGTTTCTATATGTAGCCTACTATCATTAGACTATACGGCTATTACTATAACTATCTGTTTGTTTCTATATGTAGCCTACTATCATTAGACTATACGCCTATTACTATAACTATCTATTTGTTTCTATATGTAGCCTACTATCATTAGACTATACGCCTATTACTATAACTATCTATTTGTTTCTATATGTAGCCTAGTATCATTAGACTATACGGCTATTACTATAACTATCTGTTTGTTTCTATATGTAGCCTACTATCATTAGACTATACGGCTATTACTATAACTATCTGTTTGTTTCTATATATAGCCTACTATCATTAGACTATACGGCTATTACTATAACTATCTGTTTGTTTCTATATGTAGCCTACTATCATTAGACTATACGGCTATTACTATAACTATCTGTTTGTTTCTATATGTAGCCTACTATCATTAGACTATACGGCTATTACTATAACTATCTGTTTGTTTCTATATGTAGCCTACTATCATTAGACTATACGGCTATTACTATAACTATCTGTTTGTTTCTATATGTAGCCTACTATCATTAGACTATACGCCTATTACTATAACTATCTGTTTGTTTCTATATGTAGCCTACTATCATTAGACTATACGCCTATTACTATAACTATCTGTTTGTTTCTATATGTAGCCTACTATCATTAGACTATACGGCTATTACTATAACTATCTGTTTGTTTCTATATGTAGCCTACTATCATTAGACTATACGGCTATTACTATAACTATCTGTTTGTTTCTATATGTAGCCTACTATCATTAGACTATACGCCTATTACTATAACTATCTGTTTGTTTCTATATGTAGCCTACTATCATTAGACTATACGGCTATTACTATAACTATCTGTTTGTTTCTATATGTAGCCTACTATCATTAGACTATACGCCTATTACTATAACTATCTGTTTGTTTCTATATGTAGCCTACTATCATTACACTATACGGCTATTACTATAACTATCTGTTTGTTTCTATATGTAGCCTACTATCATTAGACTATACGGCTATTACTATAACTATCTGTTTGTTTCTATATGTAGCCTACTATCATTAGACTATACGGCTATTACTATAACTATCTGTTTGTTTCTATATGTAGCCTACTATCATTAGACTATACGGCTATTACTATAACTATCTGTTTGTTTCTATATGTAGCCTACTACCATTAGACTATTCGCCTATTACTATAACTATCTGTTTGTTTCTATATGTAGCCTACTATTATTCACTCTTACGATCTAATGTTCTACCTTCATCTAGCTAAGTATGTTTGTCTACCTATCACACACACACACACACACACCAGCAACCAACAACGATCACAACCGGAGTTATGAACGTAAATGGATGTACACATGAGGCCTCATGCATGGATGGGTAAACGTACACATGAGGGATATTCAGATGGACGCACACAGATAATGGTATGTGAGAGAGAGAGAGAGAGAGAGAGAGAGAGAGAGAGAGAGAGAGAGAGAGAGAGAGAGAGAGAGAGAGAGAGAGAATTAGTAGGGCAGAACAGTCATCAACCACGTTTTTTGTGTTTTTTCACTTTTTTCTACTGTACTTAATATCGTGGTGTTTGTCAAGAGAAATGTATACATCAGAGAGAGAGATAGATAGAGAGAGAAAGAGAGAGAGAGAGAGATATAGATAGATAGATAGATAGATAGATAGATAGATAGAGAGAGAGAAAACAACAAAGACAAAATATTCCTGCCTCTATTGACGGAATCATTATTTTTGTGAGGCTGAACAGGTGTGTGAAAAGTGTTTGGCAAGATGTGCTGTGCTGGTATTGACTCCCTCCCTCCCTCCCTCCCTCCCTCTCCCTCTCTCTTCTCCCTCCCTCCCCTCTTCCACTTACACTTCTCCCTCACCTCCCCTCCCTCCCTCTCTCTCTTCTCCCTCCCTCCCCTCTTCCACTCACACTTCTCCCTCCCCTCCCCTCCCCTCCCTCCCTCTCGCTCTCTCTCTCTGTAGGCGTAAAAGTCCAGCAGTTTAGTACAAATATAATACCTTCACCTACACAATAACCAAGTATATTGTTTAAATTACACACCCACGGACACGTTACGTGCGAACATTAAGGGGAGATGGGTCGTTGGTTTGCTCTCCGTCCCCCATTTCTTCATGTTTAGCCCCATTAGTTTTCAGAATTTAAGACGTTCGGTCCATTAATTTGTCGATTTTAAGAACTTTCGCCCCATTTCTGTCAATTGTAAGACCTTTTGTGCCATTTAGGTGTCGATTATTTCCTGGCAAGCGATAGCAAGCCTGAAATTTAAGAGGAAACGGCCTTCAGCCGGGATATTTTTCTACCGAAAAAATTTACAAATTTATCTTGAAAGGGGGTCTAGGCGATGTAATTTTGAGCTTGATGGAGGTCTAGGGAACAAGCTAAAAAAAATCCCCTAAGTCGTAAGCATTAATGCCGACAGCCATTTGAAGCAATAAGGAATGTTTAAGCCGGAGTCACACGAGCCGTTTTTCGAGCAATTTTTACGGGTAATCATGGTCTGGCAGCTTCAAAAATTACACTTTATCAGAATTCAACCATCTAACATACTCTACCTTCAGTCTAGTTATCGATATCAATGCAAAACAGTCCCGAAATATAACGAGAACAAACTTGCTCAGGGAAAATTGACTGAAAAATAGCTTGTGTGACAACGGCTTAAACGAGACAATACAATACATTATTATATCCCAGATGCTTCACAACTTGGTTATACGAAATACGAGGATGTTTTCTTCTGGAGCCCCTTCTCCTTCATGCTTATTATAGCCCCATTAGTTTTGATAATTTAAAACGTTCGGCCCCTCCACTCCACCCTCTCTTAATCTCTCTCTCTCTCTCTCCCTGTTTACAGGGAAATATTGACACCTGGATGGGGATAGACGTCTTAGAGAAAGTGGGCTGAGTCACAACCCTCTAGTAAAGGCCTGCCGGTTGATCCGTGACGTAGTAACCATAGGGGTGGCAAGGTTCTGGCTGGAGACCACTGGCAACCCCTCAATATTTTACTTTTCCCTAATGATATTTTAATTAAATCGATACTTCCGCCAGTCACTGACCATATAGGCCTACAACTTGTACAGCGTGGTCTAAGTTCTTACAACTTTATATTGTTATTATTATTTGTTTGTGATAAAAATAATACTATTTTATATAGTGTTGTCTTCTAAATTGTACATGTATCTATCATTAATATTCAATGAGTGCATTAGTATTTATTTGTTGTGCTCACTAATAATATATGGAAAGCTACTAGAATATGTTTTATATTAATACTGATACTGTTGTTATACTGAAATCTCCAGGTCCAGATGAGGTGTATGCTAGGGTATTAAAAGAATGCAAGGACGAATTAAGTTAACCATTAACTCGCCTATTTAATCATTCTAGTTATACTTTTTACTTTTATAATAGTAGGCTATTATTTGTGTTATTATTATCATCATCATCATTATTATTATTATTATTATTATTATTATTATTATTATCATCAAGCTTTCCAGGGGGTTGTGGCTGAGTGGGGCCGTATGAATGGGAGCCAAAGAGAGAGGGAGAGAAGGAGAGAAGAAAGCCAGGTGACCCGCCTCAACCTTCAATGGCCCGGGGGTATAGGTTAAGGAGGCGGTGGATTAGGGAGGGACAGACAACATAAAATAGGTATATAGTGTATTAAAGGAGGATAAGCCTTGACCCTAGCGCCATCTTGGGGACACTAAGGCTGGTATTCTTAAGGGGAGTCACCGGCTTTTTTTTTTATCTTTCTCTCCTTTTCTCTCTTTCCCTGGCTTGTATCCATTCGGCCCCATTCGGCCAGCTGTTTTGGGACGTTTATCCCCATCCAGGTGTCGAGTTCTTCCTGGCGGCGATAGCCAGCTAGCATTGTATGGAGAAATCCGGTTTCTCCTGAAACATTTTTCTATCGAAAAATATACAAATTTAGCTGGCTGTCAAAACAACAAAATATATATGCTGGCTCGCTACCGCTTGCCAAGAAAATATTGACACCTGGATGGGGGTAAGCGTCTTGGGGCGGTGGGCTGAGTGGGGCCGAGTGGATACAAGCCAGGGAAAGAGTGAGAGAAGGAGAAAAAAGTGAGGTGGGCTCCCTTAAACAAATCTTTTCCTTCGCAGCGGCGTTAATGGTGAAATAGCTTGACAAATATCTCTAGCTTCAGAAATGGGAGTGCTAATCCGTCAAATATCTATAAACAACACTCATACCCACACTATTCGTTCGGTATGCGAAGGGAAAGAAATGTTTAAGAATACGAGTCTAAAAGGATCATTCCCTTCAGCATCAAAAATGTTCTGGTAAAATTTCTATAATATTTTGCACTGGTATCGGAAACTATAGTAGACTGGTGATAGATTCATTTACGTAACCAAAATATTTAAAATGTTTACCTCATTTGCTGCCAGATCAGTGTTGAGCATAAATGATAGGGAATGACGAATACTAATTCAAAATATAAACTAGCTAATACGGAATTAGAAAACTCAGACTGTGAGAAAGATTTGGGCGTGTTATAATAGTGAGCTGGGCTTATAATTAGGGTTGGGTGTGACAGGGATCTACCTTGTGTGGGCCAAATGGCTTTCTGCAGACTCCCATTTTCTTATGTTCTAATGTTCCTCTCAACAAACACCACAATATTATTTATGTAGATACTATAAACTACTTGTCCTCCTCTACTCTGCAAAGTTTTCTTTCTTTTTTTCCCTCCCCTACTCATATACCGTATCTCGCATACCTCCTCTCCTCTCTCTCTCTCTCTCTCTCTCTGTATATATTCCTCTTAACATACACCACAATATTATGTAGATACCGGTACTATAAAAACACTTGGTAGATGACGGTCCTCCTCTACTCTACACATTTTTTTTTTCTTCCCCTCCCCTACTCATATACCGTATCTCTCATCCCCCCCCCCCCCTCTCTCTCTCTCTCTCTCTCTCTCTCTCTCATGAAGCTTGAAACAATGCTACCGAGCATTAAACATAGAGTAGAACAAACTAATATTGTAGCAGCAATTAGACATGTAAGATTGAAAGGTGGCAACGAACTACTGAAAGACATAAAGGACTGCATGGATAATACTCGCACCTTCTGGAGACAAGGCAAAAAAGGATATAGGAAACATTTGGTGAACAAAATACAACATTATGATTTAATAAACAACTGTATTAATTACGAAAATGAACAACCTGTCCCACCACGGGAGGAGAAAGACGTAATTTTAGATATTATGCCATTACAAAAGAAAAAGAACATGTATAATACAATAGAATTAAGAAACATTTATGAAGAGAGAATAAACAAAATGTACACTGGTAAAGTAGCACATGTTTATTGTGATGGGTCGGTAATGGAAAATGGTAGGGCAGGTTGTGGGATTTTAATTAGAGATTACATGCAAGACTCCAACATGTGGCTAGAAACAGAATATAATTATAGGCTAAGCGATAATATATCATCAACTCAGGCTGAATTGTATGCGATATTATATGGACTTAAAGAAATCGAAGGAGGAGAAGGGGATGTAAGCTTCTTTGTTGACAGCAGAGGGGCTCTGGACTCCCTAAACTGTAAAACACCAGTATACGAAAATATTGTTATCCAATGCCGGAATATTGTACATCAACTCCAATTAAAAGGGAGAAAAATTGTGTTTTCATTGATACCATCACATACAGGGATTACCTATAATGAAAAAGTTGATATAATAGCTAAAAATGCTACTGATAAAATGGAAATTGATGTACAATGTACCCTATCTTTGAAACAGGTAAAAAACAAAATAAAGAAATGTCAAGAAGTAAAAGAAGCTAGAGATATCGAGTGTAAGTATATAGCCAGGCCTAGTGCCACCATGCATCATTACAGAGAGGTGGTAGATAAAACTAAATTCAATTATGGGAATGTTACAAGTAAGTGGAAAGATTCTGTATGTACTAGGTTAAGACTAGGCTACAAATATTACTGGGAATTAGGCATTAATACTGCAGAGAAGGATAGGAGTTGTAGGCTGTGCAATATGCCAAGATCTCACACCCTTCAACATTATATACTGCAATGTATAACTTTAATAAAATATAGAAATAATACAATTGAAAATGTAACTAAACAGATAATATGGATGTTCAACAGTGGAACTATGTACAACCTTTTAAAAGAATGTAAAATTATAAAACATATAATTTGATGTGTAGCTATGCTCTTCAACTAAACACATGTACATTCTAGTGGTGCCTTACAGGCCACCCTGGGTCAGCGAACCTACGCTCCCTAACCATACTGCTGTATTGTCCTCAATATTCTCGGCTAATGGCTTGATGTACAAGTACCTCCGGATATGCGGCACATCCCTCCCGGAGGACTACTTGCACCTTCCCTCGGAATATTATTTTATGGAAATAAAATAATATGAATCTGAATCTGTATGGCTGTATGTTTTGGGTGCTGGGGTCTGGTGACTGGGTCACGACGGTTAGGGTCCCTCTAGGATGTTTAAGGAGGGATTAACACGGTCGGGGCTCAGTTGGGGGTCTTGTGGGACAGCATGCGTGTTTAAAAACAAAACAAAATCTGATCAAGGTCTATAACGGGGACTCATGTATTTTAGATATGTCCTTATTATAATACTGTATATACTAAACTTAGGTAGTGTTAAAATTAATCTTCAATATCAATGTATTACTCATCTAACTATATATGTAATGACATAGTTTAAGCCAGAAATAGGGTGAAGATTGCGTATGCACCTTCGCCCTTTTGAGATAATGTAACTATGATACTTGTGTAACATTTGTACTTTTCTCAATCAAATCAAATCAAATCAAATCAAATCAAATCAAATCAAATCAAATCAAATCAAATCAAATCAAATCTCTCTCTCTCTCTCTCTCTCTCTCTCTCTCTCTCTCTCTCTCTCTCTCTCTCTCTCTCTCTCTCTCTCTCTCTCTCTCTCTCTCTCTCTCTCTCTCTCTCTCTCTCTCTCTCTCTCTCCCTGTTTACATTCCTCTTAACAAACACAATAGTATGTAGATAATATAACACTATAAAATAGATCCTCCTCTACTCTGCACATTTTTCTTTCGCTTTTTTCCCTCCCCCACTCATATCTCCTCTCTCTTTCTCTCTGTCTCACTCTCACTCTCTCTCTGTCTCACCACGATATTAAGTACAGTAGATAATATAGAAAACAAATGTGGTCGATCAGTTCTGCCCTACGAATATCTCTCTTCTCTCTCCACCCCACCCCCCACTCTCTCTCTCTCTCTCTCACCACGATATTAATTACAGTAGATACTATGAAAAATAAACATGGTAGATAACTGTTCTGCCCTACACATATCTCTATCTTCTCCCTCCATCACCCCCCCCCCCCCCTCTCCCTAGGATAAAGTACTGTACAGTTGGTACACAAAATAAAAGCATAATAGAAAACTGCTCTGCCCTATGAATATGTCTCTTCTCCCTCCATTCTGCATCACCTCTCTCTCTCTCTCTCAGGCTCGTGGGAGACTCGATGATACGTGGTCAGCTCAGAGTTTTGCGCCAGGGCACCTAAGACCAGGAAGCGTTTTTGTATCCCTGGTGGTGGTGTGGACGACGTAGTTGCTGCAGTTGACGAAGTATAAAAGCTGGCCCCTGCTAATACAATGTACGTCATCCACGTTGGAACCAACGATGTACAGCGAACCCGGTCGGTGCTTTTAAAGTACCAGCAGCTGATCAAGTCGTTTAAGGAGAAGTCATCAAGGATCATCGTCTCAGGAATCGTCCCCCGGCTCGGTGTAGAGAGCCGATTTTACAACACAAATCGTTGTCTAGCAAACCTCTGCAGGAAGGAGAACGTGGGATTCGTCGACTCCTGGGACAATTTCTACTACGATGACTATTTGTTTTCGGACGATGGAGTTCATCTGAACCAGGTGGGAGCAGCATGTTTTGGGCGTCTTCTCAACGATGCGGTGAAGGATTTTCGGAGAAGAAATCGACTCAGCACAGGACAACCAGGAAGGAGGACCGAAGGCAGCGAGGACGGCAAACTGCAAAGGAATTAAATGCTAATCTGTCAAGAACCGCGAATTTGGATAAAGCTCCACCAACACGACCCAAATTCATAACCGCCAGGGATAACGACCGAGGACAGCCATGAATGTAATTGTAGATCCAACCGGAACCAAACATTCAATTAAAGAACGTTCTGCGAGTTCTAAAACCGCAACTTTAAAGGTTTTCTATGCAAACGCTCATAGCATACGCAATAAATTTTCAGATTTAGAGGAACTAGTGTTTACAGAAAATTATGATGTGATTGGCATAACAAAATCTTGGCTTAATACAGAAGATGGAGACTTTTTAGCAGAGTATTCACTTCCCGGTTATGTAATGTTTGAGAACAGCCGAATAAATAAAAATGGAGGTGGCGTTTTATTTTATATCAAAGAAAGTCTTAACCCGACCCTCTTGTCAAAACCTCAAATTGTGAACGTCGACACATCTTTTATGCTAATAAAGAATAATAAAGGTACAAAAATAATACTTGCATTAATATATAGACCTCCAGCTCAATCAGTGCAAACTGACCGAGAAATTTATGAACAAATTGCAGATGTAAGTAACTCACAAGATACCATATTTTTTGGCGACTTTAATTTACCTGTGACCAAGTGGGGCGATACTCTTACTTCACACTTCGGACATGACTTGTATGCGAACTTGCCAGAGAGTTCACTCTATCAATTTGTTCGATCGCCGACCCGTGGTAATAACGTTCTTGACCTTGTACTTGCAACACAAGAAGAATTAATAGAGAATTTGAATGTTGGTGATGAATTCAGCAACAGCGACCATCGTACAATAACTTTCACTTTAAAGTTTACTAGTAACGAACCAAATAGCAGCATCGAAAAAGTCCCTAATTTCAAGAAAGCAAACTTTCATAAACTTAGAGCTATGTTTACAGAAACTGACTGGAGCTTTTTAATTAACAATAACGACATAAATACATCTTGGGAATTATTTGAAACCACTTACCTAAAAGCAGTGCAGGACTGCATACCATCGAAAATACGGCGTACAGGCCATAATAATAAGCCCAAATGGTGGAATAAAGATATTTCAAACTGTCTGCTTGCTAAAAAGTTTGCTAATGATAAATTAAAAGCCTTACAAAATGACGAAGAACGGGTGAAATTTGTAGAGCTATGACGCAAAGCCAAAAAGTTAATTAAGCAAAGTAAAAAGACCCTGGAGTTACATGTTGCGAATCAAAGTAAAACAAACCCGAAATAATTCGATAGTTATATCAGAAAGAAAAAAGTAGTTACTTCAACTGTTGGACCGTTAGTCGATGACAATGGAGAATACACCTTACCTTACCTTTGGATACCTTTGGATGTGTTCGCCGCTCCTCTAGTACGAAGTACTAGACGAAGTACAAATGAGTAATGCCCTCAATACCTTCTTTGCATCAGTTTTTACAACGGAAGACCTCAGTGATATCCCTACACCATCGCAGATTCAAATAGATAATTCAGATGTTCTAAGCAATATCACCGTTAACGAGAGAGAAGTATTGAATTGTTTAGATAAACTCAAGGTAAATAAAACGCCTGGACCTGATACAATCTCACCTAGAGTCCTAAAAGAAGCTAAGGATGAGCTCTCTAATCCACTGACATTGATATTCAATAAATCCTTGCAGTCTGGAACTATGCCTGATCAGTGGAAGCTAGCCAACGTAACACAGATATTAAAAAAAGGCAGCAAATCCCTACCCAGTAACTATCGTCCAATTAGCTTAACCTCAGTTGTATGTAAAATGCTAGAAACACTCATAAGAGACAGACTCGTAAATCACTTAGAGGAAAATAACATACTTAAAGATACTCAACACGGCTTTCGTAAAAACCGTTCCTGTTTAATAAACCTCTTAGACTTCTTCCACGATATCCTCAACCTCTACGATGAGAGTAAAGCTGTAGATATTATATACCTTGATTTTCAAAAGGCCTTTGACAAAGTTCCCCACACACGTTTACTGCTAAAGAACAAACCATACGAGGAGCGTCTTAGAGAATTAAATCTATTTCCTTTAACCCAGCGCAGATTAAGAGGCGACTTAATTCAAGTGTTCAAAATCATCAAAGGCATCGACAATATGAACTGTAGTAATTACTTTACTATCGACCAATCTAATTACACGCGAGGAAACGGGTGCAAAATTATTGGTAAATCTTTTAACTCACACGAAGCTAAAAATTTCTTCTTCAATCGAGTTGTCAACTTATAGAATGGGCTTCCCCGAGATGTCATTGACTGCAGCACCATTGATTCATTTAAACTTCGCCTAGACAAATATCTAGCATCAAACCCGCGACTGACTGCGTTTGTAAATGAATAACTTTATTTTATCCTCCCCTCAGTTGCTAACCCATCTGTCCCCTACTAACTTCCTAATCCTGCCACGGACATTAGTTCCAGGGCAGTAGTTCCCTTTCCAATGTTCCCTTACCCACTCTAAACCACTGTTTGGACACTTGATCCTCAGTGTTTTGGAGGACAAGCAGCCTAGAGGAGTCACTAGACCTGTTGTTGCTTGATTTCCTTTGTACTCCTTTGTACTTTGTACTCTCTCTCTCTCTCTCTCTCTGCACCAGCACCGCAAGTTCTTAATCAACATGTCTGCAACGGTGAAAAATGAGGCTGGCTGGAGTTATTGTGGCAGCAGAGAGAGATGTCAGACCAGGAGACAACTAGTACTACACATTTATGTCAACCCTATATTGTTTACTCAGCCATTATGAAGGTTTTGTGGCAAAATGTGTTGGTAATTATTTAAGGCCCTCGAGGAATCAAGGGTAAAAACTTTCCTAATCAACCCTCAGGCTTCCAAACTTCCTACATAAACCTAATAAATACCTTCTAAAAACAGCCAGATTATAAGAGTAAGTAAAAAACAGCAAGAAACTAGTATAATCCCCTTTGCTCGCTATCGCTCACTGAAAAAAAAAAATACTGTCCGCAACAGTGAAAAATGAGGCTGGGGTATCTCGATTATTTTTTCTATGTGGATGAGGGAGACAAAAGGCAAAACTGCTTGTGACGAGTGCCTCCCCCAGAGTGGAAAGTGACTGGGCCAAAATCAAGGAATGGACGAGCCAAAATGTCTGGACACAGAGTTTGAAACAATTTAAGTCATAGGCTGAGGGAAAGAAGGATTCAGGGAGAGAGTTCCAGAGTTCAGCTTTTGAATAGAAGAAATACTGGGAATATCGTTTCACTCTTGATTTGGAGAGTTGTACAGCGTAGGGGTGAGATTGTGTTGCAAGACGGGTACTACGTACCCTAGGTAGAGGTGTTATACACTGAGAGAGCTTTGAGGAACACTGGTTAATGTAGTAGCGATAGATTTAGTAGTGAAATATGTGGTTAATTTTGAAAACTTAGCATTAATATAACGTAGAGACGTAGTAGTTCCATATTATTCCATTCATTAAGTATCCGGAAATTTTCTGCAAAGGGATTCAGTTTACCATCAGCTGGATAAAATAGACTACAGTATATCCTAGGTTCAACATAGAATGTTTGTTAAGCCTATAGTCTGATTTTAATTTGGTATATGGTAAATATTATCCCCATTTCATTCACTAATTTACTTGGGGGGGGGGGGGGAGGAGTCACGTTACAAGCAGCTTAGCCGTACCGGTATGTCCCCTTCGTACACAAAGAATAATAACGGCAATATATGACCAACATATTACTAAGGATATTGCACTATATAGTATTTACACACGTTACTTGGGGAGTTGAAAGAGGCGGATGGGAGAGGGAGGGATTCTTAGCCTGGCAACTCGTTAAAGCCGTTGTCACACTTTTTCCGTCACCATTACCAGGTGATTTGGCATCTTCTGAATTATAAATTAGTTATATATTACTTCAGTTTCTTAACAATCATATATATTCAGTCTAGTTCTCGATTCCAGTGCGAAAATACCAAAAGTTAAACAAGTAAAACCTTGATCATCGATAATTCCGGGAAAAAACGCTCGTATGACATCGCTTTTAACCCCTTCTCTATCATCGACATTCTTTTTATTGTATTTTGGCTACTACTAATCGATTTTATTCAGTATATGAAGAATCTCTAGCAATTACTAGGCTTCAAACTTTCTCAAACAACCCTTTTAACTCTCACAGATCCTTCCTAAGCTGCATAAATATCGTCAACTATAGCTAGACAAAAAATATAGCACACGTCGCTGGTACTCAAACTGTTAACAACGTCGTGTATGTCTTTAGAAGCGAAAACTTGTGGATCATGTACGGTCGCGCTAATAAGTCATTTCTCAGCTATCATTACGTTTGGCTTGCTCTGTGCGGTGTTAAAGTCTGTCAGATGTTGAATAGGGTGGTTAAGTGTAGGAACATGTTTGTATATTTCACTCGATATGAAGAAATAAAACTTAAAATATTGCTGATAACAATTATTGATCAAAACATACTTGGTGCCGAGACATAACTTATTAGCGCGACTGTACCAAGTATAGCTATACCTACTATATTCCGTTCATTCTAGGTTGGCCAGAAATCGTAACCTCTAACCTCTAACTCAAAAAGGGCTAGAGCAAATGAGCTGTCAATTTATACACATATTTCCTACCCAAGTCTTAATTTTTGGTAAAAATATTAGCTCGATTACTCTAGTCCTTTTTGAGTTACCGGTATGAGAAGTTAGGGGTTACAATTTCTGGCCAACCTAGAATGAACGGACTATAACAGCCTAAATTAATAGTAATGTTGTTGCTTGCTTTCCTTTGTAAAAATCTTCCTAGTGTCTGTGATGGAGGCCCGGGGTAAATTAACAGTGGAACCCTGACCCTGAAAAATACTGTTGTAATTTGTGTTGTGGGAGCTGGATGAATGCGAGACGTCTCTGTCCGCATCTCATCTCATCTCATCTCATCTCATCTCATCTCATCTCATCTCATCTCATCTCATCTCATCTCATCTCAATCTCAATCTCAATCTCAATCTCATCTCGCTCTCTCCCTCCCTTGTTATCCTTTCCTTCCACTTTCTTACTCACAGGGTTGTTATCTTTACTAGGAGGAATCATGACCACCTCGCAAGGATCGTAAAGTCTGTTTGGTCAGTGCAAGAAAATCTACCTTCCTCTCTCTCTCTCGAACTTGCATTCTCTCTCTCTCTCTTGCTAATTAACCCGTGGCTACATTTAATCAACAAACAAGGTCCACAAATACAAGATTAATTGATCTAACAGTACATGTTCCAAGACTGATAATTATCTCTCTCTCTCTCTCTCTCTCTCTCTCTCTCTGCCAATAATATCCCGCTAATGTGGTATATATTATAATGTTATCGCTATTTGTCATGCCCTAGTCCTTTAAGTACCTTTATATTGTAATGTTGCATAAAAAACATCAAATAAAAATATAGTTTGTTTCTCTCGGTTTCGTGCTCGCTCTTACTCTTTAGCTCGCTCTCTCTCTCTCTCTCTCTCTCTCTCACTATATTATATTACACACTAAAGCTCTGTCTTGAGTCAGTCACCCACAGCTATGGGGTATGTGCCTGAATATATACATATATATACACATTATATACATATAGAACTACTACCACTACTACTACTTTTTTTTTTTTTTTTTTTTTTTTTCAAAAAAAAAAAAAATAAAAATAGAAGGTCCCACCCCTTTCCCATTCTTAAGTAAGCCATTTTAGATTTACAGAAGAGTGACCATTACTTGCATTACTGCATGTCCACAAACATTTCAGTAATGTAAGCATGTTTCCTTCTATTTTTGTTTCTCCTTTTTTTTTTTTTTTTTTTTTTTATTAAGGTGACAGTTACAAAGTGGTGTACAATCTATCTTATTCTAGTTACATTGTAGTTTATCTTATTGTACCAGTACCTCCCTACAATCAACCTAGTTGTTCCCCAATTCGTCCCTCCGCCACGACCATTTCAAAGTCCAAGTCTCTCACTCTTGTCCTCTGTAGCGGGGAGGACCTTGTACCCCTGAGACATAGGAGTGCAGACCTGAGAAGAGAGAAAGAGAGCCGGCATCTCATCCAAGTTATGACTTGGCTTCTATGCTGGCGCTTTTTCTCCGATATTTGTTCAGCTAATCTGGCATAGAAGACACTTGCAGAAGGTCCCATACCTCCCGACGATGAGAAGACCAGAGGAGTAAAGCTTCCTTGATCCCTGTTCAAAATTCTTTCTTCATAAGCGCGTTTTTTTCTCACTTTCGTTTCTCAAGTATGCCGCCTTGTGTCCTCGCTCACGATATGTTTGTGCTCTTGGGTTGAAGATTCTGATGTCGAAAAAAGCCCGTTGTCCCCTCGTCCAAAAACCTCGAGCACTTACGTCCACTCTTGCTTCATTTGAAGTATTTGCAGTATTGTGGGCCAAGCGCTGTCCGTCCATAGGCAGAAGTTCCGGTTCGATTCTGACATCATGGCACACCTCGTCCAGCATTTGTGCAGTGATGTCTCGTACTTCATCATGCCGGATACAGATGAATCCTCCTTTCTTACAAGTCATACAGTGGTCTGAGTTGTTTATTTCACCACAAGCACATTTCAGCGGCAGGTTCGAAACTGGCCACCCATACCTCAAGGCTACGGCATCATTGAATTCTTGTTTATTTAAGCTGAAGCCTTTCTCCTTTATTGGTAATGATGTGAGCCAATTTGAAGCCCCCGTGTCTTGTGCCATCTCAACTCTCATTTTCAGTTCTTCCCTACATCTGGTCTTAATTTGTTCTAGGCTATGTTTCTGTCTCTCTTCTCTGCTCTTTGTAATTTCCTGTCTTGCATTTCGTTGTTCCTCTTCGTCCACCTCATCATTTTCATTTTGCTCCCGTATTTTTTCTGTCAGAGACGTAGTAAGTTTAAGGGAATTTTGGTTCTCATGTAGTGCCGCCTCCACTGGGTTTATGATCCCCATACCTCCGAACCTTGGCGGAAGAGCTAATAGATCTCTTAGCTCTTGCGTGACGCCTTCCATCTCTGTTAGGGCCGGTATGAATGTTCCTCGGATTGCTTCTTCAAGCGGTTGGAGCATCTGTCCAATGCCAGGCACTGTTCTCATAAGAAAGGTCCATCTGTGCTTAACACCATATGTGAAGGCAGTATATGCAGCATGTGGTTCAGATTTCGCAATGTCTGCCAGGGTTTTCACTTCCTTTACCCACTCTGCTACCTTTTTTCGCACATAGTCTCTCTTGCATTCTTCTGTGCCTATTACTGCTCCCAAATGGCGTTGACCCTCCTTTGTAATCTTCACTCCTGTCCCATCAAAAGTCCGCACCGCTTCTTCATACTTGTTTTCTTTCACTATTAGTACAGATTTACTAGCATTCGGATGGTACCCAATGACTTCGCCTACCGATTGTACTCTCCACCACCATTCTTTGAGATCCCCTATTTTTCCTGCACCTGTGAGGTCATCTGCATACGCCACTTGTTTCACTCGGGTTACCTCATGTTTTATTTTCTGCTGCAGAATTGATAGTGCCAGTGCGTACATTGCCATTGCCACTGGATCTCCTTGCGTTGTTCCTTCATTTGATTTGAGAATTTTCATTTCTTCCTTCTTTGTGCTTCCAACTATATACAGGTTAGCTGGCTCCTTATAAGTATTTTCTATGTACTTTGCGATGCTCGGGCATTTGATCTTGCTGTTGTGAATAGCTGCCTCCCTATTAATGGTGTTAAAGGCATTTGTTGCATCTACTAGCAGTACCGCTTCACAATCTTCCTCATGATACACCTTCCCCATTGCATGTATTGCTGCTTCTCCTCCGGCTTGCTGTCCTGCACATACTTGTAAGTTGCCCACTGCTCTTTGTACATCTTTTCCAAATACAGACATGATTGCTTTTCCTATAATCCTTCTAAGAACTTCCCCAACGCCTACTGGTCTAACTCCTGGATTCTTATTTAAAGGTATCAGGCGACATGCTGTCAGAGCTTCTATGTTCACGCATGGTGATGATGCAAGTTTCTTTGCCAGCATTGCTATTGCTTCACAAAGGTCACCCGCGGCTGAACCAAACTTGTTTTGACTTAGGAAGATCCTCCAAGTCTTAGCATCTACTCCTGATGGACCTGCTCCTCCCTGTGTTTTCAGCGCCTTTCTCCATATGAGGTCTCCAGTTATATTCTCATATATCACTGGGTCTGGAGGAACATATTCCCCGTCTAGTTTGGCCTCATCACTCGCTGGTTTTGCTTCTGGGTGTTTCTCCTTCAGCTGGTCCAAGATGCGTCGATTCACTTCGTGCACCCCACTTGAGGCTTCCCCAGTGACCATTCTGACTGCCTGTGCCACTTTACCAATCCTCATGCTATTTCCCACTGATCGTGCCATATCATCTGGCTTCCTCTTTCTTCGTTGTTTTGTTTTCAGTCTTTGCTGGATTGCTCGTACTTGGCTAAGAATTTTGTCTAACTCCCCATTTTTCCACCACTCCATTCTCTGTTTCAGCGCTTTAATGTTCTCATTCAGTTTTCCCTTTGGTCTTTTTCTTTGAAGGAACAACTGAGGAATGAAAGAAGCTATCTTGATTGCCACGTGCGCCAAAGGGGCATCCTGAACATACTTTAGGATCATACGTCTGAGTTCCCCCAGCATGTCTTTTGCGGCTTCACAAATCGGTAGTTCAAACTTATTATGTTGCCATTGTATCACTTCTGTATAGATTTCATTCACTAATGTTGTGAGTCCGTCACCAGAATGTCCCATCCATTCTCCACCATTCATGTTTACGTTACGAGGTCGTTCGTTCTGTTCACGATTTTCGATTATTTCTCTCTCATTATCTTCGTTTAGGCCTACACTATTTTCATTATTTTGTTGCACACCTCTGTTGTCTTGCGAATTATTGATTCCTGCGTTTTCTTCTGCGGGCTGCAGTTGTTGATTGTTATTTTCTGCATTTTCTCTAACAGGGTTTGCTTGTACATCTCCATTAACTTCATTGTCTGTTTCACGGTTCATTTGTACTGCATCTCTCACTGCGTTTTGTCTGTCATCAGGATTATTCCTCGACTGGGACCGAGTTAATATCATCTTGTCTTATTTTCATAATTTCCTACCTATTCCCTAATACTGAGTCTATCTATCATTTCTTCCTAAGGGACGAGCCTCTGCCCGATAAAGGTGAAAATGTAAACATCCTATGAGTAGCGTTAGAGATAGAAAGAGTAAGATAAGTTATTTAACTCACCTAGTATGATGCAAGGCTACAGAAGATCAGGCTATATTACAAGACAGTGGGTGCAAAAGAAAATAGAAAAATAAAGTAAAATAAAAGTAGTGTTTAAAAATACGCACACAGAATAAACACTGGGGAAAAAAAAAAAAAAAAAAAAAAATATATATATATAGGCCTATATACGGTATATATATATATATATATATATATATATATATATATATATATATATATATATATAATACAAAACGATTATTGTAGTGAGAAAGGTATAATATGTTAAGTATATAGGGGATTATAGGTAATAACACAACATTAATTATTGGATAAGTGATAATAAGTATAAACGTACAGGTATATAAGTACAGATATAAGATAAGGCTTGTAATAAAAGCCTTAGGAGCAAGGTGATATATGACTTGTGTGATCTAATATATCTAGGGGATATAGGAGCTTGGCTATAGAAGATGAGTCTGAGTCTAGAGTCTAGAGGGAGTAAAGAGCTCTGACTCTCTGGCTGAGGTCTGTTGAAGTCTAACTGAAGATGCCTGAGTAAGAAGGCATCGACTGGGTTCAAGGATGCTGAAGCAACACAGCATCAACTCAGCATTCTGGTATGACGTAGGACCGGATAAATACCTTATACAGTTTACATTTACAGAGGAAATGGGTGTTGATTTAAGTGGAAGTAACAACAAATATATTATATGTTAAAGAGATAGATAAAGTTATAGGGAGTTCAATAAATGAAGAATGTTTAATAAGAATGTTGAGAGTTTAAAAGTTACAGGGATAAAGGCATATAAGCAGTGAGATATATGTATAGCAATATATATGCAGGGCTTATAATGTCATACTACAAAGGAAATACACTAATTAAGAGAGTAAACCACTACTACTACTACTGCAACTACTACTACTCCTAAACAAATATCACGATATTCTTTACCTAAAGAATAAAAAGGAGACTTCTACTACTCTGCCAACAACGACTCCCCCCCCCCCTCTCTCTCTCTCTCTCTCTCCTAATATAACATACCGGTACACACTACACTTATGGGGTAGTACTCGTTTTTTCTGGACCCCTTCTCCCTCATGTTTAGCATATTAGTTTTGAGGTTTTAAGACGTTCGTTAAGTTAGTTTGGCGATTTTGAGATATTTCGCCTCATTTTGTTGTCAATATTGAGACCTTTCGTGCCCTTTAGGTGTCGATTTTTTCCTGGCGAGCGATAGCGAGCCTCTAATTTTAGAAGGAACCGGCCTTTGGCCAAAACATTTGTCTACCGAAAAATTTATACATTTTTCTTGAAAGGGGGTCTAGGGGATGTTTTTCTAAGCCTGATGGAGGTCTAGCGATGACTTTAAAAAATATATCAATAAATATATAGACCAAAAATCAAGCACTACCCCCTTAACAAACGCCCCCCTATATCTTTAACTACCAGTATATTAATACTTATATGACTGCCCCATTCTGCTAATAATACCTCTCTCTCTCTATCTCAACATGTATTATAGGTGAAACAATTACAGTACCGTGAATACAAAATTATAAGACCTTTTGCGTATTTTAGGTGTCAATTTTTTCCCTGGCAAATGATAACGAAACTGCAATTTAGGAGGAATCGGCCTTCGGCCGACGCATTATGCTACCGAAAATTCACAAAATTCTCTCTCTCTCTCTCTCTCTCTCTGTCTAGAGAATAAAGAGGTTCAGTAAAGAGCCTGCTGAACTTCCCACATACCATTACTCGTAGCCAGACACAAAGAGATCAACAAACTTCCAAATAACTACCAACCAACCAACCCTAAATGTTGGTCCGTATAAAGTAGTAGTAGTAGTAATAGTAGTAGTAGTAGTATCACAAAGATCACAAACTTCCAAATAACTACCAACCAACCACCCTCAATGTTAACAGGCTCTAGTAATATAGATCAACTTGTATCACCCACACACACAGGCTATACTCTAACAAATTGAATAACAAATAATACATAAATAAATAAAGGGTTAACTATGCTTCAAGCCGGATATATAATGTCGTGTTAATACATTAAAGGAAACCTCATGTAATAGTTATGGTCCTAGGTCAAACATATAATAACGCATATAAAATATAATGCCACGGACATTAGTTCCAGGTCAGTAGTTCCCTTTCCAATGTTCCCTTACCCACTCTAAACCACTGTTTGGACACTTGATGCTCAGTGTTTTGGAGGACAAGCAGCCTAGAAGGGTCACTAGACCTGTTGTTGCTTGATTTCCTTTAAATGGTTTTACCCCCCCCCCCCAATCTCCACCAAACGCCCTCCCCTAACCACATCCTACCCCTGTAAAGGGGGTATCACACTGGGTCAATTCTCGTCACTCCAGCAAAAAGTGGAGCTACCGTCAATCTCCAGCACAAATCTCACCCTTTGATGGAGCTAGGATGATTCCCACACTGGGTGGGAAGCTCCAGTTTTTGATGGAGGTAGAGGGTCAGCCTCTTTACAGCTCGCATTTAATCTCATTGATATCTCAAGTATATGACGTCGAAATAATATTTTGCTACATAATTGTGTGTTTTGATTGTGAGAAGGGCTGCGGATAGACATAAACTAAGTGAATTAATGCTAAAATAGCTACACCACTTGCAGCTAAATAACCACTTCCTATACCTACGCCACGGCGATTGGTATGAAACGAAAACATTCGGTTGTGTAGCAGGAGGAACTGTTTTTCAGATGCCTATTTACTAAGAATCATTGAACAATATATTTAACCTAGCCTAACCTAACCTAGTATATTAGTGGACTATTTATGAATGTAAAATGTAAAAATATATTGTAACATTACCAAATTATTGAGATAAATACAGGTATATTTACAGATAAATACGCATACACAGGATTATGCCTACAACCTCCGAAAAATTCAAAATATTTCCTCATATATGCTCCAAATATAAAACAATCACGCAAACTTGTAGATTGAGTCCTATTGAAATATAAGTGTTGATATAAATCCATATTACTCTAAATTATTGGTGAAACAGCACAATATAAACGATCGTTTAGTGCCGAGGTAACGACAGGGGCTCAGTCAGGCTATAGCCTATATTTTGCGAAAAACTTCCTCATAGCTACTTATATAAGCTTCACACGCAAAACATAGCAACATTAACGTATAGATTGGGTCCTATTACACAAAGTTTGTCAATATCATTCCATATTATTTTACAGTTTAAGTGAAACCACTGTTCTATAGCCTACGCCACGGCGATTGGTATGAATCGAAAAAGTTCAAAATATAAATATCCTCATATAAGCTTCAAATTAAAAAAAAAATTACACTAACGTGTAGATTGAGTCATATTGCATTATAATTGTAGATGTAAAATCATATTGCTATACATTACAGTAGACTATAGGTGAAACGGACCAATATAGGCTAAGGTCGGACGTTATTATTGTTGTGTCGGAGACTCACGCAGCCAGGACGCTTGGCGTGTGTGATAGGATTTGCTGGCGCTACTGGCTGGAAACGGAGACTGGAGATTGGAGATTGACGAGAATTTGGCCCAGTGTGATGCCCGCTTTATTAAGGCCCGTTTACAGGATGCGTGAAATTGTGGGTGGCCACCCTGCCTGCTGGCAGGCGGTGGGTGAAGAATCTAGCACGACACCCCATGTCTGTTTACACGGGCAGAAAGGACTGTGGGCAACTCGCGCCCAAGATATACCGCCACTCAAAGAAAACGCGCCGTCTTTCGCGCATGACGTCATTCTCCCCACAGTGGGGACAGAGGCTAGGGGTCAGTGGGAGGTCGGTCAGTTCATTCACTTTGAGAACTCAATCACGAACATAGAGGTGAAACAAAGCGGATGTTTTATAATTCTAGTTGTGTGTGGTATGATAATGATTTGGAATTATGAATGCTAAGATACCTATCTTGAAATATATAGCATAAAAGCAATGATGTTAGTTACTATACAGTTAACCCATAAAGTACCGGTGATGTCCTTTTCTTTATAGTGTAGCCACTATTAGACCATTGTATTCAGATTAGGAAGGACCTCTAGCAATAATATGGCTTCCAACTATCTCAACCAACCTTCTTAACTACCGTAGATCCTTCCGAAGCTGCATAATATCGTATTAATATATCCTAGCTAGAATACAATATAACACACTTAGCTGGTACTCAAAGGCTTGACTAACAACATCAGAAGTTGAGACAATTACAATGTGTGTGTGTGTGTGTGTGTGTGTGTGTGTGTGTGTGTGTGTGTATTTACCTATTTGCCTATTTGTAGTTTACAGGAATTGAGCAGCGCTCGTGTTGTCCTGTCTTAGTTACTTTATAATCAATCCATTTTACTTAGACAAGTATCGTAATGGATATTCCCAGTTCCCAGTATTTTGGACTAACGTGTGTGTGTGTGTGTATTTACCTATTTGTAGTTTACAGGAATTGAGCAGTGTGTGTGTGTGTGTGTGTGTGTGAATTTAATTGAGTTTATTTTGCTCAGACTTTTACAAAAAGTATGGAGCACAGCCCCTTACATGCTACACATGTGCAATATGCCTTTGCTAACTGAATTAGCGTACACGTAAATACACTGGTACATCTTAAGCAAACTATATTAAATGTCCTAAGACTTGATCTATCTATACATAGTAAACGTTCTTTTGAGAAGAGGTGACAGATTCTTCATACATTTTAAGTTAGTATTATTCATTAACAGTATATATTTATACTGTGTTGGGTTATTCTTGCAGTAATGAGAAATATATCTATTCCTTAACTGTACAATATCCTCATTTTGACATATAAACAACAAATGATATTCGTCCCGCACCACATTCTCATCACATTTAGTACATACCCTGTCTTCTCTATCAATATTTCTGTGTCTACCAGTATTAACTGGTAATTTATTATTACTTGCTCTCAGTTTACTTATAGCTAGTCTCTCTCCCTTATCCAATTTCACAAGTTAATCCTCCATACTGAAGACAAATGTATAAGTTCTATAGCTACTACAAATGGCCCTACTCGACAAATTACTATTCCATTTTGTTATCCGTTGATCTTTAAGCAGTTGTTCTATTGCCAATCTGAACCAGGCTGGGGTTATTACATTGTGTGACAACCAGCCTCCAGACATCCCAGTCATTACAAATACTTTTAACACAATTCAACCAAGGTGAAGTATAAACACCAACCTGATCCAAATGTAACAAACACTTGTACATTATATAACTTAACTTACCGTACTTGTTTTACCAGTAATTAATCTCACCCAGTAACCGATCATTGAACACTTAATATTTATGTCTATAGGATATTCACCAAGTTCACCATACAACATGTCATTACTAGTATACTTATGAACATGTAATGTATGCTTTAACCCTTAATTGGCGGCGTGCAACTTATGTTGTGTGAAATAAATATGGACTAAGTGGCGGTTCACAACTTATATCGTGTGCCATTTTCACCATGTAATGTTGCTGAGAGAGAGAGATGAGTGGTGGGAGGAGCGTAGCAAGCGTATGACTGCTCCAGACCACCGCGGCGGACCTACTGACATGAATCCCACCCTCCTCCCCCCTCTCGCACTCGCTACACAGGGAATTATGTAGGGAAAGTACCTAATTACATGTTTTTTGCACTCGTGTTGCACGATCGTTGCAAGAGAACCAGTGGTCGTACAAGGATGGTTGGGGTGTCATTGGAAAGCTCTGTTTATGCCCTTTCAGGGATAGATACTTGTTTTATGCTCTGAGTCTTATTTAGGCATGAAAATTATCACGAAAACAACCCTATTTAGGGTAAAAACACCCCGCTGGGCGCTACGGTCAAATAGACCACCTAGCCAGCTAAATAAGGGTTAAAAACCTTAAATGAAGCTGTTCTAATTTTCTAATAACATAATGTCCCCATACCTCAGCAGCATACAGTACAACATAACTGGTCTAACCATTGCTTTAAACAATTCCAGCTGTATATCAACTGGTAAATTAAATTTTCTGCATTTACTAATCAATGAATACATAGCCCTTGTAGCTTGCGGTTTTAATTCTAATTCCAATGTGGGTGTGATAATTTGGCAGCTGGTAATATGACAGTAGAAACAATCATCAGCTTAAAATGAGCAAGGTAGAATTCAAAAGCACGCACACACACACACACAGTTTGTAAAATGCAGTGTGTGTGTGGGTGTGTGTGTGTGTGTGTGTGTATGACGTTAGGAAAACTATTCTGCTTAACATTGACAAGCTAGAATTAACCCCAACCCACACACACACATGCACACACAGTTTATAAAATGTAGTGCGTGTGTGTGACTGTGTGTATGACGTTAGGAAAAATATTCAGCTTAACATTGACAAGCTAGAAACTAACCCCAACCCACACACACACATGAGTTTGTAAAATGCATGTGTGTGTGTGTTAGTGAGTGTGCGTAAGTGTATGTGCGTGCGTGCGTGTGTGTGTGTGTGTGTGTGTGTGTACAAAGGACTACAAAGGAAATCCAGCAACAACAGGTATAGTGACCCTTCTAGGCTGCTTGTCCTCCAAAACACTGAGGATCAAGAGTCCAAACATTGGTTTAGAGTGGGTAAGGGAACATTGGAAAGGGAACTACTGACCTGGAACTAATGTCCGTGGCAGTGCTAGGAAGTTAGTAGGGGATATATGGGTTAGTAACTGAGGGGAGGATAAAATAAAGTTATTCATTTACAAACGCAGTCAGTCGCGGGTTTGATGCGAGATATTTGTCTATGCGGAGTTTAAATGAATCAACGGTGCTGCAGTCTATAACGTCTCGGGGAAGCCCATTCCACAAGTTGACAACTCGATTGAAGAAGAAATTCTTAGATTCGTGCGAGTTAAAAGATTTACCAATAATTTTGCAACCGTTTCCCCGCGTGTAATTAGATTGGTCGATAGTGAAGTACTTACTACAGTTCATATTGTCGATGCCTCTGATGATTTTGAACACTTTTTTTTTTTTTTTTTTTTTTTTTTTTTTTTTTTTTCCAACTACTCCCTACTTGAATTAAGTCACCTCTTAATCTGCGCTGGGTTAAAGGAAATAGATTTAATTCTCTAAGACGCTCTTCGTATGGTTTGTTCTTTAGGCTAGGTATCATTTTGGTAACTCTACGTTGAACTCGTTCTAGCTTGTTTATGTCTTTTTGGTAATAAGGGCACCAGCATTGAACGCAGTATTCCAGAAGAGGGCGGACTAAGGAATTGTAAAGGGTTAGGATAACGTCTCTGGATTTATGCTCAAATGACCTGCCTATAAAGCCAATTATTTTGTTTGCCTTCTTAACAACTTCTGAACATTGTTGACTCGGTTTTAGGTTACTCGATATTGTTACTCCCAGATCGGTTTCTCTGTTTACATTCTTAAGCTGAGTGCCATTCATCGAATAGTTTGCTTTCTCATTTAGGTATCCGATATGTAGTTGCTGAAAGCAGTGAAGAGCATGTATGAGGGTGCAAAGGCGGCAGTACGTGTGGAGAGTGAGCAGAGCGAGTTCTTTGACCTGAATGTTGGTTTGAAACAGGGGTGTGTGATGTCCCCGTGGTTGTTTACTGTATATATGGATGGAGTCATGAAAGAAATACTATCAAGAGCAGTGAATGTTGGTGTATCGCTGAAAAGGGAGGGAATTGAGTGGAAGCTATACTGCTGTTTGCGGATGATACAGTTCTGATGAGTGATAATGAATGGGAGTTGCAGGGTCTGGTAAATGAGTTTGGAACAGTGTGCGAAAAACGGAATTTGAAGGTAAATACGGGGAAGAGCAAGGTTATGGTCTTCGAAAGGGGTGAAGTCACAGAGTGTGAGGTGAAGCTGAACGGTCAGGCTATGGAGATCGTCAACTCTTTTAAGTATCTGGGCAGTGTGTTGAGTAAAGATGGGACTATGGATAAAGAGGTGCGGGAGAGGGTACAACAGGGGAAGAGGGTTGTAGGAACGCTAAAAGCAGTAACAAGAAATAGGGTGGTCAGTATGGAAGTGAAGAAGTCCTTGCATGACAGTGTGGTAATCCCGACACTGACTTACGGAAGCGAAGCATGGACGTTGGTTGAGAGACTCAGACCAAGAGTGAGAGCAGTGAAATGAATTACTTAAGGAGTGCGTGCGGAGTTACATGGAGGGATAGACAGACTAATGAGGAAGTAAGAAGGAGGTGTGGTGTGGAGGTAGATGTGCTGGAAAGTGTGAAAAGGAACAACTTGAGATGGTTCGGCCATATGGAACGTATGGAAAGCGAGAGAATGACTAAGAGGGTGTACGAGAGCGAGGTGGAGGGACAGAGGGGGAGAGGTAGACCGAATATGAGGTGGAAGGATGGAGTGAGGAACTACATGAACGAAGGCGGTGCTGGTTGGGGGGAGGGGCGTCGACTGACTGGGGACAGAGGTGCATGGGGGCGGTTCGTTCGTGGCCACCCCTTCGGGGATCACGGCGTCAGGCAATAGATAGATAGATAGATAGATATGTAGTACTTTACATTTATCCGCATTGAAACTCATTTGCCAAATTTGGGGCCAATGTGACAATTTATCTAGATTGTGTTGCATATCGTCAACTTGTTCTTTTGAGAGTACGCTATTTGCAATTTTTGTATCGTCAGCAAATTTTGAGATTGTACAGGTGAGACCCTCATCTATGTCGTTGATGTAAATTAGAAAGAGAATTGGTCCTAGTACCGATCCCTGGGGTACCCCGCTACTTACATTGGTCCATTTAGATGCCTTACCGTTTATGACTACTCTTTGCTTTCTGTCGCTGAGCCAATTTTCTATCCATTTCAACACACCGTCTTGTATTCCATGCGCTTTTAGTTTTAGCAGTAAACGTTTGTGGGGAACTTTGTCAAAGGCCTTTTGAAAATCAAGGTATATAATATCTACAGCTTTACTCTCATCGTAGAGGTTGAGGATATCGTGGAAGAAGTCTAAGAGGTATGTTAAACAGGAACGTTTTTTACGAAAGCCGTGTTGAGTATCTTTAAGTATGTTATTTTCCTCCAAGTGATTTACGAGTCTGTCTCTTATGACCGTTTCTAGAATTTTACATACAACTGAGGTTAAGCTAATTGGACGATAGTTACTGGGTAGGGATTTGCTGCCTTTTTTGAATATCGGTGTTACGTTGGCTATCTTCCACTGATCAGGCATAGTTCCAGACTGCAAGGATTTATTGAATAGTAATGTCAGTGGTTTGGAGAGCTCATCCTTAGCTTCCTTTAGAACTCTAGGCGAGATTGTATCAGGTCCAGGCGTTTTATTTACCTTGAGTTTATCTAAACAATTCAATACTTCTCTCTCTGTAACGGTGATATTGCTTAGAACATCTGAATTATCAATCTGAATCGGCGATGGTGTAGGGATATCACTGAGGTCTTCTGTTGTAAAAACTGATGCAAAGAAGGTATTGAGGGCATTACTCATTTGTCCTTCGTCTTTGGTGTATTCTCCATTTTCATCGACTAACGGTCCAACAGTTGAAGTAACTACTTTTTTCTTTCCGATATAACTATAGAATTATTTCGGGTTTGTTTTACTTTGATTCGCAATATGTAACTCTAGGGTCTTTTTACTTTGCTTAATTAACTTTTTGGCTTTGCGTCGTAGCTCTACAAATTTCACCCGTTCTTCGTCATTTTGTAAGGATTTTAATCTATCATTAGCAAATTTTTTAGCAAGCAGGCAGTTTGAAATATCTTTATTCCACCATTTGGGCTTATTATTATGGCCTGGACGCCGTATTTTCGATGGTATGCAGTCTTGCACTGCTTTTAGGTAAGTGGTTTCGAATAACTTCCAAGATGTATTGATGTCGTTATTGTTAATTAAAAAGCTCCAGTCAGTTTCTTTAAACATAGCTCTAAGTTTATGAAAGTTTGCTTTCTTGAAATTAGGGACTTTTTCGATGCTACTATTTGGTTCGTTACTAGTAAAGTTTAAAGTGAAAGTTATCGTACGATGGTCGCTGTTACTGAATTCATCACCAACATTCAAATTCTCTATTAATTCTTCTTTTGTTGCAAGTACAATGTCAAGAACGTTATTACCACGGGTCGGTGTTCGAACAAATTGATAAAGCGAACTCTCTTGCAAGTTCGTATACAAGTCATGTCCGGAGTGTGAAGTAAGAGTATCGCCCCACTTGGTCACAGGTAAATTAAAGTCGCCAATAAATATGGTATCTTGTGAGTTACTTACATCTGCAATTTGTTCATAAATTTTTCGGTCAGTTTGCACTGATTGAGCTGGAGGTCTGTATATTAATGCAAGTATTATTTTTGTACCTTTATTATTCTTTATTAGCACAAAAGATGTGTCGACGTTCACAATTTGAGGTTTTGACAAGAGGGTCGGGTTAAGACTTTCTTTGATATAAAATAAAACGCCACCTCCATTTTTATTTATTCGGCTTTTCTCAAACATTACATAACCGGGAAGTGAATACTCTGCTAAAAAGTCTCTATCTACTGTATTGAGCCAAGATTCTGTTATACCAATCACATCATAATTTTCAGTAAACACTAGTTCCTCTAAATCTGAAAATTTATTGCGTATGCTACGAGCGTTTGCATAGAAAACCTTTAAAGTTGCGGTTTTAGAACTTACAGAACGTTCTTTAATCAAATTTTTGGTTCTGGTCGGATCTACATTTACATTCATGGCTGACATCGGTCCTCGGTCGTTATCCCTGGCGGTTTTGAATTTGGGTCGTGTTGGTGGAGCTTTATCCAAATTCGCGGTTCTTGACAGATTAGCATTCAATTCCTTCGCAGGTTGCCGCCCTCGCTGTCTTCGGTCCTCCTTCCTGGTTGTCCTGTGCCGAGTCGATTTCTTCTCCGAAAATCCTTCACTGCATCGTTGAGAAGACGCCCAAAACGTGCTGCTCCCACCTGGTTCAGATGAACTCCATCGTCCGAAAACAAATAGTCATCGTAGTAGAAATTGTCCCAGGTGTCGACGAATCCCACGTTTTCCTTCCTGCAGAGGTTTGCTAGACAACGATTTGTGCTGGTGGCTATGTTGTAAAATCGGCTCTCTACACCAAACCGGGGGACGATTCCTGAGACGATGATCCTTGATGACTTCTCCTTAAACGACTTGATCAGCTGCTGGTACTTTAAAAGCAAATCTTCCGACCGGGTTCGCTGTACATCGTTGGATCCAGCGTGGATGATGTACATTGTATTAGCAGGGGCCAGCTTAGATACTTCGTCAACTGCAGCAACTACGTCGTCCACACCACCACCAGGGATACAAAAACGCTTCCTGGTCTTAGGTGCTCTGGCGCAAAACTCTGTGAGCTGACCACGTATCATCGAGTCTCCCACGAGCCGGACTTCTTCTATTTCCGCTTCGTCATCTGAGTCTGCGAGTATCTGGAAGCGGTTTTGACACTCGGTAATCGGTATGGGTTTCCTGGTCTTGGGGCAAACGTTGTTTCTAACGACACGGAAGTTGTCTTGAGGGGGAAGAGAGTTACTATTTCTTTCTTGAGTATCGGAACCATCAGATGAAATGGCTACTGCAGGCGTTGAATTGTTGGCAGTTGACGTTGGGGGCTGCTGGAGTTGCGGTGACAATTGATGTTTGTGGTACTCCAACGTTGAGTGTTACAAACTCTTGGAGTGATTCCAGCTTCATGGTGAGGACGTTGATCTTGTTGTAGGCTTCATCTAATTTCACTGTCAAATTCTCTCGTTGCTGGCAGAGACGGCAGACTTGAAGATCGACAGTAACAAACATGGACTCACCAAACTTACCGGCGCAGTTCGTACAAGTGCGAGGCATGGTAACAGTCAGTTTCTTCAGATCACTTCACTCACTTTAAAACACTTAACTCACTTTAAAACACTTAACTCACTTCACTCACTTTAGAAACACTTCAATCACTTCAACCGAAAACAAATATGTTGAATTACACAACAATAGGTTATCAGGGGTGATAGCCTAACCAAAAACAAAAAATTTGAGATACGCAGAATTAGGCTTCGAGGGGCGATAGCCTAACCAAAAGTTTAAAAAAAAATGAAATACGCACCAATAGGCTACCAGCGTTGAATAGCCTAACCGAAAATAATAAAATTGAAATACGCAGAAATAGGCTACCAGGTGTGATAACCTAACCTTAACCCTTAATTAGCGGCTCACCACATAAGTCGAGTTAAATAAAGCTGGACTATGTGGCGGCGCTCGACATAGGTCGAGTGGCAATTTCAGCACGTAATGTTGCTGAGAGAGAGAGACAAGTGGTGGCAGGAGAGTAGCGAGCGTATGACTGCTCCAGACCACCGCGGCGAACATACTGACACGAATCCCAGCTCCCTCCTCCCTCTCTCACTCGCTATATAAGGAATTGTATCGGGAAAGTGGCTAATTACATGCTTTTTGCACTCGCGTTGCACGGTTATTGCAAGAAAACTAGCCATCATAAAAGGATCGTTATGGTGTCATTCGAAAGCTCTGTTTATGCCCTTTCAGGGATAGGTACTTGTTTTACGTTCTGGGTCTTATTTAGGCATGAAAATTATCACGTAAACAGCCCTATTTTGGCTAAAAACACCCCGCTGGGCGGTACATATAAATAAACCGCATAGGCCGCTCGTAAGGTGTTAAACAAATATATATATATATAACAGAATATGTAACTAAATATACAATTCACCAAATAGAGATTATATAAAAATAAAGTGTGACTGCACACAAGGGGTTAATATACTGTATCAACAGATGGCGCTGGTGTCACTGTAGCCTAGTAAAGCAGTAGCCTACTCTTTTTAGATAAAACAAAAAAAATGTATCAGTCAAAGGTTACTACAAGATCGTGCAAGCAACAACTAAAATTACAGATCTATATAGCTACAGTAGGATACTAAATACAATATCTACTAGAGTTAATAAGAACAACAGATTGGCTGGCTATAGGCTAGGCTAGGTTTGGATTAGGTTAAAAGCTTGGCAGGTTGGGTTAGGATAGGTTAGTTTGTACAAATACCACCCTTAGCTTAAAGTAAAATAACTCTGAGGAGAAAAAGTCAAGAATATATCTAGGGGGAAAAGATAAATGAATGCACTTAAATTTACTACAAAATTGGCTGGAATTTAATATGTATAATCCCCCAAAAAAGGTTTGTTTACAAAATGGCGTCGGCGTTCGTTCCTGTAGGCAGGTTAGTTAGTACACAATATTGTTTATTAGCAAATTAATATGCAAAGCTTTACTTACATACAAGGCAGTTAAATAGATACTTACTACAGTAGGTAATGGGTAAAAATAGGGGCTACGATTTTATATAAAATAGTAATAAGAGAGCGTTTGTTTACAAAGCAAAACAAAACAATAGATGGCGCTAGTGGCGCCCTGTCCGAGCAGGAGTCTTGTGATAAACACAAAGTTTATCAGTCAATACACAGCGAAATATCGTGCAGTGTTACTTACTAAGCTACAGGATGGTTAAACGTGCTCTTAACCACCTTTCATGCACAAGAATGAAGAGGATGAGTAGTTAATACTCAAATTATGATCGTGTGTGTGTGTGTGTGTGTGTGTGTGTGTGTGTGTGTGTGTGTGTGTGTGTGTGAGTGAGTGTGCATAAGTATGTGTGTGTGTCCCTTCTACTAGGCGGAAAATTCATAGGGCATTAAAAAGATTTATCAGCTTAACATTGACAAGCTAGAATTCAACACACACACTCATGGTTTGTAAAATGCAGTCCTTTTGTCATGATAAAGGTGAGCAAGATACGCATACACAAACACTCATTCCCACTATCCCATACACACATACACTCACAGATTTTCACTCAGATCAACACACACACACACACATCACCGCTTGTCCACACACACAAACACAAGTCTGTGTGCGTGTCCGTTCCTTCACTAATGACCTTATAATATGCCCTTCCTTAGGAATAAGTAGCCCCTAATCAGGTATCAACCACTCCCACTCACACTCACACTCTCTCTCTCTCTCTCTCTCTCTCTCATATGAAGTTAATGTAAGCACTTTCTTGGTGTAGCCTATAGCCTATATGTTATTCATTGGTATGCTCGCTATCATCCATAATATATTACCTCATATTTATGCACATTTAATTGTAAAATATACTAAGCTTGATATATTTTAATGTTTTCTTTTGTCCTGTAACATTAAATACGATTCTATACACACGCATAGTTCAATATATCACAAAAACAAGATGTCTTATATGAGGGGTTCAAGCAGAGTGTGGGGACTGTGACGTCACTCATTCACAGGTACCTGAGCCTGGGTTGACCCTATATTCTCTGGACCCTGGTACAGTCTATACCTTGTTCGCGCCAGCCGCCACCCATCACCACACACATTTAACATAAGAACATAAGAACATAAGAAAATGGGAGTCTGCAAAAAGCCGATCGACCCATACAAGGCAGATCCCTGTCACACCCAACCCCAATTACAAGGCCCACTTATAGGCCCAACTCACTAATACCTTGAGTACTGCCCACACCAAAATGGTCAGGGATTAACACAAGATTACGTGGGTCTGCTGAACGCCGATTGGCCCACACCTGGTAGATCCCCCTCACACCCAACCCATCTCGTCCATATGCCTATCTAATTTTATCTTAAAGCTCCCTATCGTTCTTGATCCCACTATATCACTTGGTAGCCTATTCCACCCATCTACAACTCTGTTACCAAACCAATATTTGCCTATATCTTTTCTGAAACGAAATTTATCTATTTGAAACCATTTGTACGAGTTCTTTCACTATCACTGAGCTTTAGTACATTTTTCATGTCCCCTTTATTAATCCCACTAACCCACTTGAATACCTCTATCATATCACCTCTAACTCTGCGTCTCTCTAACGAATGTAAGCCTAATTTCTTCAACCTTTCTTCATATGGAAAATGTCTAATATTATGGATAATTGTTGTCATTCTACGCTGTACTCTCTCCAATGAATCTATGTCCATTCTGTAATAAGGACACCAAAATTGAACAGCATAATCCATATGGGGTCTCACTAATGACAAGTAAAGTTTTAAGATAACATCAGCAGTTCTGTTACTCACACTCCTAGATATGAACCCGAGAATCCTGTTTGCCTTGTTACGAACGCTTATACATTGTTTTCTAGGCTTCAAATCATTGCTAACAAACACACCTAGATCTTTCTCACAGTCTGAGTTTTCTAATTCTATATTAGCTAGTTTATATTTAACATTTGTATGCATCTTCCCTATCTTTAATACCTTGCATTTGTCACTGTTAAACTTCATCTGCCAATTTACTAACCATTCGTGTAAGGTATCTAGATCCCTTTGCAGACACTCTATATCTCTATCTGAATAAATTTTTCTCCCCATTTTGGTATCGTCTGCAAATTTACTTATCCTACTAGTTATACCTAAATCAAGGTCATTTATGTATTATAATAAACAACAGAGGACCTAATACAGATCCCTGGGGGACACCACTTTTGACTGCTCCCCATTCTGACTTGGTACCATTTATGCTGACTCTCTGCTTCCTACCAATTAGCCATGAAACTAATCCATCCTAACAACGCCCCACCTATTCCATGTGCCTCAACCTTTCTCATCAATCTCTCATGAGGGACTCTGTCGAAAGCTTTACTGAAATCTAAATATATAATATCATATGACTTGTCGTTATCTACTGCTTCATATACCTCTGAGAAAAAACTAAGCAAATTCGTAAGGCAGGACCGTCCCTGAGTGGATCAATGCTGAGAAGAATTGATTAAGTTAAATGTTTCTAAGTGGTTTCTCATTATCCTAGCAATAATTGACTCTAGTAGCTTTCCTATGATTGATGTGAGACTAATGGGACGGTAATTGGATGCTATTGATTTATCACCTTTTTTGAAGATCGGAACTACATTTGCAAGCTTCCAAGCTTCTGGAACTATACCCGTTTCTAATGACTTGTTAAATAGAAATGTTAATGGGTAACTTAACTCTTCTCTGCATTCTTTTAATACTCTAGCATATACTTCATCAGGACCAGGCGATTTATGAGGTTTCAGTCTGTCAATTTCCTTAAGCACATCATTTCTACTTATAGTAACCGTACTTAACCTATTTTCTATACTATCGCTATATACCTTACGGACTTCTGGAAACTGTGCCAAATTTTCATTAGTGAAAACGGAAAGAAATTTACTATTTAATGTACTGCACATTTCTAAATAATGTTCTGTCATATCTCCTATCGAAGTTTTAAGGGGACCAATTAAATATCTAACCTTGGATTTATATAGTTGGTAAAAAGCTTTAGGATTATTTTTTGAGTCATTGTCAACCTTAATTTCATAATTTCTTTTTTCTTTCCTAATATCCTGTTTTACCTGTCGTGATAGATTCTGATAGTAAGCAAGTAGGTGAATTTCGCCTCTCTTAATTTTTCTATATATTCCTGTCTTTTTTCCTAGAAGATCTAATAGTCTATTATTCATCCATTTGGGTTGGTTCTGTGTTGATCTAAATTTTCTTTTGGGGATATATTTATTTTACGCATTGAATACGGACTTGATAAAATTATCGTATGTATCTACCAACTTTGACGTCTCTTCCTGACTTAAGATGACAGGTGCCTGAGAAGGGATACACTCATTTGGACACCTGGATCGACTTAATTTTTTGACCATAGGGTCCGCTACCAGGGCTCTTCTTAACCCACCATAATTGACTTTTCTGACGTCAGGTATTAATGTTGTATTCTCTCTGGTATTACCTTTCCATTGTATATTAAAATACACAGAATTGTGATCACTATTTCCTAGGTGGTCCCCGATTTCTACACTGTTTATCATATGTTCATTGTTATTGAAAACTAAATCGAGAATATTATCACCTCTAGTCGGCGTATCTATGAATTGAGATAAAAAACTATCTTGTACTACCTCCATAAACTCCTTTGAATCAGAGTCGCCTATTAGTTGCTGCCAATCTATATTAGGGAAATTAAAATCCCCCATAATGCACACGTTGCTAAACCTTGATGCTATTTTAATTTCCTCCCATAATGATGTTCCGTCATTTCTACTCATATTTGGCGGTCTATACATAACTCCAATAACTAAGGTCTCACTACCTTCGTTAA
This sequence comes from Paralithodes platypus, assembly GCA_032716605.1. Classification (NCBI taxonomy): domain Eukaryota; kingdom Metazoa; phylum Arthropoda; class Malacostraca; order Decapoda; family Lithodidae; genus Paralithodes; species Paralithodes platypus. The sequence continues at coordinate 40,098,190 of CM064577.1, read as the reverse complement.
CCTCTACCCAAACACTTTCATTTCCATTATTTACTCTAATACCAGATTTAATACAGCTTTTTAATGAACTGACAAACACTGCTATACCGCCGCCCCTCCTACTTGTTCGGTCATATTTAAAAAACTATATCCCGGCATATCAAACTCTGCTAAAAATAAATGCCTGGTTTCTGTATTAATCCATGTTTCAGTTAGCACTATTATGTCTATATTTTCTTTGCTAACCAGTGCTCTAAGTTCGTTCATTTTGTTACATAAACTCCTACAATTTGTATAATAAACTCTTAAACTATTACTTGTATTTGCAATTATTTTTCTATTGTTTTTAACTAATTTATTTTTACCTGTTGAACTACTAGACCTAGATGGAAAATCTACGCTATCAGAATGTTCGTTATTACTATCAATTTCATGTGGCTGGGATTCTATTTTACTTACACACCTATGGTTTCTTAACAAATCCCCGCAACAGCCTTGTCGAGTGAGCTGGCTAAGGTCGAAACTCCTAGTCGAGAGAGATGTACTCCATCCTGGGCATACAGTTCATCCTTACCATAGAAGAGGGTCCAGTTATCCAGGAATGGAATAGTATTTGCCTTGCAATACTTCTCCAGCCGGCTATTTACACCAATAGCCCTGGAGGACCATTCCTTCCTTACCCCTCTTCTTGGTAGGATACTGTGTACCACAGGAACTCCACCCTTCTCCTTGATCCTCTCCAACATTTCCTGGTACGTGGTGAGCAACTCCTCAGTCCTGCATTTCCAAATGTCGTTGCTCCCTGCGTTGAGGAAGATGATGGGGTCCTCCTCACTCGCTTCCATGACACCATCTAGCTTTTCTGCCACCCTCTCGACTCCAGCACCAGGCAGACAGACACCAATCCCCTACAATTAAAATAGACTTAGCTGTTTTCTGTTGCCGGCCTGTAGCAGAAGTAGCTGCAGATTTCCTCCCCTCCCCTCTCACTGCCCCGCTGTAAGCCTGAAGGAACACCTGAACCGGACAGCTGCGAGAAGGGAGCACCAAGCTTATGTCTACTACTAAATGCGACATAAGAGATAGACAAACCAAACTGAAATGATTACTGATTACGGATTACTGATATATACTATAGGATGTAAGGTATCTTAAAATAACCCCCTAGAAATACTTTCTCTAAAGTATCTATTTCTTTATCCTCCCCATTTTCCCCAGCTAACCTAATCCCACAAGGACCCCAATGGAAATACGCCGAACGGCCTTATTGGGCTATCCTTAGTTGGAATTATGCAAGGCTGGTACATGTCATATTTGTAACAAACTATGTGGTACCAACTCTGTAAATTGCTAACTGAATAAATATTATTATTATTATTATTATTATCTCCTTCCTCCTTTCCCCCTTCACTGCCATCACACTCGTCATCCAGGGCGCTATACTTGTTTTTAACCGTCACATACTGTTTCTGGAAGGTTAATTTCATTCCTCTTGAAGATGCCACCTTCCAGGAAGGGTCCAGTTTTCCTACACCAGTGGCATTTTTCTTTTCCTCTAATGCCATCTTCAATGCTAAGTTCTCGTCCTTGAGAGATTGGACCTCGAGCTCAACATTCTCCAGCCTGTCTTGCAAAGCAAGACAAAGCTGGAGAACATGGGAAGAGGAGACAATCTCATCAGCACAAGCCATCACTAAGAATGTTCACCTCACTAGGGGATAAACAGGTATGTCACGAGCGGTCACTGGGTACGTCCTCACTGGTCAAAGGTCAGGAGCCAACTGTGAATTAAGTACCCTCCCTCAACCATGATCCCGGGTCGCACCAAGATCGCCAGTGTGCTTTTATTATTATGTGCTATACAAAAGAAAAGAGGTAGAAGAAACAGACGTTTGTGGTGTAAGGAATGGTTTCAAAAACGAAAAAGTAAAGGCAGATATGAACATATATTCAAGGAAAATAAACATGACTGAGAATTATATGAGATTACCATATACTGAGTTCCACTGGCTTCTAGAAAAGATAACTCCAGTTATAGAACGCCAGCACATGGTAATGTGAGACAGCAACTCTCCTGGAGCCCGATTGGAAGCAACACTTCTATATTTAGCAAGCAACTGTGTTCTCATATACAAGGCTGTAATACCACACTTGCATATCTAAAGCAAGTCTGAGTTTCATCATTCCCGAAATTTGCCAGGCTATTTACGACGCTTTGAAGAACGATTATCTGAAGGTAAGCTCCACATATATAGATATAGGTAATACTAGTAGGATACTCAATACGTTAAAATACTGGATATTTAATTTCATATTAATGTAACCCCAGATTACAATTTCAAGGTGTTTATGAATGCAATGAAAGGAAATTAGAGTAAATTAATTTTCGAAATAAAAATGATCCTATAGCATAAGAGGTAGACTTTTTTGTTGTATTGAAAAAAATCACAAATATTAAAAACATTTTTTATACGAATAAATCCTATTGTGATAAAACACTCGCAAACAATGTTATATATATATATATAGATATACAGTACAGTACAGTATATAGCAATTAATTTATTAAATTATAATTAATCCAAATAAAGGGTATATTATAACACAATCGAATATTTCCAACAAGGATCAAAATCGAACAATACCGGTAGTTAATTAGTACTTAAACGTATACCTTTCACTATCAATTCAAGGCCGTCACTGCCGACACCCCATGTCTTGCGTGTGAAAACACCAGCACTGCTGGATCGCCAGACACCCCTATATTTCCCACTGCCTGCCCAATTTACCTTCTCCGACATATGACGCGATTTTGAGCCTATTAAGGATACCGGTACTTTAAAGCCTTTGTTACCATCAGGGGTATTTAGAAACCTTTAGTTTAGTTACTTCAACCTCTGCAGTTGTCTTTGAGTTAGCTGTGGGCAGAAAACTAATTTTGGAGAGGTAATTATAAGAGTGAGAGAACTCTATTATTTTCTTATTGCTAATCTGGCAACCTCTGCGTCATATGAGCGTGAAAGGGTTAAGGCTGGCGTATTATTGTAATAATGTAATCACACCATACCACAGGGTCGCCAGACTGTATAGAAGTGTATTTATACTCCACCCCCTCCCCTCTCTCTTTTTTTTGCTATCCTCTCTTTTCACTTTCCATCACTATCGGGTTTGCTATCCCTTCTATAGTTCAGTCCTGACCACCTCGCTGAGATCGTAAGGTCTGTGTGGATAGTGTATATATATAAATCAATGTAAATCTTTCTCCACCCATCCCATCATCGCGCAATGGAACGCGGAGCTTAGCCCTAAGAAATTCCAAACAGAGCAAATATTTTCATGCCCGACCCATTCAAAATCGCGCAAAAGAATTCCAAGATTGCGCAAAGAATTCCCAGGTAGAGCAAATATCCTCGTGCAGATTATATATTGGAGTCCTCAGAAGGCGCAAACACCGTGATATAATACCTGATAGCGTGCAAAACTCGGGTCACTTCGCCACCTTGGCACACAAACAGTTTTATCGACGGATTGTGATTTGATACCTTGCGAGTTTCGGGCGATAAGCAAGTTTAAGCTGCAGATATTGATATTTAGCGCGCACGTACGCGCGCGCGCGCACACACACACACAAGAAAGAGATGCGACCTCGTAACAATGTATAAGTACGCCAAAGGAATAAATTTCACCTACAAAGAAGACTTCATCAAGCCAGCTACAGGGAGAACAAGAGGACATGTTTACAAACTACTACAGAAGAGAAGCAAGAAAGAAATTTTAAGAAGATATGGCTTTCCTAATAAAATCGTTGATGAGTGGAATAAGTTACCGAAAGAAGTGGTGTGTGCTCAAAGTATCCATTCATTTAAACAAAAGTATGATCAATGTATTAGTCCAGTTCCCAATGTACAAAAAAAGGCTTTCGTTGGAATTTTTTGGAGATTTGCAAAACTATACATTTTTAGAAACTTTGGGACCTTCTGAACCAGGAAATCAATGTTTAAATTTGTTTCAATTACAATATGGTGGCCATCTTGGATTTTCAAAATGGCGGCCATTTTTGTATGTATTTCACATTATCTCCACTTCTAATGCTCATAGTCATATGATTTTGGTGTCTAACCATACATTTTCAGGGGCAAGGAATCCAATGAAACGACCCACAATGGGCCACACATAACCTCTGCCACTGTGGATTGGATTAATATCATTTTTAAGACAAACAAAATTGTCCACTTCCAATACATGGCTCTCTCTGCTTTCAGATTCGTATACTAGTAAAGAGTACCTGATCCATGAGTGAAGTGTGTTGCCCAACAGAAGCAACTTGCATATTGCATGGCTAGACACTCTGCAACGAGATCGAAGCAGTGTGGCATCGCCCGTGTAGGTGGACCCGGGTTCGATACCAGGCAGTTTCGTCCTCACATTCATCAATATTTACTGGTGAGTATGAACATTAAGAATAATGAGTTTTATCACTTTCTATCTATCACATTCATTAATTTTTATGGTGGATATTACAGTTAAGAATAATGAGTTTGATTAATTTATATCTTATTATATACGGACCCAGTTTACCTCCCCATATGATTCCCAAGTTAACTATATCCTGTTTTCCTTCCTACTTCCTGATCCGGAATTAATTTTATTATATTTCTGTTTCATTCTATTCGCATTTTTCCTGCTACATTATTTTATTATTATCTAGCTTTTATTATTCATTTTGAATGATTTTTATTACCGAAGTTAACGGTTTCCTGGTTTTGCTCTTGTGACGCTCCTGCATAGTAGCCACGTGCGGGCATGCGCGAGTGTCGGCTACCCAGCCGTTTAGAAACCGGCTGGCGGCAGCCGGCTGGCCGGCTTTTCCTTAGTATATATCCTACGACAATGTAACTAATGTCTGGGATATTCTTATGTTGTTTCACAGCTTGAAGCTGCCCTTATTCTTAACCAACGCATCTTAGTATATTTTATTCTCGATAGTTGATTGTTTCATTATTATATATAAGATGTAAGTCTAGTGAGAGTGGGAGGAGACGAGAGAGAGACCGGCTGGGGGACGTTGCTTCGCGCGGGCGCGGAGAGACTAGCTTGGGACGAGCCTGATTGTTGCCAATTAATCGCAACGTTAGGCTTAGTTTCGACTCACGCAAGGGGTAGACGATTTTGACCCGGCAACGGTGTTGAGTGTTGCCAAGCATGGGATGTATTTCGCATGCCTAGGGTGGGGTCCAGACAGATTCAAGACTCAGAGCTCACCTCACTGTCGTACCCTTCGACCCCCTTGATATCTATCCCTCTCAACCCCACTTAGAAACTTTCTCTCTTCCTTTGTATACCTTCTTTCCACTACTTCACCAGTCTATTTAATTACCCCATCCCCTTGATAGACCTTATATCTATCATTGTATTAACGACGAGCTCTCAGATAACTAGATAGGATTTTGGGCCTTATGCAGAGATGTAATTGTTAATGAGACCTAGGAAGCTTTTTTGTTGTCTCATATTTGGTGGTTTCATGCTTGCTAGTGTGTTCTTGTGGCAGGTGAGCAGGGGCTAGACCGGAGGGGAGGCTTTTTGCGATCCTTTAAGTAAAGTCTGCTGGTGCGAGTCCTGTGGACCTGCACGACTTTACTAGGATACCCGTGGGAGTCTGGGGGCATTGTCTTGTCTGTGTGCCTGTGTGTCTAGTGTTGTGTTGTGTGAGGGCCCTTGCCTAGTCCACTCAGCACTGCGCTAGCACGTCTTGCATTTGTTTTAGGGTCGCCAGGAGAGAGTCAGATACTTGGGATCTGAGTCTCTCAAGAGAGCACCCTTTCAATTAGAGTAATTTGGCGCACAGACTTGGGAACGTCCCTAGGCTAGAGCAGGTGGCTCAGCCCGGGTTTCCAAAGCCTATATCCTTCTGGCTAGACCTCTGCCACCTGGCAGATTAACAGCTAGTGGTTTATTATATCTGTATGCTTGTTATTGTGCCACAGTTTACCGTCTTTGTGAGCATTGTGAGTCAGGGTGTGGCCTAGAGACTCTGTCCGAGCAGGCTTGCCTGACTAAGAGTGAGAAGCACCTCTGTATGTGGTTATGTTGCGAGTTGCTGCCTTTATTTAATTATACCTATGCCATTATACACTGTATGGCCTATCACTAGTATTTATTCCTGCTTATGAGTTAAGAGTTCTCTAAATCCGTAACGTATTTTCTTTGCTAAGCATCAGATCCTACAGTAGCCGCATGCAGTTTAGAAACCTGCATCTTGCCTACCTGTACGATGTTTTGAGGACTGTTTGCTTTCACCTTCTTTCACGCAGGGGTGATTAGTTGTATTAATTAACGTAACGTTAAACGTACTTTCTTCTAGTTTGTTATTAAATTGTTTCTGCAATTTAATTCCGTTATCTATCTTTTCCTTGAAGCTTTAAGTCAACTTAATTGTGTGATCTTTTATATAGCCTGCTTGACTATCAGCAGTCTATAGTGCGTGCACCCTGTAACCGAGTCATAGGATACCTTGTTGTCCAGGCAGGACTGGACGGTTTAGGGTGGTTTGTTGCCTGGGTTTATAGATAAGGGTTGGATCTAGCGTTTTCCGTTGTTGCTTGTTGCCGCATACCTAGTCCAATAGAAAGAGCCCAGTGTTTATATATCCCAGGACGTAACAAATGGCGACCTTGCATAGGATTTACTGAACAGAGGAATATAGTGGTAATTTGTTTTGAGATTCCTTAGGATTGGAGGAATACAGTGGACATAGTTTTTTTGGAGCAACCAATATAACACATTAAAGACTTTAAATAACATTAGTATATACATACTTGCATAGGAGATAAGGCACATTCTATAACCGTGATAATTACTGCAGTGCACAAACATGTCTAATACATCAGAACACAGTGGTGGGTCAGGTCACGATACGGGCTCAGAGGGAGAAAGACCTGTGGAGTGGCTAGTCGATAGCGAGGAGGGTGCTAGAAGATTTTTAGAGGTGCCCCTTACCGCTGCCAGGGTGTTGAAGCTGAATAAGTATGGCTTAAAGTGTGTGGCAGGTCTTCAGGGTCACCAGGGTTTAAGTGGCATGAGGAAAGATCAGCTGAGGACTTTGATATTGGGTTTAGAAGGGAGAGACCTGGGTGGAGAGGCGACTGGGGGCCCCGGTCCCCAGCCCCCCCTCCACTCTACCCCCATATCAAACGTCAGGGTGCCTGAATTTAGTACATACCCCCAAGTTGATGGTCAATGGCAGCGTGGAATTCAATCACAGGGACCCTCTCCATTAAATGCACCTTCCCCTCCTCAAGGGTTGACTCCAGATTTGTTGTTTCAGCTTGAGATGGCCAAGGTTGAGGCCGCCGAAAGACAGGTTAGTGTGCAGGCTGAGGTTGCTAGAGTTCAGGCTGAGGTTGCTAGAGCTCAGGTTGAGGCTACCGAAAGACAGGCTAGTGCGCAGGCTGAGGCTGCAGAGAGAACAGCTATACGAGAGGCTGAACTGCAGGCAGAGTCTACTAGGTATCGGGCTGACAGGGAGCTGGAGAGATCTCGAGTGGAGGTAACAGGGCGAAATATTGGGGGAGGTAACAGACATCGGGACCAATCATTGTCGCACCTGCTTAAACTAGTTCCTGTGTTCAATGAGTTATGTGTGACAGAGTTTTTTATGCGATTTGAGAAGAAGTGCCAGGAACACCAGTGGCCTCAGGAAAAGTGGGCAGCATTAGTTTCATCAAGACTCCTAGGAAAGGGGCTAAAAGTGTATGATGCACTACCTTTAGAGTCCTGTGTAGTTTATGATGAGCTAAAGAAGGCTGTGCTACGGGCCTATGAGTTACAACCGGAAACTTACCGCTTGAAGTTTCGGGGTGTTACTAAGGGCAAGGATAGAACCTTCCTAGAACACGCCCGGGACTTGTCTGATGCACTACGACATTGGCTGCGTTCTGAGAGGGCAGCTACTTTTGAAGAGTTGAGTGAGCTGGTTCTCTTGGAGCAGTTCTTTAAGTGCACAGGCAGGGACTTAACATTAAATATAAAGGAAAAAAATCCTAGAACTCTCCAGGAGGCAGCAGAAATGGCTGACCGCCGACTGTCATTAATTCGAGGGTGCGAAGCAGCAGCTAGGAGTGAGTCGGGAGCAAAGGATCGTACCCCTCCCCCTCCCAAGAATTTTGATACACATAAATACACAAAACCATGTAGCACTGACAATAAAACTGAACATAAACCAAATACCGTCCCGTATAAGAAGTCTAATGGTACCTCCCACTCCCAAGGGAAACCAAAGAGTAAAGAGTGCTTTGCATGTCACAAGGAGGGTCACTTTGCAAATGCTTGTCCGAACAAGCCACCAAACAAGGTTGTGTCATTGGCCCGCAGCATAGGGGTGTCGCCTATATCTTCTGAGTTTGCCAAGGGTAGTTCGTCAGAGGTTGGGACACAGCCTGTGTTCAAGAGTCCGGAAGGCTCGAACCCTGTCCGCGACATCTTTGGGGGTCATAGAGGGCATGGTTTTGTGAGGTGGGCTGGCAAAAGGCGAGGAGTTAAGCTATTGCGTGATACTGGGGCTTCTCAGACCTTGTTAAGGAACTTTACTGGTAGACCGATTAACGCTGCTCGGGTGGTGGTAGTTCAGGGGATCAATGCTACGAAGTCCTACCCGCTGGTGCGGATGGAGCTGGAGGTGGGTGGTGTGGCGAAGGAGCTGGATGTAGGAATTGTAGAGAACTTGCCTGTTGGGGGCGTCGACCTCCTCCTCGGCAACGACTTTGCGGTGCCTGCTTCTAAGGTTTCACCCTTGGTCGTTGCCGAGAAGGCGGCCGACGTTAGTAGGGAGGAACAGGAGTGGGTTGAGAAGTGTTGCGTACAAACCATGGCCGTGTGTTGTGACGCGTTCTCAGACATCCGGAGCCTTGCAGCCACCACCTCAGTCTATCTAACCGCGGAGGAAAGGTCACAAGAAAGCCTACTGTCCCTGCGTTGATCTGCCGCGGCCAAGGTGGAGAAGGAGATGGGGGCAGTAGGGCACAGGTGGAGAAGAGTAGGGATTGTCATGTCTCGGCGGAGCAGTGGGCGGGGGACACGAGGCTGGTGGCTGTGCAAGCGCTAGAGCACCTGCCTGAGCAGCAGTGTGCAGCGCTCCAGCACCAGCTCGGTTCATACCCCACAGGTCGTGCCGAGCCCCTGAGTCTCACAACTCGGGCGGTGCAAGATGTTCCGCGGGCAGGTCACGTGAATGTTGAAAGACCGTTAGCCTCGTGGTTTCGGTGGTTCAAGGTGGGCGACGAGGCTTTGGCATGGTTGCCAGGTCAGGGTCGACCCATGGCTGCCAAGGGTGGTGGTCAAAAGGAGGACATTGAGCAGATTGGTGAGGTTGGCTGTGGAGTGGCTGTGCCCGGTCGTCGCATAGCCTCCCAATGCTGCTCTAGTCTAATGCAACAGCCCGACCATAGACCGACTGTATCTGGCCATGTCGCTAAAAGCGGTGATGCTGCGCAGGCAGATGTCGTCACAAGGAATGCGGGGGTGCGCATGTACGGTATCGGCGGGGAAGCCTTAGCAATAATGAGCTATGGGAGTGACTGCACAGGTGGTACTGATTGTCCCTCTCATGACCTGGCTGTTCTAGGGACGAAGGTGGAGAAGGAGGGAGACTACAGGTTAGAAGCTGCGGTCTCGGCTGGGTTGTGGAAGGGCACTAGGATTGTTATTCTGCGAGATAAGTTGTTTACTAGGCTGTGGCAGTGCATCCGCATGTTTGTTGCTTCTCCAGGCCTGATGTACGGGGTAGAATCCGACATGCAGGCTGGAGATAGTGCAAGGCTCAGTTTAATTCCCTACCGTATAAATCCTGCTCGACAGCCTGTGGTGCAAGCAGAGCTGGATTAAGTGTTGACGAAGGGTCTGAGGGATAAGGAATGTCGTGAGTGGTCGTTGCCTGTAACTTTGCAACCGGTGTTAAGTGGCAAGATCAGTGAGTGTGTTGATTGCGAGTGTGTGTGTGCATTATCCCTGCCAGACGCCTATACCTTATCGAGAGTTGACGACACCATAGACCGCCTCGGGGCTGCATCGCCTATCACGAAGGTAGAACTAGTGAAAGGTTATTGGCAGGCCCCGTTGCCGGAAAGAGCGAAGAGAAATGCCAGTCTTGTGATGAACTGGGCAGTTTATCAGTGCCAGGTGTTGTTTTGCTGCCGGGACACAAGTTGGATGTGTGGCATGCTAAGGGCACTGATAATGTTTTGGCTGATTGGTTGTCACGGGAGGGTTTGTTTGCAGGAGAACCCTCGCCGTTCAGTCAGTGAGGGTTGAGTGTGGAGGAAAATAGGCTGTCACTGTAGTTCAGCCGAAAAAAAACAAATTAAAAAAGGAAAAACCTTATAAACACTCTTTATTTTTATAACGTGTAGAATTTTGTATAAGATGTTGTAGCAGTATCTAAGTTGAATGTTTTCACTTATTGTCGCTAAGTTAGTTGAACTTGCTCGGTGGAGTGCAACAGTCTTTATTTTTTTTATATATAGTGCCTTGTGTCGCAACAGTGTGTGGTACTATGAGAAGCTTTCTGTTAGATATGAAGAACTTAGTCAAGTGTCTTATATCTTGGGGGAGGTGTGACGCTCCTGCATAGTAGCCACGTGCGGGCATGCGCGAGTGTCGGCTGCCCAGCCGTTTAGAAACCGGCTGGCGGCAGCCGGCTGGCCGGCTTTTCCTTAGTATATATCCTACGACAATGTAACTAATGTCTGGGATATTCTTATGTTGTTTCACAGCTTGAAGCTGCCCTTATTCTTAACCAACGCATCTTAGTATATTTTATTCTCGATAGTTGATTGTTTCATTATTATATATAAGATGTAAGTCTAGTGAGAGTGGGAGGAGACGAGCGGGAGAGAGAGACCGGCTGGGGGACGTTGCTTCGCGCGGGCGCGGAGAGACTAGCTTGGGACGAGCCTGATTGTTGCCAATTAATCGCAACGTTAGGCTTAGTTTCGACTCACGCAAGGGGTAGACGATTTTGACCCGGCAACGGTGTTGAGTGTTGCCAAGCATGGGATGTATTTCGCATGCCTAGGGTGGGGTCCAGACAGATTCAAGACTCAGAGCTCACCTCACTGTCGTACCCTTCGACCCCCTTGATATCTATCCCTCTCAACCCCACTTAGAAACTTTCTCTCTTCCTTTGTATACCTTCTTTCCACTACTTCACCAGTCTATTTAATTACCCCATCCCCTTGATAGACCTTATATCTATCATTGTATTAACGACGAGCTCTCAGATAACTAGATATGATTTTGGGCCTTATGCAGAGATGTAATTGTTAATGAGACCTAGGAAGCTTTTTTGTTGTCTCATATTTGGTAGTTTCATGCTTGCTAGTGTGTTCTTGTGGCAGGTGAGCAGGGGCTAGACCGGAGGGGAGGCTTTTTGCGATCCTTTAAATAAAGTCTGCTGGTGCGAGTCCTGTGGACCTGCACGACTTTACTAGGATACCCGTGGGAGTCTGGGGGCATTGTCTTGTCTGTGTGCCTGTGTGTCTAATGTTGTGTTGTGTGAGGGCCCTTGTCTAGTCCACTCAGCACTGCGCTAGCACGTCTTGCATTTGTTTTAGGGTCGCCAGGAGAGAGTCAGATACTTGGGATCTGAGTCTCTCAAGAGAGCACCCTTTCAATTAGAGTAATTTGGCGCACAGACTTGGGAACGTCCCTAGGCTAGAGCAGGTGGCTCAGCCCGGGTATCCGAAGCCTATATCCTTCTGGCTAGACCTCTGCCACCTGGCAGATTAACAGCTAGTGGTTTATTATATCTGTATGCTTGTTATTGTGCCACAGTTTACCGTCTTTGTGAGCATTGTGAGTCAGGGTGTGGCTTAGAGACTCTGTCCGAGCAGGCTTGCCTGACTAAGAGTGAGAAGCACCTCTGTATGTGGTTATGTTGCGAGTTGCTGCCTTTATTTAATTATACCTATGCCATTATACACTGTATGGCCTATCACTAGTATTTATTCCTGCTTATGAGTTAAGAGTTCTCTAAATCCGTAACGTATTTTCTTTGCTAAGCATCAGATCCTACAGTAGCCGCATGCAGTTTAGAAACCTGCATCTTGCCTACCTGTACGATGTTTTGAGGACTGTTTGCTTTCACCTTCTTTCACGCAGGGGTGATTAGTTGTATTAATTAACGTAACGTTAAACGTACTTTCTTCTAGTTTGTTATTAAATTGTTTCTGCAATTTAATTCCGTTATCTATCTTTTCCTTGAAGGTTTAAGTCAACTTAATTGTGTGATCTTTTATATAGCCTGCTTGACTATCAGCAGTCTATAGTGCGTGCACCCTGTAACCGAGTCATAGGATACCTTGTTGTCCAGGCAGGACTCTGGACGGTTTAGGGTGGTTTGTTGCCTGGGTTTATAGATAAGGGTTGGATCTAGCGTTTTCCGTTGTTGCTTGTTGCCGCATACCTAGTCCAATAGAAAGAGCCCAGTGTTTATATATCCCAGGACGTAACACTCTCCCTCCAAATGCTCATAGACTTATGATAGGATAGGATTAATCTAATTTTTTAAGACAAAATAAGAAAAAAATAATGCCCAAATTGTCCGCTTCTAATACATGGTTCTCTCTGCTTTCAGGTTCCTATGCAAGTGAAGACTACCTGAACCATGAGTGAAGTTCCCCAACTTAGACCAGGACGCTCGTCCAAAACAACAGACTACAAAATCTGCATTGTATGCCAAAAAGAAGATGGAACTTTAGTGCTGCAACCAAGAGTGAACTCTTACAACCGTCTTCTGGAATCAGTCAAGGAGCGGGCCAGCTTACATGATGCTGAGTGTGTTGCACTACAGAAGCGACTTGTAGATTGCACGCAAGAGAAACTGCAACAAGATCGAGCAGTGTGGCATCTTGCGTGCTACACCAGCATCACCAACCCGATCCAGAGCATACGCGCGAGAGACCGACATGAACATTTTATACTGACCGGGACACACACACCAAGAGTGAGAGGGCGTAGGTCAAGAAGCGCTGATGACGCGACGAAGGAGACTGCTTCCGCACCTTTCACTAGATCTAGGCTGATGGTTCTTGCCCGCTCCAACAGAGATGTTGACCACAAACAAGCGGTTGGCACCTATGAGTTCACGGTGACACCAAGGGCACTCTTTGCCCCAAATGGAGAGGCCTTGCCATGCAGTGACAAGTCCAAACTTATTCACACACTGGACAAATTGGCAATGCAAGAACTTACAGAAGCAAGGGAACAACTAGAAGAAGACCCCAAGGAGACTGATTCAAATTTTGACAATCACATTTGGAAAATTGCAGTGGTTGACGGGATGGTTCATCTCCAGAAGCTGACTAAGAAACATGCATCTGTTGTGACCGTGAATGATCCCAGTGTTTACTTTAATGACAGACTTGTGAACCTCACCAGACTTTGATGAAATTATTCTTGTGTTTGACACGTACAAGGCCGATTCCCTGAAGAACAGAACCAGGCAAAAGAGGCGACAAGGGAGGGACCCAGTACAGTATCAAGTACAAGATGAGACCAGAATCAAACACATCATGATGAGTCGCTTCTTGTCACATGACCGGACAAAGGCCGATCTCACAGAGTATCTGGCTCAGAAAACACTGGACTACAACAAAGATTCGCCCAAGCTGATCATCACATCTGCCGCAGGCCACACAAGAAGCAACAAGGATGTCGGTCACTTCCCTCACAACAACCACGAGGAAGCAGACACGCTGATGATAAGCCTGGGAGTCGCTGCAACTGCCCACTCCTCAAGGAATTTGGAAATTACGTTCTTCTCTCCTGATACCGATGTTCTTGTCCTACTCATAGCGAATTATGATGTGCTGCCAAAGAACACCTCAATCTCCATGACTTCAGGGACGCTTCACATCAAGCCAGTATGGACAGCTCTGGGACCAGCGAAGGCAAACAATTTGCCAGCATTGCACGCATTCTCTGGGGCCGACAACACTGGTCGCTTTGCACGAATAGGCAAACTGACCTGGTTCAAGCTGTTCCTAGATGCTGACGATGACATCATCAGGGCTCTATCCATGCTATCTGATGACACAGGTGTGAGCGAGAATGTCCTGCAAACCTTGGCCAGGTTTGTATGCCAGGCATACTGTCTGAAGGGCATTCAGATCTCAAGCATTCCTGATCTACGCTGGCACCTATTCTGCAAGTACATGGCAGAAAGTGACAAGCTGCCACCTACAATGGGTGCCTTGAAGCAGCACATCATGAGGACACATGTGCAAGCACGAATCTGGGGTCAGGTTTCTCTTCCCTATCAGGATCTGCTGGACCCGCTTCAGAATGGGTATCACAAGGGTGATTATGGCCAGCTAAAACCAACGACCACAAGCCTTCCCCCAGCACCCAAGGCCATTCTGGAGATGGTGAGATGTCATTGCAAAAAAGACTGCTCGTCCCAGCGCTGCGAGTGCAATTCCAAGGCCTTACCTTGCACAGATATGTTGTGCAGCGCACAGTGTGACAATGACGATGATGCTGTATACAACTACTGTGATTCTGATGATGAGATTGACAGTGACAATTAATTAAATATGTACTATTACTGTGCCGAGAATACTTTTTGAAAATTTTCTTGATTAATGCCCGTATTCGTAGTCACATACCATCATTGTACGTGGTCATTGTTCACTTTTTGTCTTGTCCTAATTAAATCAATATGTCATGCCAGCTCTGTTGTGATTGCAATATAAGTACTGTATGATTGCTCTAGTACTTTCCATGGCAGCTACAAGATCAAGTGAATAATTTTGACTGATTAGAAATGGAACAAAATCATAGCAATTACCACGAGCAATCATGGTATGTGACAACGAATACGAGCATAAGTATAATGATTTATTGCAAAAACACTGTTCCATTATATTCCTCGCCCTTAAAAATTTATATTTAGACACCAAGATCAGATGTCTACCACCATTAGAAGCAGAGATATCGTGAAATCCATGCGAAAATGGACGCCATTTTGAAAATCCAAGATGGCCGCCATATTGTGATTGAAAATAATGTAAACATTGATTTCCTGGTTCAGTAGGTCCTAAGCTTTATGAAAATGTATAGTTTTGCAAAACTCCAAAAAAATCCAACGAAAGTACATAAGGAACTGGACTATATAGCAGGCGGGACAGTACGAGATTTCTCAATCCTGTAAAACACAATTAGGTAAACACACACACACACACACACACACACACACACACACACACAAATATTATATACTGTATATAGGCTAGGGTTGATTGATGGATGGAGATTATGCTACTTTGGAAAGAATGTATACTCTAGCTTAGGCCATACTGTATATTGTGGTCTTTAAGGTTTCGAAGCTATCCGGAATGGAATAGAATCATATCTTTAAATTTGTACCGAAGATTTATATTTCGGAATTTGGTTTATAATGTTCGAGGAATCATAGTCTTAAAGAGTGTACTTGTGTGTACTAAAAACGTAATTACTTCCGACGACGAAGTTGGATTGAGATTATGTTTTCGCCTGTTTGTTTGTCTGTAAACAAGATACCGGTATCTCAAAAAGTGATGAACCGATTTTCACAAAATTAGGTGGGCACATAGGATATGAGCCAATGAAAAACAAATATTCAATTTAGGATGCGATCCTATATTTGGAGAGCAGATAGGATGAGCCAAGGAAGAGGTGATTCAATTCATGAGGCAACCCGGATCATATGTCACACTGATGTCATTGTTGTGCATTTAAGTTTGTCTTGTGACAAAGCCAGCGTAGGCGGAGTTATGCGCTCTACTGAGTGCCCCTCTAGTTCAG
Organism: Paralithodes platypus; assembly: GCA_032716605.1. Lineage (NCBI taxonomy): Eukaryota > Metazoa > Arthropoda > Malacostraca > Decapoda > Lithodidae > Paralithodes > Paralithodes platypus. The sequence goes on along the minus strand of CM064577.1, from coordinate 40,082,374 downwards.
ACTGTGTTCCTTCTAAATATCGATTTCAGATCTCAACAGCTTAAACGGTTTTATAGTTCGAAACTTCCAACCGGGCAATTTGCATAAGAGCCTAAATAAATAATGAATGGAATACCGGTACTGCAAATCGGTACTACATTTCCATAAAGGTGGTATCACACGAACTAATTTTCCGGTAATTTTTGAAGAGTAATTTTTTTCTCGTACTATTTTGAGGCTAATTTACATTAGAATCGTAAACTAGACCAAAGGTAATATGTTGGGTAGTGTACTTTGTTTCTAAGCTGGAGAGAAATTGGCTTGTTCCCATCGTAATTACTTGGCTATTACAACATTTTTACAGCTAAGTATGATGGTAACTACGAAAACATGTCCGTAATATGACACAGAGACACAGTTCTTTCATATTTGGCCATTAGTTATCGAGAAATGAGATACTAGAGGAGTAATATTTCCGCCAACTTTAAACAAAAATAGACTATAGTTTAATTAAACATTTGAAGTTGCCAGACAACAATTGCCCGTAAATGGTGACGGAACGTCGATCGTGTGACACTGCCATGGACATGTAAGGGCATCAAGAATAGACTTATAAGAACATAAGAAAATGGGAGTCTGCAGAAAGCCGACTGGCCCAAGCAAGGCAGATCCCTGTCCCACACAACCCCAATTACAAAGCCCAATTATAGGCTCAACACTCTAATACCCTGAGGATCATCTTACCAAAACGGTTAGAGATTAACGCAGGATTACGGGGGTCTGCAGAGCGCTGATTGGCCCAACCCTGCTGATCCCCCTTCACACCCAACCCTTCTCTTCCATATGCTTATCCAATTTTATCTTAAAGCTCCCTATCGTTTTTAATCCCACTATAGCACCTGGTAGCCCATTCCACCCATCTACAACTCTGTTACCAAACCAATATTTGCCTATATCTTTTCTGAAACGAAATTTATCTAATTTGAAACCATTGGTACGAGTTCTTTCGCTATCACTGAGCTTTAGTACATTTGTCATGTCCCCTTTGTTAATCCCACTAACCCACTTGAACACCTCTATCATATCCCCTCTAACTCTGAGTCTCTCTAACGAATGTAAGCCTAATTTCTTCAACCTTTCTTTATACGGAAGATTTCTAATATTATGGATCATTTTTGTCATTCTACGTTGTACTCTCTCCAATGAATCTATGTCCATTCTGTAATAAGGACACCAAAATTGAACAGCATAATCCATATGGGGTCTCACTAATGACAAGTAAAGTTTTAAGATAACATCAGCAGTTCTGTTACTCACACTCTTTGAGATGAACCCGAGAATCCTGTTTGCCTTGTTTCGAACGCTTATACACGGTTGTCTAGGCTTCAAATCATTGCTAACAAACACACCTAGATCTTTCTCACAATTCGAGTTTTCTAATTCCACGTCATTTATGTATATAACAAACAACAGAGGACCTAATACAGATCCCTGGGGGACACCACTTTTGACTGCTCCCCATTCTGACTTCGTACCATTTATGCGGACTCTCTGCTTCCTACCAATTAGCCATGACCTAATCCATCCCAACAACGCCCCACCTATTCCATGCGCCTCAACCTTTCTCATCAATCTCTCATGGGGGACTCTGTCAAAGCTTTACTGAAATCTAAATATATTATATCATATGACTTGTCATTGTCTACTGCTTCATATACCTCTGACAAAAAACTAAGCAAATTAGTAAGGCAAGAACGTCCCTGAGTGAATCCATGCTGAGAAGAATTTAAATTAAATGTATCTAAGTGGTTTCTAATTTTACTAGCAATAATTGACTCTAGTAGCTTTCCTATGATTGATGTAAGACTAATGGGACGGTAATTGGATGCTATTGATTTGTCACCTTTTTTGAAGATCGGAACTACGTTTGCAAGCTTCCAAGCTTGTGGAACTATACCCGTCTCCAATGACTTGTTAAATAAAAATGTTAATGGGTAACTTAACTCATCCCTACATTCTTTTAATACTCTAGCATATACCTCATCAGGACCAGGCGATTTATGAGGTTTCAGTCTGTCAATTTCCTTAAGCACATCATTTCTACTTATAGTAACCGTACTTAACCTATTTTCTATACTATCGCTATATACCTTACGGACTTCTGGAAACTGTGCCAAATTTTCATTAGTGAAAACGGAAAGAAATTGACTATTTAATGTACTGCACATTTCTAAATCATTTTCTGTCATTTCTCCTATCGAAGTTTTAAGGGGACCAATTACATCTCTAACCTTGGATTTATATAGTTGGTAAAAAGCTTTAGGATTATTTTTTGAGTCATTGGCAACCTTAATTTTTTTTTTTTTTTTTTTTTTTTTCCTAATATCATTTTTTACCTGTCTTGATAGATTCTGATAGTAAGCAAGTAGGTGAATTTCGCCTTTTCTAATTTTTCTATATATTCCTCTCTTTTGTCCTAGAAGATCTAATAGTCTATTATTCATCCATTTGGGTTGGTTCTGTGTTGATCTAAATTTTCTTTTGGGGATGTATTTATTTTGTGCATTGAATACTGACTTGATAAAATTATCGTATGTATCTACCAAGGTTGACAGGCTATCTGAAGTTATTATCTACCCTTTCACGCATTTATGACGCAGAGGTTGCCAGATTAGCAATAAAAAATAGAGTTCTCTTATAATTACCTCTTCAAAATTAGTTTTCTGCCCACAGCTAACTCAAAGACAACTGCAGAGGTTGAAGTAACTAAACTAAAGGTTTCTAAATACCCCTCATGTTAACAAAGGCTTTAAAAAAAAAAAAAAAAAAATCTATGTGATTGAGGGAGGCAAAAGGCATAACTGCCTATAGCGAGTGCCTCCCCCATAGTTGAAAGAGTGACAGGGCCAAAATCAAGGGACGTTCGAGCCAAAATGCCTGTACACACGGAGTTTGAAGCAATTTAAGTCATAGGAAGCGGGAAAAATGACTTAAAAAAAAAGTATCTCCAATAGGCTAAAAATCGCGTCATATGTCGGAGAGGGGTAATAAAAAAACGACGAGAAATTTCCCTTCCTCTAGCTGCATCATTCTCACATATACAAGGACACTCACTCACCTCTCCTTCCAATGATTTATTCGTTTCATTACACCGATTGCTTTTGTTGCTACCCTACTAGTCACACACACACACACACACGACTACTCTCACATACACACCTAGATACACTCATATGCAACACACACATTAACTTTATCTATCGTCATATGCAATCTATTTCATTTTTGTAAATACCCCCTCTCTTTACGTGTATTACCTTACTGTATCCCTTTTAGTAGTCTTTACTGCCTCCTCCGATTGCTCTCTCTCTCTCTCGCCTTCATCTTTGCTATCATTTCCTTCCACTTTATCTTAGAGTTGCTATCTCTATTAGGATTAAGTCCTGGCCACCTCGCAGGGATCGTAAGATCTGTGTGGCCAGTGTATATATGTAAATCTATGTAAATCTCTCGCTCTCTCCCGTGCAATCCTTGTCTTCCATTTTCCATTATCTATTTTTCATCTTCCATGTTATCACTACGAATAAAGCCTCCTCTTCCTCACGTCTTGGTGGTGTAATGGTTAAGGTGTCAACAATTTGTGTGTGATAATCCGGGTTCGAATCCTGGTGGATCGCACATGTGCTTTCATTAATTTCATTGGAGGTGTTTGGTGTTGTGGTGAAGTTAATACAAACTAGATTATTGCTCGGGACCTTGGCTGTTCGGTCAGACAGCCTAGGAAACAACAACAGCATACAGTATATTTTGCTCTCGCTGTGTGTGTGTGTGTGTGTGGGTGTGTCACTCTCTCTCTCTCTCACTCTCTCTCTCCAGAACTAAGATAGTGAGATATCTTAACGTTTCGGCACCGTCCTAGCTTTTGTGGCGCCGTAATGAAGGAAAGGCGGTATTGGTGGTGATAACGTGGTGGTGGAGGAAGAAGAGGATGGGGTGGAGGGGGAGGAAGAGGCGGTGATATTGGTGGTGGAGGAGGAAGGGATGAGGTGGAAGATGGGGTGGAGGAGGAGACCGAGGAGAGGAGGAGGTGGAGGAGGGAGGAAGAATAAGCAGTATTGGTGATACTAACATGGAGTAAGAGGAGGAGGAAGGGAAGGGAAGGGTAGGAAGCAGGAAAGAAGGAAGGAAGGAAGGAAGGAGGAGGAGGAGGAAGGAAGGGGTGGGGAAGGAAGAGGAGGCTGTATTGGTGGTGATATCATGGAGGAAGAGGATGGGGTGGAGGAATAGGAGGCAGTATTGGTGGTGGCAACATGGAGGAGGAGCAGGAGGAAAAAGATGGGGTGGTGGAGGGGGAGGAAGGAGGAAAAAGATGAGGTGGTAGGAGGAAGAAGAAGGGGTGGAGGAGGGGGAAGAGGAGGCGGTATTGGTGGTGCCAATATGGAGGAAAGGAAAGGGATGAAGGAAGGAGGGGTGGGGAAGGAGAGGCTGTATTCGTGGTGATAACATGGAGGAAGGGGAGGAAGGAAGGAGGGGTGGAGGGGGATGATGATGATAAAGGAAGGGGGGGAGGAAGAAGAAGAGGAGGAAGCAGATGGAGACGGTGAGGAAGAGGAGGCTATATTCGTAGTGATAACGTGGAAGATGAAAAATAGATGTGGTGGAGGATTACAAAGGATTGACAAACTGCAACAGACCTCATACAAACGACCCGGGATTCAATGAACCCTGGACCTAGTGATCAACAGACATTCGTGCGAACTACTACACCACACTGGCCACAAAAGAGGTCTTGCAACCTGGCAATAGCTGTTACCCAGGATATGTCAAGGTAGACATCCGTCCACCCATAGACATGTTCATACAAGATACCCCCTACCTGGTTAGCACGAGTGTCTGTTGATCACAAGGTCCAGGGTTCGAATCCCGGGTGGTTTGTATGAGTTTTTTCTCAAATGGCATTACTTGATTTAAAGATAATAATGCAACAGATCTATTGGTCTTTGCGAGCCAGTTTGTATAACTACACTGCTGAGGTACTAACTACTAGGCAGATACAAAAGAAATAGGAGAGCAGAAGGCTCCTCCCCACCCAAAACTCCCTCCAGCTTACGATGGCATGGAAACAGAGGGGGGGAAAACATGCAGTATGGACAAACACACATGGAATTTCATTTACCGGTACATTAAATTTTCGGTCTGACACTCCCTCTTTGCCCTTCTACCGTACCTGATTTTCTTACGCTCTTTAGTGACTATCCATCGTTCTATATGCTCCTCATGACCAAACCTAACTTCACAATACATTTTAATCTAACGTACCGGTAGGCTAACCTATCAAAACCAATGTTTGTCTCAATTTAACCGACGAAATTCTATCTTGTATTAATTACCAACTCTATCCGTGTAGGCCTGTGTGTGTGTGTGTTTGAGAGAGAGAGCATGTGTTTGTCTATGAGGCTGTGTGTAGTATGTGAGTGTGTATGCATGTGTATGTGTGTGTGTGTGTGTGTGTGTGTAAATCCAGAAGCAACATCACAGCAACATCAATTAAGACCTAGACATGAATATCTCTCTCTCTCTCTCTCTCTTGCAAGAAAAAGTTGTACAATGTAATACAATTGACACATTCAATAAGAGGATAAAATTCCATTACGAGTAGGTTGAAGTAAACAAAATAGTTAGGTTAAGTATCAGGTAGTAGGCCGCTGTCACACGAACGCTTTTTCCGTCAATTTTCCATGAGCAAGTTTTTTCTGGCGATATTTTCACATTGGAATCGGAAACTAGATCGAAGGTAGATTATGTTAGCTATTTTTATTATTATGGAACTTGTATTTTGAAGCTACCAGACAACAATTGCCCGTAAACATTGACGGAAAAATCGCTCGTGTGACACCGCCTTAACATAATCTATATATTGCTCAACTTCATTCTTTAATATTAATTTCCCAGTAGAAATGTTCATAATTCTGCTGGGGCCCTTGTTTCCCCGACTAAATTTCATACCGACCCCAATGGAAATGCGCCTAACGGCCTTATTTTGCTATTCTTAGTTGGAATTATGCTAAGCTGGTACAGTCGCGCTAATAAGTGATGTCTCGGCACCAGTTATGTTTTGATCAATAATTGTTATCAGCAATATCTCAACATAATTTCTTCCTGTCGAGTGAGATATACAAATATGTTCCTACACTTAACCACCCTATCCAACATCTAACAGGCATTAACCCTTCTTTAGCGGCCTATGCGGTTTATTTATATGTACCGCCCAGCGGGGTGTTTTTAGCCAAAATAGGGCTGTTTACGTGATCATTTTCATGCCTAAATAAGACCCAGAACGTAAAACAAGTATCTATCCCTGAAAGGGCATGAACAGAGCTTTCGAATGACACCATAACGATCCTTGTATGATGGATAGTTTTCTTGCAATAACCGTGCAACGCGAGTGCAAAAAGCATGTAATTCGGTACTTTCCCCATATAATTGAGTATGTAGCGAGTGAGAGAGGGAGGAGGGAGCTGAGATTCGTGTCAGTAGGTTCGCCGCGGTGGTCTGGAGCAGTCATACGCTCGCTAGTCTCCTGCCACCACTTGTCTCTCTCTCTCTCAGCAACATTACGTGCTGAAATTGCCACTCGACCTATGTCGAGCGCCGCCAGTTAGTCCAGCTTTTTTTAACTCGACTTAAGTGGTGAGCCGCTAATTAAGGGTTAATACAACACAGAGAGAGCCAAACGTAATGACAGCCGAGACATGACTTATTCTTATTAGCGCCACTGTACATGCCATAATTGAAACATAATATGTTGTACCAACATTGTAAATTGCTAACTTAAATAATAATAATTATTAATATTATTATTAGTATTACCCACTGTCGGAGTGAGTGGTGGGTGGCGAGAGAGCGTTCTCCTTTGATGTCTTTACCTTCCACTTTGTAGCAAATTCCAGGTTAGAATAAAGTCCGGACTACCTAGTAGGGACCGCAGGGTATGTGCAATCTGTGTAACTGTAACTCTCAGTGTATACCTCGTACTGTACCATGAGAGGAAGGTATCGGTAATGGTTTAATTCTGACCAGTTTGTGTGTTTGTCTGTTTCTGTGTGTGTGTTCCCTTGTCTTGATAACTGTGCGTGTGTGCATGTGTGTTTGTGTGTGTATGTATGTATGTATGTGTGTCATCCCCCCTCCCCCCACTCACTCTCACTCTCTATCTCTCTCTCTGTACATCTATATAATTATAATTGTATGTATTCCTGATGTATGATATTATACGTATCTGTTGGTCTTTGTCTACGATTAATCTATTATTTCCCTTCCCACCGCTTATTCTATCATAGTCTATATGTTGACGATATTATGCATCTTAGGAAGGATCTGTGGCAGTTAAAAGGGTTGGTTGAGATAATATTGAAGCCTTATTATTGCTAGAGGTCCTTCCTAAACTGAATAAAATCGTCTAACAGTTGCCAGAATCCGATACAAAATGACGTCCCTGGTACTGAATGGGTACCGTTAAGGGGAGACGGGCCGTTTTTCTGGTCCCCTTTCTCCCTCAAGCTAAGCCCCATTTGTTTTGAGAATATAAGACGTTCGGCCTATTAGTTTGGCGAATTAAATACCTTTAGCCCCACTTCGTTGTCAATTGTAATACCTTTCGTGCCATTAAGGTCTATTCTTTTCTGGCGAGCGATAGCGAGCCGATATTTTAAGAGGCCGGGACGTTTTTCTACCGAAAAATTTACAAATTTATCTTGAAGGGGCCCCGGGGGGGTCTAGTGGATGTTTTCTAAGCTTGATGGAGGTCTAGGGATGGAACTAAGAAATAAAGGAAATAAGGAAAGTTATTGGAGTAATTTATAGACCACCAAATATGAGTAGAAATAATGGTAAATCTTTATGGCAGGAAGTGAAAATAGCATCAAGGTTTAGCAATGTGTGCATTATGGGGGATTTTAATTTTCCGAAGATAGATTGGCAGCATCAGATCGGCGACTCAGATTCTGAGGAGTTTATTGAGGCGGTACAAGATAGTTTTTTATTTCAATTCATTGACTCGCCGACTAGAGGTAATAATATCCTTGATTTAGTTCTCAGTGATAATGAACATGATAAATAATGTTGAGATAGGGGACCAACTAGGAAATAGTGATCACAAATCTATTTATTTTAATATACAATGGACAGGAAATGCTAAAGAGAATCCGTCACTTATCCCAGATTTCAGAAAAGCCGATTATGGTGGGATAAGAAGAGCCTTAAGGGTGGACCCTATTGTTAAACAATTAAGTCAGGATAAGTCAGAGTTAAGCTTGACAGCTACATAAGAACAGTTTATTTCTTCACTTCACAATGCGCAAAATAAATATATCCCCAAAAGAAGATTTAGATCGATACAGAACCAACCAAAATGGATGAATAATAAACTAATAGATCTTATAGGAAAAAGGAAAGGAATATATATATAAATTAAGAAAGGCGAAACTCACCTACTTATTTACCATCAGACTATCAAGACAGGTCAAAAAGGAAATTAGGACAGCAAAAAGAAATTATGAAATAAGGATAGCCAACGACTCAAAAAATAACCCTAAAGCTTTTTACCAACTATATAAATCTAAAGTTAGAAATGTAATAGGCCCCCTTAAAACTTCGATAGGAGAAATGACAGAACATTATTTAGAAATGTGCAGTACATTAAATAGTCAGTTTCTAACCGTTTTCACTAATGAAAATTTGGCACAGATTCCAGAAGTCAGTATGGTATATAGCGATAGTATAGAAAATAGGTTAAGTACGATTACTATAAGTAGAAATGATGTGCTTAAGGAAATAGCCAGACATCACCTGGTCCTGATATGCTAGAGTATTAAAAGAATGCAGAGATGAGTTAAGTTACCCATTAACATTTCTTTTTAACAAGTCATTAGAAACAGGTATAGTTCCAGAAGCTTGGAAGCTTGCAAATGTAGTTCCGATCTTCAAAAAAGGTGATAAATCCATAGCATAAAATTATCATCCCATTAATCTCACTTCAATCATAGGAAAGTTACTAGTCAAATATTGCTAGGAAAATGAGAAACCACTTGGAAACATTTAACTTAATCAATTCTTCTCAGCATGGATTCACTCAGGGACGTTCTTGCCTTACTAATTTGCTTAGCTTTTTCTCAGAGGTATATGAAGCAGTAGATAATGACAAATCATATGATATTATATATTTAGATTTCAGTAAAGCTTTTGACAGAGTCCCTCATGAGAGATTGATAAGAAAGGTTGAGGCGCATGGAATAGGTGGGGCGTTGTTAGGATGGATTAGGTCATGGCTAATTGGTAGGAAGCAGAGAGTCAGCATAAATGGTACTAAGTCAGAATGGGGATCAGTCAAGAGTGGTGTCCCTCAGGGATCTGTATTGGGTGGTCCTCTGTTATTTATCATATACATAAATGACCTTGATTTAGGTATAACTAGTAGGATAAGTAAATTTGCAGACGATACCAAAATAGGGTGACCAATAGATTCAGATAGCGACATGGAGTGCCTCCAAAGGGATCTAGATACCTTACACGAATGGTCAGTAAAGTGGCAGATGAATTTTAACATTGACAAATGCAAGGTATTAAAGATAGGGAAGACGAATACTAATGCAAAATATAAACTAGCTAATGCTGAATTAGAAAACTCAGACTGCGAGAAAGATTTGGGTGTGTTTGTTAGCAACGATTTGAAACCTAGAAAACAGTGTATAAGCGTACGTAACAAGGCAAACAGGATTCTGGGGTTCATCTCAAGGAGTGTGAGTAACAGAACTGCCGATGTTATCTTGAAACTTTACTTGTCATTAGTAAGACCTCATATGGATTATGCTGTCCAATTTTGGTGTCCTTATTACAGAATGGATATAGATTCCTTGGAGAGAGTACAGCGAAGAATGACAAAAATTATTCATAATATTAGAAATCTACCATAGGAAGAAAGGTTGAACAAATTAGGTGTGGGGGATAATATGGCCAAAGGTTATCTCTTACCACACCAATCGAAATATAAAATTAATAAACATAAATAAAAATAAAGTCTGAGATCGCCTACCTTATGGTATGAACTATGGTAGCCTATCTCTCAGGATGCCCTAACTAAACATGGTATCAATGGCCAATGACTTAGCTATACTAGGGTCCTGGTGTAGTTTCGAGGATTTCGGCTTCGGTAGACCAGGGTTAAAGGGTCAGGACTCCGGGCCTGGCGCGGGGATTGTGGTGGAGGAGATCACGGGACACGTCGCTACCGTTCAAAAGTTTACTAGCGTCTGATCGGAACTTCAATTTCCGACTCTTAAATAAACTATATTAATTCGTTACCAAGGGTTCATTCCCTCTTCACGAAATCATATAAATAATTATCAGCGTTTAAATTATATAATTATAAAGGTGAACATCGTTTCACAACGATTTAGTGAACATAATATCAAGATATTAACGACCCTAAAGCAAACGGTGGATTGCGTATGCGGTCGCGGGAATATTTAAACTGATCCTCTTTACAGATCTTCTAAACTTATTTCTACAAGGTTTTATAACTAAATTAACTTGATCAAGGTAATCTTATACAGTACTAAATTACCTAACATTAATTAATCTCTACAATATATACAATCACCGGGTTCTGGTAGGAAATTGTTCACTCTAGTGAGGTTACCCTATCGGAAGGTTGTTGCCAACATTCCCCAGATACCGGTGTAGTCAATTTATTTCTCACAGATTGGGGCCCGGCGAAGTATGATGTGTCGCATCATGTTATATCACCTGCGGCTAACAAATCACGCCAATTTCTTCTAGACCCCACAGCAGCTGCTCGTGGTGGTCTTGGGCTCCCTATTACTATGGGTTGCTGTTCTTCTTCCGGTGGGATGGCGAGTTCCATAGGTATGAGACGATCTACAGTTCGGAGAGTGGTTTGTCCTCGAGATACAACCTTATCGGTTCTGATAACTCCTTCGGAATCAGGATAGACTTCTTGGATCCTTGCTAAGGGCCATTTAGAGTGAGGTTGGTCCATTTTCAACAAGACTATGTCTCCCACTACCGGTTTGTGACGGTTACTAGCAGAATTCGCACCATAATACCTCTCCCGTAAGCTCAAGATATACTCAGATGCCCAATGTTTGTTCCAGGCGTCCAGTATTTTGCAGAGTTTATGGTAGCTTCGTCGCAAGTGTGCATCTGCTTCATTAACGGAGGGATCCACTAATTCCTCGGTCACGTCCAAACGGGGGACTGGGTCCAATCGTCTACCATATAATAAATGAGCCGGTGTTAAGGCCTCAATTTCCAGATTGGAGTCATCTTGATACGTTAGTGGTCGATTATTTACTCTGGTTTCTATTTCGGTGACAACAGTTCTTAACTCATCCAAGGTGACCTTGGACTTGTGAAGAACCCTTTTCAGGCACAATTTTACGATGCCTATCATTCTCTCTGTAAATCCATTTTGCCAAGGGGCTCTGGGAGTTGTGAATGACCAATAACAATTTCTAGAATCTAACATTTGCTGTACTGCGTTGCTCTTTAATATTTCAGAAACCAACGGTGATGCTCCCACAAAATGTGTCCCATTGTCACTAATCAAACGTCTGGGACAACTTCGCCGAGCGGCAAATCTTCTAAATAAATTTATAAAGGTTTCCGAGCTCATGTCCTCCGCTATTTCCAAATGGATAGCCCGAGTGCTGGTACAGGTGAATAGACATATGTAAACCTTCTTGGGTGGACCATCATCTCCTGTGAGAGTGATGGAACCAGTATAATCTATACCGGTTACCTCAAACGGTGTCCTTTGGTGAATGCGGTCTGGCGGAAGAGCTGGTGGTCCAGGGTAAGGAATAGCGATAGCTGTATACCTCTTGCAAATAATGCAATTCTTGATACAGCGTTTAACAGCTTGTCGTCCCTGGGGTATCCAATATGTTTGTCGCATATAGGCTAGAGTGTCTGCTACCCCACCGTGTTTAGTGGTTTCATGCGCTTTTAAAACCATCAATTTGGTGAGGTCGCAATCCTTGGGCAACAGGATCGGATGCCGAGTTTTGAGGGGTAGATCAGCTTTACCAATACGACCTCGACAACATATTAATTCTTGATTGTCTAGATACAGCCCAAGGTCCTTCATTCTTTTGGTTGGCTTGGGATTGGGTTTACATAGCTGTGTTAATTCCTCATCATACTTTTCAGCTTGTATCCTTCTGATCCAGTAGGTAAGTGGGTCTAATTCATCCATCTTTAACTTCTTGCTCAGGAACTTAAACACAAATTTAGTTACAGTTAATAGTTTGTCCAAATTGGAGAACTTGGTGATGTCAATCACTAAAGGCTCTGGGATAATTATTGGGTCCATATGAACTTTTCATCATTAACCTTCTGGTATGATTTTTGTTCTGGCCAATCACTCTGACTTAGCCAAACCGGACCCTGAAACCTCAGAGTTTCGTTAATCAGTTTCTTGACACCAACATCTCGGCTCACCAAGTCAGCCGGATTATCCTTGGACTTACCATGCATGAATGTATAGTTCATTTGCAGTTCCTTTATTTTGTGTACTCTGTTACGCACATAAACTATGTGACTATCATCCTTAGCTATCCAGTGCAAACATATCTCACTATCTGTCCATATATATGTCTCACCTAAAAAGGGAAACATACCATTCAAATAAGTAGCTAACCTAGTTCCCAATTCAACAGCGGTCAGCTCCAACTGTGGAAGGGTACATTGTTTTAATGGCGCTACTCGGGATTTGGACATAATCATAGTAGATCGGACTTCAGTGACACAATAAGCTACTGCACCATACGCCTTAGATGAGGCATCACAAAATATGTGCAATTGAGCACACTCATTATCAGAGGTAGGATCACATCTTCTAGGAAACTTGACTGAGGATACCTTCTCATATTCCACCTGCAATTTGTTCCACTCTTCTGTATACTTTTCAGGTAATGGAGTATCCCAACTCAGTGCTTCTCTCCAGGCCTCCTGAACTAAAATCTTCCCTTTAATTGATATGGGACTAAATATGCCCAATGGGTCGAACATCATAGAGACCTGACTTAAGAGTGTACGTTTTGTGAGTTTTACATCGGGAAACTTGAGGGGCTTTAGAGACATCTCATCAGTAGTTGTTTTCCACAGCAATCCTAGTACTGGTTGATATTCTGGTATTTGATAGTCTAGTCGCTTCTTATCTGGTTCAAAAGAATATGAGAGTTTGAATTCCAACTTTGTAGTGGCATATTGGCTTTATTACATTCTTGCCTTGCCAAATGGTAGATTTCAATAACCTCTTCTCCACTGTCGGCAACGCCCTGAAGATTATCCATGTAAAACAGTTGACCCATTTCCGGTTTCTCTGTCTTCTAGAAATGATATCTCAAAGTGCTGCACAACAAGAAAGGACTAGAGCAGGAACCAAACAACACTGACCGAAAGCGGTATTCTTTTATCCGCCGACCAGGCTGAAAAGGATCTTCAGGCCAAAGGAACTTTGTGAATTTGCGGTCCTGCTCCTTTAACCCTATTCTCAAAAAGGCTTTGGAGATATCTGCCACAAACCCAAATCTCTTCGTCCTGAATTTTAATAGTACATCACCCAGTATTTCAATCAGATTTGGTCCTACAGAGACAATCGTTTAGACTTGCTTCATTCTTCGCTGCTCGAGAACTGCAGTTAAATACCACTCTGATGGGGGTAGTACTGGAGTCCTTACTTACAGCATGATGAGGAAGGTAATGACCCTCTTTATGGTTTATTTCACCTGGGACCTCTCAATAAAGTCATTTTCCAACTGCTCTTGAATTATTTTATGATAAATGTCCAGTCGTTCAGGATGTTGACGCAATCTCTCCACCATTTTATTTAATTGACATCTTGAACTTTGGTAGTTAGTTGGTAATTCAGGGGCATTTATCATCCATGGAAGTCCTACCCAGTACTGGCCATCCTTATACTCAACTGTGTCCAGGTAGTGGTTATGTAACGGAGGGGGGGGGGGGGGGATTTCTCTCTTTCTTCACTATCCCTTCTTCTGCGAACAAGAGAGAGAGAGGGAGGGAGAGACAGAAAAAGAAAGATTAAGCTGCGAAGGTGGAAAATAGGTACTCAAGGATAGAAAGGAAGAGATGACGACAAACCCATCATTGCATTCTAATTAACGAGAGGACAACCCTGTTTGGTTGACCCACATCCAACATCCTTCGAGGAAGGGGAAAGGCTGCAACTCCGACACGATAAGACCAAAGAACCACAAAATCCCCACTGAGACCTAGCATATTCTCTACTTTCTAGATATCACATAAGGATGTTTTTGGGAACGGTAATTCATTCGAATTATTTGATCGCCCACCTTCAGGTGAACTGGCCGTCCCCATGGTTTTCTTGTTCTTTATGCAATCGTGACTCATGCTCATTATTCAGGTATATTAGGACAGTAGGATAAATCGGAGGCTAGCAAAGACCAATCAAGAACTTCACCTTCAATGTTGGCTGACAAGACTTTAACTCTCGGTTAGGCTACTGGTACTACTCTTAGACCAATTTAATACTGACAGCTCCGATTTACCATCCTGACAACACATTTAGATCCAAATAGGTACGGGAGGATAGATACAAACATATTGCAGTAATCTTAAGCTTGATATTAATAGAAGGAACATTTTACCGTTTACAACTCTTAACATTGGTACCGTATGGTCCGTATCTAATTATCTCTATACCATTAACCTGGGACCAATCCATTACCGTACTGGGACAGTCTCTTAACCTAGGAGTAGGACTCGAATATTGCTGTCTGTATCCACCCCATTCCTCTCCGTATTATACATCCCAATTCCGCTAGATACCGGTATCGGCCAGGCTTGCCTGTAGGTTTCTTCGGCCTACCGTATCCTGGGGTATAGGGGGTAATCATACGTCTTCCTGCGGTCCTTGAACCCTCGTACAGTACACAAGTTCAGCATCCTGCACTCAGCCAATGGGAGGGGTGAATCTCCGATTCTCCGCCATCACCAATTCAGCATCACATCGACTCCGTCCCAAACTGGTTCCCTGGGTAGTCGAATGCATTCTTAACCCACGGTTGACATATAGCTAACCCTTAATAATGGGGTTAATCAATATCCTAATTACGGTACACAGTAATACTAAAACAAATACATATAAAAAATATAGGCTAATTTAAACATATAAAAATACATGGATTCCTATTAACGTATAAAAATAGATGAGCTAATATAAGTACAGAAATACAATGACAGATCAAATTATGACATTACAGTACTGTACCGAAATAATCTCTTAAGGCATCCAAAGATCCTCTCATTAAGTAAAGGTACATATGTTACTCAGCAGTACTCTACACACAATTGGGAATACATAATTACACAGCATATCTATGGAGTCAAATCAATACAATAATGGCATAAATCAAAGGTAATTGTCATGGTCAAACTTAACAGGTTGGACTGCTCAATGCGGAGGGTGCTATACAAGGCTCAAACAAAGCTAAACGTTATTTCTACTGTAACTCGAGTAACTTATCCCCTGAAATCAGCTGCCCAGAATCTCACTACAGCGTTCCATCCCTTGCAAGGCAACTCTGTTCATTAGACCATGTCAAACATAATTCTATTATAGCAATCAATATTCATAATACACTCTAAATGCACAATAATTAATAATAGCCTACTGTACTTCCAATTAGGTGAAAGTTAGGTAGCCTAATTAAAAATGTAAAATCATATAACCTACCATAATAATTCAGCAAGTACCCATACCTAAACGGCCTTTTCACAAGTTAACTTACAATAGGTAAGAACAAATAATCATCTGAAATAAACCCGA
Source organism: Paralithodes platypus (assembly GCA_032716605.1). Lineage (NCBI taxonomy): Eukaryota > Metazoa > Arthropoda > Malacostraca > Decapoda > Lithodidae > Paralithodes > Paralithodes platypus. Next base: position 40,066,503 of record CM064577.1, on the reverse strand, counting down.
CCCAATGGGGGTCCGAAATTTGACAGTACTGGGGTTGGGAAATGAGGACCTCTAAATCAAGATAACAAGTAACTCTTTACACTATAACCCAGTAAAAACATTTAAGATTAACAATAACCAGGCCTAGGAGACATTAGTTATAAATACTTATCTGAATAGGCCTAACTTTGGAACGTCGGAGACACGAAAGGTAAACAAAACTCAAGGATACTATCTCAAACGAATGTCCTTTCCTGATTTACACGTTAAAATACAATCATATTTACCAAAATGCATGGTTTTATAAACTCAAAGCAATGAACAAGTTCTAAACATACAATACAACTGTTACATAGTAATTTACTCAACCTGGTTGTCTCTCCGAAATGCGAGATGATCTAAATCCTAAAATGGCGGTCAAGCTTCAAAAGCATTTTAATCAACTTCGTCCTCCATTCTACTCTTAACTGGTGTTCTCGCACTACCTCAGGATTATGTAAAACGGTGAAAGACAAACTAGCAAAATAGGCTAGCCTAAGTTTGGTCGGGAATTATGGAAAAACACAAGAATTGGAAGGCCATCAAATGGCGTCCCTCTGACTGAAATTATTACAACCGAAGTTAATTTGACGTTAATTTGGAATAACAAAGTCTAAAATATCAGAATAACACTTAGCAAAGGTGCACAGACTAAGTTTTACTGAACACAATGATAATGGGGGAATTTGAATGGTTGTAGGCACTTGGCAGGTGAGGGGTGCCTGTCGACCAACCCGATGGTAGGCTCGAGTTCACGAATTTGTCAATCACAGTAATACCTCCTACATTACACACCTAGTACTTATTTAACTGAATAAGCAATACCTTATAACACTATAAACCTTAATTACGAACCTCTGAATGGAGGGAAAGGAAGCCTAAGTCCGGAGAAGAAGCGGGGAATGATGACAGAGACTGGGGGGTAGGTAGGTGTCTCTCTTGTAGGCCTGGGGTCACGACAATGAGGGGCCGAGGGCCAGTGCCAGGGATCCCGCCATAAAAGGGGAGGGTGACCACAAAGGGTGGCGTCGCTTGGGTAGGAATTGGTGGTCTTTTTACACAAGGGGGCATTACTCTAAATTCGAAAAGGAAGAATTTTTACAGGGAATAACAAAAGGGGTGAAAGGATAAATTAGTCTTGAAAGTATTTTAGATAGATTTGAGAATATTAGTTCTCCTCCTGATCTAGGCTAATTCCCTCTTTACATAGACAAGGGTTACTTAACCCTTCTTAAACGATACATTTCCCTTAAATATAGGGAAGAGTGAATGAAGGGGAAAAAGTCTAACAGTTAAGTCAAACTTTACAACCTATACCAAAAGGGAAAGTACAATTTCTTCCCATTACAGTTATATGTTAAGATGTCTTCAGGGGTGGGAAGATCTGCTTCTATACCCACAGTGTCCAGTTCCCAAAGTTTGTGAACAGGTTCTTGTTGCTCTTCTAGAATGTCTCCTAGTTGTGATGGTATTAATTCTGCACCAATTCTAGCCACCACCAGAGATTGTGCCGGAGTCACAAAGACTGGATCCATCCGGTTGTCTGATTCACTTGGGCCACATGTGGGTAGAGATCCCATGATTATATATCCACCTGATGAAGAAATTAACTGGATACCGTGTTTCCGAGTCATTTTGCGCAAGAAGCGACCACAATAGTCGGAGCCGATGATCAGTTGAATTGGACCTACTACGTCAGACTCTATAGTTCGGTCTGCTAGTTGAACACCCTTCTTTGTTAAGAAGTTAGATGCTTCCTTTAAACCCTTATTTACCACAGAAGTGTTCATGTCTTCCTTAACCACCGCAGTCACTTTACATTTATATTTGCCCAATTTAATCAGGGGTTTAACCACGTCAAATGTTTGTTTCCTTATTTGACAAAAATCCAGTTATTGCCATGTTCACTCTTCCCACTGTTGGCAAATTCATGGCTCTGACAACATTTCCGGCAATGAAGGTCTTTTGCGCTTCAGTATCAAAGAGTGCTTTGACCGGCATAACCTCTTTTCCTCTGATCAGTTGAATCTCGGCTGTAGGAGTAGCTGCCGGCGTATGCATTGGGTTTCCAGTGGTCAGGGTCATATTTACACTTGTCGGTTTGGGTTGTACTTCGCTGATCTTGGGACACAACGCGGTATGATGTACACCAGTCTTGCACTGAAAACATACATTTAATTTAGTGGCACATTCCTCAGTAAAATGTCTTGTGCTAAGGCAAACAAGACACTTACCTAGTTCGATGAACCATGGAAGTCTAGCCTTAAGATTTGGGTAAGTCCTACAATACACTGTGGAATGTTGTTCTGAACATAACACACACCTTCCGGTTTTCTTGGTTTACCCCTGGTGTGGGGTTAATATCTCTGGTTACTTCTTGGGTCACTGGAGAATTGAGACGGGAATTTTTTCTCTCCCAAACACCTTTTGTTTTAGATTCTGTATTAGTTTGATTATTCTGCTGGACGGATGTCACATAGGTACCAACCTCTTCCTTCTTGAACGGTTTTGCTTTTTCCTTAGTTTCTGTTGTAGACGCTTTTGTGTATTTAACCTTGTTGTCTCCTTCCTTGATACCGCTATCCTTCTTGGAAACCTGCAGGTGTTTGCACAGCTCTCTTAAACCCTCTTCTATCTCTTTATACGTGAAGTAGTTCTTCTTATACCTGTGGTACAATTCATCACAGGTTTTCTGAGAGAGCTTTTGTTGTACAATATGGTTCATGAGCCAAGAAGCTGAATCAAGATCTTTCTGGGTACTAAGGGATTTCAAAACACAATTCAAGCTGATCCCGAATGACTGAAGATCTTGGTACGTATGCTTTGGTCCTGATAACTCCAGCAATTTGTAAACTAGGCGCTGTAGAGTCAACTCCGTATCTTCAAAATTCTCCTTGAGTACGTCTAGAGCTGCTGTATAATTGGCATCTGTTATGGGAAGTTCCTTGATAAAATCCAATGCAAAACCCTTAAGTTGACCCAACAAGTATGAACATTTATTTGCTGCAGAAATATCTAACCTGTCATGAACTAAACCCTTAAATTTGTCCCAAAAGGTATTCCAATCAGATTGCCCATCAAATTCAGGTAAGGTTATAGGTGGCAACTTAAAGCTTTGTTGTCCCGGAGCCGCAGTACCATTACTGGTACCATTACTCCCTGTTTCGGTAAAGCCGGTATCACACGAGAGCATTTATAGTCAACATTCATTGATCAAAATTTTTCTGGCAACATTTATGGAATATTTTGCACTGGTATCGGAAACTAGACTGGTGGTCGATGAATTTAGGTGACCGAAATATTCTAAATTTAGACCTAATAAGCTGCCAGACCAGTGTTAAGGATAAATGTTGAGTGAAAAAGCGCTCGTGTGATACCGGCATAACTGTCGCCAAGGATTCGAACCCAGCTAGTTGATCCAAATAATTTTCACAGGCATTTGCATAGGCTTGCTGTAATTCCTCAAACCTTTCAGATTGTTCTTGTTTGATGCAAAAGTCCTCCAATTTATTGCAAGACTTCATAATTAGCCCACCGGGTTTTAAGATCTTGGATTTGAGATTTTAACAGCTCCCTTGGACAGGGGTCACATCTTTTTACCTACCGACAATTATTTAATTCTCTAGTTACCCAGCCTAATTTCCCCACCATTGATTTTCTCAAGAGTATCAGTCATTTTGGAAAATGGGTAATTATTTTCTGGACTATTATTAATGTTTATACTGAAGACTAATTTTCAACAATCAAAATTATATTTAGATATAGCCTAACACATACTCAATTTAGCTGTTAATCTTTAGCATTATATGCGTACCATTATTTGCTACAAATTCAGATGAATAATTAGTTGAAAACATTAAGTCCACAATATAATTTACCTAATACGTGGGAACGGGAACGCACGCTAGTAGGGGGAGGGAATATATTTATTATTGAATTAAATGTCATATATGCTCCGTCCCGAGCATTTAGCTGGTCTACTTGGTCTTTCAGACGCAGGTGACATTAAAAGACAGAAACATAAAAATGGCCTAAATTATCAAATAATAGGGAGAATTTAGGTACAAGAATGAAGCTAAAGCTGTAAATATTTAGTTAATCATGGATTTCTTATCCCAGATGTTAGTGGGTACCTGTGGTAGTAGCATTTTTCTAAAAGGGGGGGGGGGGGGACACATTTATTATTTATTAAATTTGGTATATGCTCCGTCCCGAGCATTTAGCTGGTCGACCTAGTCTGCCAGACACGGGTGACATTAAGGACGGAGACATAAAATGGTCTAAATAAGAAAAATATGAGGGAAATTTAGGGACTGCAACAAAGCTCAAGCTCCGAGTTTCACAAACGCCAGAGAACGCAACGTTGCAGACCCTCCTACCAGTCCTCTACCACAGGATTTAAACGCCATGCGATTTTATCTTCTTATTAATTGAAATGCCACTCACCCAAGGCCATCGCCTCACAGTTAGGGACCTCATAACGGCGGGGGATCAATCTATGTCCCACAAAAATGACCTTAAACATTAGCCTACCGCTGCAGCTTAGCAGGGACCCTACCTGTTGAAAACTGGCCCTAACTCAACCCCTAGTCTACACACCGATCGGAATCCTCACTCGGGGCACCAAAATGTGGGGGATAATATGGCCAAAGGTTATCTCTTAACACACCAATCTAAATATAAAATTAATAAACATAAATTAAAATAAATGGAAATGTTGAGGTATGGTGGTGAGATAGCGATAGAATGGGTATGGAAAATGTGCAAACTAGCATGGGAGAAGGGGAGTGCACCCGATGACTGGAAGACTGGCATAATAGTCCCCCTATATAAGGGCAAAGGGGAAAGAGGAGTGTGTGGTAACCACCGAGGAATATGTCTTCTAAGCGTAGTAGGGAAGGTATACAGTAGGGTAGTGATTGAGAGAGTGAGAACGGAGAAATGGATAGGCGACGAGCAGGGAGGTTTTAGGAAGGGAAGAGGATGTGTAGATCAGATTTTTACCCTGAATTGTGTTGTGGAAAATTATCTGGAGAAGAAACAAAAGGTGTATGTTGCCTTTATGGACTTGGAGAAGGCCTATGACAGAGTGGATAGAGAAGGTTTGTGGAAAGTACAATATACGGAGTAGAGGGCAAGTTGCTGAAAGCAGTGAAGAGCATGTATGAGGGTGCAAAGGCGGCAGTACGTGTGGAGAGTGAGCAGAGCGAGTTCTTTGACCTGAATGTTGGTTTGAAACAGGGGTGTGTGATGTCCCCGTGGTTGTTTACTGTATATATGGATGGAGTTATGAAAGAAATACTATCAAGAGCAGTGGATGTTGGTGTATCGCTGAAAAGGGAGGGAATTGAGTGGAAGCTACCTATACTGCTGTTTGCGGATGATACAGTTCTGATGAGTGATAATGAATGGGAGTTGCAGGGTCTGGTAAATGAGTTTGGAACAGTGTGCGAAAAACGGAATTTGAAGGTAAATACGGGGAAGAGCAAGGTTATGGTCTTCGAAAGGGGTGAAGTCACAGAGTGTGAGGTGAAGCTGAACGGTCAGGCTATGGAGATCGTCAACTCTTTTAACACCTTACAAGCGGCCTATGCGGTTTATTTATGTGTACCGCCCAGCGGGGTGTTTTTAGCCAAAATAGGGCTGTTTACGTGATCATTTTCATGCCTAAATAAGACCCAGAACGTAAAACAAGTATCTATCCCTGAAAGGGCATAAACAGAGCTTTCGAATGACACCATAACGATCCTTGTATGATGGATAGTTTTCTTGCAATAACCGTGCAACGCGAGTGCAAAAAGCAGGTAATTCGGTACTTTCGGTACATAATTGAGTATGTAGCGAGTGAGAGAGGGAGGAGGGAGCTGAGATTTGTGTCAGTAGGTTCGCCGCGGTGGTCTGGAGCAGTCATACGCTCGCTAGTCTCCTGCCACCACTGGTCTCTCTCTCAGCCACATTACGTGCTGAAATTGCCACTCGAGTTATGTCGAGCGCCGCCACATAGTCCAGCTTTATTTAACTCGACTTAAGTGGTGGGCCGCTTTTTAAGGGTTAAGTATCTGGGCAGTGTGTTGAGTAAAGATGGGACTATGGATGAAGAGGTGCGGGAGAGGGTACAACAGGGGAAGAGGGTTGTAGGAACGCTAAAAGCAGTAACAAGAAATAGGGTGGTCAGTATGGAAGTGAAGAAGTCCTTGCATGACAGTGTGGTAATCCCGACACTGACTTACGGAAGCGAAGCATGGACGTTGGTTGAGAGACTCAGACCAAGAGTGAGAGCAGTGGAAATGAATTACTTAAGGAGTGTGTGCGGAGTTACATGGAGGGATAGACAGACTAATGAGGAAGTAAGAAGGAGGTGTGGTGTGGAGGTAGATGTGCTGGAAAGTGTGAAAAGGAACAACTTGAGATGGTTCGGCCATATGGAACGTATGGAAAGCGAGAGAATGACTAAGAGGGTGTACGAGAGCGAGGTGGAGGGACAGAGGGGGAGAGGTAGACCGAATATGAGGTGGAAGGATGGAGTGAGGAACTACATGAACGAAGGCGGTGCTGGTTGGGGGGAGGGGCGTCGACTGACTGGGGACAGAGGTGCATGGGGGCGGTTCGTTCGTGGCCACCCCTTCGGGGATCACGGCGTCAGGCAATAGATAGATAGAAATTACAATAAAGACTGAGATACCTTATGGTATGAACTATGGTAGCCTATCTCTCAGGATGCCCTAACTAAACATTGTATCAATGGCCATGTATATCAATGACTTAGCTATACTAGGGTCCTGGTGTAGTTCCGAGGATTCCGGCTTCGGTAGACCAGGGTTAAAGGGTCAGGACTCCGGGCGGCGCGGGGATTGTGGTGGAGGAGATCACGGGACACGTCTCTAGTCTCTACCGTTCAAAAGTTTACTAGCGTCTGATCGGAACTTCAATTTCCGACTCATAAATAAACTATATTAATTCGTTACCAAGGGTTCATTCCCTCTTCACGAAACCATATAAATAATTATCAGCATTTAAATTATATAATTATAAAGGTGAACATCGTTTCACAACGATTTAGTGAACATAATAGCAAGATATTAACGACCCTAAAGCAAACGGTGGATCGCGTATGCGGTCGCGGGAATATTTAAACTGATCCTCTTTACAGTTCTTCTAAACTTATTTCTACAAGGTTTTAAAACTAAATTAACTTGATCAAGGTAATCTTATACAGTACTAAATTACCTAACATTAATTAATCTCTACAATATATACAATCACCGGGTTCTGGTAGGAAATTGTTCACTCTAGTGAGGTTACCCTATCGGAAGGTTGTTGCCAACAATCCCCAGATACCGGTGTAGTCAATTTATTTCTCACATTAGGCTTACATTCGTTAGAAAGACGCAGAGTTAGAGGGGATATGATAGAAGTGTTCAAGTGGTTCAGTGGGGTAAATAAAGGAGACATGAAAAATGTAGTGAAGCTCAGTGATAGCGAAAGAACTCGAACAAATGGTTATAAATTAGATAAATTTCGTTTCAGAAAAGATATAGGCAAATATTGGTTTGGTAACAGAGTTGTAGATGGGTGGAATAGGCTACCAAGTGATATAGTGGGATTAAGAACGATAGGGAGCTTTAAGATAAAATTAGATAGGGATATGGACGAGATGGGTTGGGTGTGAGGGGGATCTACCAGGTGTGGGCCAATCGGCGCTCAGCAGACCCCCGTTATCTTGTGTTAATCTCTGACCGTTTTGGTGGGGTCAGTACTCAAGGTATTAGTGAGTTGGGCCTATAATTGGACCTTGTAATTGGGGTTGGGTGTGACAGGGATCTGCCTTGTATGGGCCGATCGGCTTTCTGTAGACTCCCATTTTCTTATGTTCTCATTAATTAATAGACCAAAAACCGGCTCATCTCCCCTATATACCGAGCGAATACTGTGGGTTTTTCTGGACCTTCTTTCCATCTTATCTTTCTCGCTCTCGCTCTTTCTCTCTCTCTCTCTCACTCTCTACCTTATTCTCTCTCTCTCTCTCTCTCGACCCCATCTGAAAGCAACAGGCAAAAGTGGCACAAACAATTAGAAAGGTGACAGCACTTAGTGTGGAGAAAGAGAAAGAGAGAGGGTGAGAGAGTGTGTGTGCGTGAGTTTGTGTTAATAAAAAAAAAAGGGAGCAGAAAAATTGAGAGAGAGAGAGAGAGAGGAAGAGATAGTAGGGCCCAATAGATGGCAGAGATAGATATGATTAATGGAGTGATATGGGAAGGAAGCCATAGGGAGAGAGACAGTTACATAGTTACTGTACATATTATTATATCGTCTATTCGCTGTAAGTAGGCGAGAAATCATGACCGCTATCCTCTGTAACTAAAAAAGGACTAGAGCAAATTGGCTGTAAATTTCCACATCTATTCCTTGACTGACTCTTTCCAAATGGTATAAATATTTTCTCGATTACTCTAGTTATTGATTGGTTACAGAGGTTAGCGGTCGTGATTTCTCGCCTAATTACAGCGATTAGACTATAGTTACATATGCAGAGCTAAATATAGTTATATATAGTTACATATACATAGATAGGCCTACACAGATACAGTTACACATAGAGCTACATAGATAGTTATATATAGATATCGGGAAATGGTTACCGTACATGCTTCATATACACAATTACATCGATAGTTCAATATAGTTATATAGTTAAATAGTTACAATAATACGCAGTTCCATAAATACACAGACTGCACATACCTTGTGGTCCCTACTAGGCAGTCCGGATTTAAACTTAACATGATATCTGTTATCAATAATAAGACAAGGAAAGCTAAGCAGAAGGCTCTTTCCACACCCACCGACCATAGATTAGGCATGAGGAAAAGAAAGCAGAAGAAAGATATAAAAAGGAGAAAATAATGTAGTCTACTGTATACTGCAGACACGTTTTTTCCTTTTTTTCTGTTTGTATACTACTGTTATAATTGTGTGTGTTTGTGTGTGTGTGTAGTTGAGGAGCAACAAGGCTATCTAGGATAATTTTCCACCAAAAATTTTACAAATTTATCTTTGAAGTTGGATCGGAGGGGTAACTTGGGTAAGGGTTGTTTTCAGAGGCGCGTTTTTGCGATCTTTTTGGCTTAAGCCCGGCTTCCCCTTTTGGCTTAAGCAAGAGCAGCCGCGCAAAAATGGTTTGGCTCGACTTCGACCACAAGTCACGTGACATAAACACAAACACTGAAAATGGCGGAGCAACAAGACGACCTAGTGGTCTGGTCTGGTGCCGTTGTAAAGGCTTTTCCCTCAATTGTTCGGGGAGATCACCTTTTCAACGGCTCCCCCATATTTGTTATTGATTAAGCTTTTGATTATTTACTGATATTTCAACTTCTTTTGTCTTTTTGTCCACATTTTTGTCTATTTCCTGCTTTATTGTTCTCTGCATAGTATGTCTGCTATTATATTATTTGTGTAAGGCCTATCAAATAGTTTGCTATAGGCCTAGGCCTAGTCCGTACAGTATACTGTAGGTTGGGCAGAAATCGTAAACCCCAACCTCTCATAACTCAAAAAGGACTACAGTAATCGAGCTAATATTTCTACCAACTAGGCAGACTTGGCTAGGGAATATGTGTATAAATTGACGACTCATTTGCTTAAGCCCTTTTCGAGTTACAGAGGTTAGAGGTTACGATCTCTGCCCAACCTAGAATGAACGGACTATAGTGTTTGTATATCTTGGTAACGTTCACAATATAGTACAAAATTATCCCGTGTTATGACAATACCCCGGCATCAATAACACGATTTGGGAACTAGAAGGATGTTCTTTACACACAGAACGATTTTTTTTCCAGATCGGCCTGGATGATTCTGCCAATAGCCTACCGTGTTTCCTGTAATAGTGCATATCAAGATAACTATAATATAATAGAATATCATTATATAATATAATATATATTACATTACTTATGTATTCATAATATACACTCGATCTAGTCTCTATGGTATTTACCTAATACAAACCAATGAAAACAAAAAACATCACAACAGATATTGTCTACAAAAAATTCCCGCTTAACCCTTAAAGATCGGGGGCGGACTTAAGTCCGCCTCCAATTTGCAGCAAGTTAGGAGCATTATTAACCCTTTCACGCACATATGACGCAGAGGTTGCCAGATTAGCAATAAGAAATAGAGTTCTCTCACTCTTATAATTACCTCTCTAAAATTAGTTATCTGCCCACAGCTAACTCAAAGACAACTGCAGAGGTTCAAGTAACTAAACTAAAGGTTTGTAAATACCCCTGATGGTAACAAAGGCTTTAAAGTATCCCTAATAGGCTTAAAATCGCGTCATATGTCGGAGAGGGTTAAGGCTTTTAAAGGGTTAAAATCGAGTGCAAATGGCCGGGAGCGCAGCGGGCCAGACAGCCGACTCCCATTAACTCATGTTCCCTGTGTTCTCGAGAGGCCGGCAGTGTAGCCAGTAGTGAGCATAGCTGGGAAAAATATGCCGCTATACGCTAAACTCCCATGTTACTGGTACCACTATATGAGAAGCACGAGTGCTACGTAGCTCGTTCTGGTCTCATTTTGAAGCTTTTAGCGCCTAGTTTTTTGCTGAATACATTTCTTTTCATGCAGATACTTGATTTATCATTCAGGAGGGCCTGAATATGCCCAAATAAGCCCAAAACCCCCCGCTAGACAAGGGTTAAGCCAAGGTCCCAAAGTCAAGCGGCCTTTCAGGGCGGATTGAGAAAAGTCGATCTTGCTTAAGCGCGGCACGAGTTTTGCTTAAGTTTTGTCCTCGCAAAAACGAATTTCGCTCTTGGCTTAAGTCTGGCTTAAGCCAAAACGCTCGCAAAATTGCGTCTCAGCATATCGGGGGGGGGGGGGGGGGGGGCAAACTTAACCCCTTCAGTACGATTGCCTTTTATTCTGGGTAACATTAGACGATTGTATGTAGCTTCATAAGGCCATCATGTTATTCAGAGGGTATTATTGAGATCGTATTTACCCCTTTCAGTCCTAGATGTAAATTATAAGCTTAAGAAAATCACCCAATGGTAATCAGAATACAATGAAAATTACCGTACCGTACGTCATCGTGTTGAAGGGGTTAAAAGGGCAAATGTATATACCGGTATCTCTCTCTCTCCTTCTCCAAAGAGCCGGCCACCTCGCAGGGATCGTAAGATCTCTGTGGCCAGTGTATATGTTAATCTCTAGCTCTCTATCTGGTAAATGAATATACCGGTATGTAAATATCTCTCTCTCTCTCTCTCTCTGGTAAATGTATATATGTAAGCCTCTCTCTCTCTGCAATCAACACAACTCCCATAAAGCACTAGTAGCAATATCAAACAAAATACATAAGCTGACAACTAATATTACAAACACTTCGGCCATAAATCCTACAATACCATTCTGAAATGCGTGCCAATTATAATTTATCATCCACATTGGGCTCCGGGTAGTACAGCGATCTAATAAACCCAATCACTCATATGTTGATGTTAGGCGGCGAATTTATATTGGGTCGTTCGATTGTGTTAATTTCTTTTGTGATTGTTGGGATATGAGAGAGAGAGAGAGAGTGAGAGAATATCAAATGTTATATATTTAATAACAATAACTAAAAAATTGAACTCAGGCACCATGTTATATGATTAGTTTTTTAATACCAGTACTCTTTCCTATGCGCCCCCTTCCCCCCCCCCCACTCCTTCTCTCTCTCTCTCTCTCTCTCTCTCTCTCTCTCTCTCTCTCTCTCTCACTACCTGCCTGTCTCTGTGTCTGTGTCTTTGTACCCTGCTTACCACCAGTGTTGGGACGTAAAATAAAAGCATCATTTATCACCCATAAATCGGTATAGTGGTGTGTGTGTGTGTGTTTGTGACAAGCGTAAGTGTGTGTTTGTGAGGTCTGTAAGACAAGCGTACGTATATGTATGTATATGTATGTGTGTGTGTGTTTTTTTTTTTTTACCAATGCTTGCACGTAAAATAAGGGAATTATCGTGACTTACGAGTGTCCACGATAGACCTTTCTATTTCCAGTTGGGATTGGTTAAAATGGGATCTATAATTCTGTATATACACAAAGTATCATGTAAAGTTCATTGGGTTTGTATATCAGATGAATAATATATAAGGGGTAATTAACCCTTAAAAAGCGGCTCACCACATAAGTCGAGTTGAAAAAACTGGCAAAAAACGGGTGAAAAAAGGGTGGAAATCGAGTGAAAATGGGTGGGATAGTAATGATCCATACGTCCGACATCTGTGGCCTCCCGGCCCACACTAACTCCAGTTTCCCCACCGCGCGTGAGGATGACAGTGTAACCAACAGTTCGCTAAAAGTGAGCAAGGTAGCAAAATCAGCTAAACTTCCATCTTCGAGGTAACACTGTCAGTGCTCCACGAGTGCTACGTAGCTGTATGTGGCGTCATTGTGTAGCGATTTCCACCTAGTTTTCGGCGCAATACAGTTCCTTTCATACTGATGGTTGATATAGCAGTCAGAACGGCCCAGAAAGGCCCAAAACGGCCACAGAGCACCCGCTAGAGAAGGGTTAAGGTATAAGCTATGGTGTACATTTATTCTATAAAGATTTAATTTGAGAATATAGTATTCTATAAGTATTAAGTACTATTTAATATAGTAATTAAAGTAATATGAGGAACGTTAGCAGCATCGAGAATGATTGCGCATGTCTAGCTTCACTTGTTACCAAGCTGACGTTCTAAGATATCTCCCTATAAAGGGTGCCACTCAATAACAACAACCCTTACCAGCAACACCGGCGATCGGCCACCTCTATCGTCCCATATATTAAACATCCCAGCACCTACTATCCATCAACATGCTCCACTAACCAGCTAAGTCTATATATATTCACTGTTGGCCATTATAATATATGTAGACAATATATAGCATGTGAATTAACAACAAAGGTGAGACGATCTCAATGCTTCCCCCTTAGGCTGATAATCCAATCCCTTTACTTGTCTTGTAACTAATTCCTAAATCCACTATACGATCCTAAGTCTTGACAGTAAAGTATGGTGCCGTGACCAGGATTTAAGTATAGCCTAGATGCCTTATTAATTAATATACTGTACCCCATTTTTGTTTTTAACCTAGGGCCTAATTGTGGCTGGGCGTCTTCTTGGGCCTGCTTTTACCATCCCTGCTTTCTACTTTCTAGTGCTAGGCTATAGTTTACACACTAGCCAATGATTCGAGGGTCTGGGGAGGCAGCGCGGGGTTGGGGCGGTATTGGCGAGAATTTTGAGCCGTCACCATCGCACAATAAACACCCGTTACCTAAAGCTGCGGTGATTGGACACTCGTATGTCAATAGATTTGAACCGCCACCATCTCCTATACTCCGTGAAGGCTTCGAGCTGAACTTTCTGGCACAAAGTGGGGCCACAGTTGATTCAATCCGTAATTCGCCAGCCTTCGATAGTCTTGTAAAGTTTCGTCCGGATCTCACATTCTTGATAATCGGAGGTAACGATATTTTTGGCGATACGGTAGTTAATGAGTTAGCCAGTAAAATAAATTATTTGGCTAAACATATTGAGGCAGGGGGGCATTGTAAAATCGTGGGAATAGAGTCTCGTACCTCCCCCAGGGGCCTCAGTGCAGAGCAATATAACAGAATAAAAAATGCCGTCAACAGACATTTACGTCAGAAATTCCCATTCTCCAAGTCAAGGTTCAACCCTATGGAGATGGGTAAGGAGGACTTGGCATATGATGGCGTCCATTTAGGCCCTTGGGGGACGCACAAGCTCTATAACCTAATCGTCAGTAGGGCGGCGCGATATTTTGACGAGGAATAGGCTAACCTATATTTATTTCATTTTATTAGGCTAATAGTTTATTTTATCATCGTTCATCGTCCATCCTGACTCACCTATCCCTTATAAATTTGTGAATTGACTGGTAACAGGTTGGGTTCCCTATAAATAAGGATTTCACCACTTTCCTCAACGAAGCCACAAACGATGAAATAGTTGCTAAAAAAGTCGGTATCAACAAGGCTTTACACAACATCAATTCTTTCAATGAGAGATTATATCTATTGTTAGAGTCTGAGGAAGATTTAAATGAAGAAGTGGCTAATGATATGATTTATGAGGAACAGGTACAAAACTTATTAGCCCCTTTGGATAGTAAACCGGTACGTACAGAGGTCTCTCGCAGAGAGGCTCTAAAGTCGGTAGTAAAATTACCAGCCTTAACCCTCCCGAAGTTTGGTGGGATCCTGCCCGGTGGACCTGATTTTGGGATTTATTCCAATGTTCGGTTCATGGGCGTCAGGACCTAACAGATATTCAGAAATTCACATATTTGAGGGGTCAGCTAGAGGGAGAGGCCTCGCAGCTCATAGCCGGATTTAGCTTAGAGACCACAAGTTATACTTCTGCCGTAACACTTTTCCTCGAGACCTACGGACAGATTGACCGCATCAAGTCTGCCCACGTTGCCGCCTTTTGTGAGATTCCTGGTCTTCGATATGATGCGCAGGACCTTAGACATTTCCATGCGGCTGCTGCATGCACACTAAAGTCGCTTAAATCTTGCAATGTGACGTTGGAGGACTTTTGTGCCGTAATGTTGTATAATAAGATTCCGTCTCCTTTGCGTGAGACTATTCGGCGAGAACTGAAGGATGACTGGTTACATGTTGGTGCGGTCACTCGGACCCTATACGAGGAGATTTGTAACATGGAGGGGGCTGGCCTGCCTACACAAGAAAAATATAAACCTACTGCTGCTTTTACTATTCAACAAAACAAGGTAGCACATTACAAGGCGGGAAGCAATGGCTCTGATAAGGGCTGTAAGCTGTGTGGCAAGTCCACAAAACCACTGCTGGTTTAAATGTTTCAAATATCCTAATGCACAAACCAAAATAAAGAGGGCGACGGTATTAAAGGTGTGTGTTGGCTGTTTGGATAGAGACCATGGTCGAAATGGTTGCACCAACCCAAAAGTGGAGCCGTGCAAACATTGTCAGGGCAAACATTACCATAGTCTTTGTCCGAATAGGGGCCAGGAGTCGCCACAAGCTCATTCGGAACACCCAGTTACTATGTCGGTTACTACTAAGAAAGAAATGGCATTACTCCCCACAATTAAGGTACCATTAAAAGGTAGGGAGACTTATGTTACACAACTTCGTGCTTTACTAGATCAGTGCTCACAAAAGTTCTTTATATTGAAGTCCTCATTGGAGTTAATACAACATACAGTACAGTTGGTAAAGAGACTCTACAATTAAGGGGGTTCACACCGCTGGAGGATGCAACTTATGATGTTGTTGCGCTAAACTATCGACACAAAGGGCCAAATGAAAGCCATTGTTGTCGATCAGCTTCCTAGTTACTGTGCTCACAAAGGACTTACTTGTATCACTGACAAACTCACTGCGCAAAAATTGAAATTAGTCCGACAATGACTTTCATTCAAACAAACTCGATATGCTGATAGGGGCGGAGAATTATTTTAAGTTTGTACACCCAGACTTTAAAAGGGTTAATGGGATAGTTCTCCTGCCCACAATTTACGGGTTTGCTTTGAGTGGATCGTTCCACGCCCAAGGTTCAGAAACCACTGTCGAAGTGGTCACAGTTCTGAAAGTTGCCACCAGCCCGGTGGATACCTACTTACAGGACAGTGGGTGCCACTGGGAACACAAAGATATTGGCGCACTATCGGAACTGGACCATATTGGCATTGCTTCTAAGGAAGCAGACTTGGAGGCTAAATTGGTCATGCCAAAATTCAATGAGTCAATACAGTACTCTCGTGTTAATAATCAGTACCCTGTTCAGTTGCCCTAGAGAGACAACAAGCACTTACTTCCGAGCAACTATGGGCTAGCCTTGGGACGACTTAGAGGTCTTCAGCGTAAGTTCATTCGGGCCCCGGAATACTGCGAGCAATATGGAAGTGTCATTTGGGATCAGATAGCAAGAGGTTTCATTGAGAGAGTGTCAGTAGATAACCTTGACAGCACTAACCAGACTCACTATCTGGCTCATCATGGTGTTGAAAAGGACAGTCGGACCACACCCGTGAGGGTAGTCTTCGACTGTTCAGCAAAGACAAGCACAAATAAGCTGAGCTTGAATGATTGTCTGTTTACAGGACCTTTTCTTGTCGCTGACCTAACCCAGGTCTTGTTAAGGTTCAGATTGAACCAATATGCTTGGGTCAGCGACATTGAGAAGGCCTTTCTTATGCTCAAGTTGCACGAGGATGGCATGGATTGCACACGGTTTCTGTGGCCTGATGATCCGCTGGATATCGACAGTCCAGTGTCGGTCTATAGGTTTCGCGTGGTTCTTTTTGGCGCGACCTGCTCACAGTTTTTGTTAAATGCAACTATCTTGAAACATTTGTCACTGGTAGATAAACATACTCAACATGTTCACGGTCTGAGATGTGGGATTTACATAGATAATTTACAGGCGACCCATGACAGTGAGCAGGACCTTCTGGCCATATACAACAGCGCCCAGGACATATTCTCGGGAGCGCATCTCTTTCTCAGGGAATGGGTCACAAATAGTCCGCATCTCCGTGATACCTTATTCTCACATAATGTCGCAAGTACAGTACAGGATAGGGTGAAAACACTCGGGATGACTTGGGTAACTGATACTGATATGTTTACATTCCAGAAGAGGGAGCATTTTTTACAAGCTAGCACAAAAAAAGAAGCGCTCAGTGTCACTGCTAGCATTTTTGATCTGCTGAGGGTTTTGTTACCTGTCACCAAGACACTCGGGATGACTTGGGTAACTGATACTGATATGTTTACATTCCAGAAGAGGGAATTTTTTTTAACAAGCTAGCACAAAAAGAGAAGCGCTCAGTGTCACTGCTAGCATTTTTGATCCGCTGGGGGTTTTGTTACCTGTCACCATTAGGGCTCGCATTTTTGTACAGGAGCTTTGGCGTGTAAATTGCGGGTGGGACGAACCTCTTTCGGACGCGCTTAGGGAATACTGGTGTGACATTGGTTCTGATCTCTGGGGTTGCATGGACTTAGAAATACCTAGACAGGTTACCTTTTCGAGATATGTGACCTTACACATTTTTAGTGATGCTAGTACAGTTGCTTACGGAGCCGCTGCATATTTCTGTGATGACAGGGATACGTGCCGCTTGATTATGGCTAAGGCTAGGGTGGCCCTGATTAAATGTTTAACTATCCTTAAACTTGAACTGACAGCTTGCGTACTTGCATCTAGGTTAGCCACGTTCATTAACACCTTACGAGCGGCCTATGCGGTTTATTATATGTACCGCACAGCGGGGTGTTTTTAGCCAAAATAGGGCTGTTTACGTGATCATTTTCATGCCTAAATAAGACCCAGAACGTAAAACAAGTACCTATCCCTGAAAGGGCATAAACAGAGCTTTCGAATGACACCATAACGATCCTTGTATGATGGATAGTTTTCTTGCAATAACCGTGCAACGCGAGTGCAAAAAGCAGGTAATTCGGTACTTTCGGTACATAATTGAGTATGTAGCGAGTGAGAGAGGGAGGAGGGAGCTGAGATTTGTGTCAGTAGGTTCGCCGCGGTGGTCTGGAGCAGTCATACGCTCGCTAGTCTCCTGCCACCACTTGTCTCTCTCTCTCAGCCACATTACGTGCTGAAATTGCCACTCGACCTATGTCGAGCGCCGCCACATAGTCCAGCTTTTTTTAACTCGACTTATGTTGCTCGCCGCTAATTAAGGGTTAAAGAGGCCTACGCATCTGAGCTGTCAATTTAAGAAACAGTCATCTGGTGTGATAGTCAAATAAGTTTATGTTGGCTTGCAAGTAACAAAGTGTTACCGATGTTTGTTCGTAATATAGTTGACGAAATCTTAGCGTCATGTACGAACACTAAGTTTAGGTATGTCCCTACCGACGTTAATCCAGGCGATTTGCTCACAAGGGGAATTACTTATTCCTCCCTACACAGTTCTCGGCTTTGGTGGGAAGGGCCATCTTGGCTATCCCATCCTGAACAATGGTCAGATGGGGAGGAACAAGGTCCTGTGGTTCAACAAATGTTTGCGACCTCTACGGACACTCCCTCGAACGAGACCCATGTAATAGAATGGCCTCGCTATACTTCGTATGAGGGACTAGTACGCATCATGGCATGGGTGAAGCGCTACGTGGGTTGCAGCCATCTCCTCCACTACCTGATTTCCGCATTAACAGGGTGGAACCATTTCAGGTCACAGGCGTGGACTACTCCGGCTCACTGGCTGTGAGGGGTGGGGGCGGTACTATTGAAAAGGTTTATATAGTATTGTTCACTTGTGCTGTAACGCGTGCTATTCATTTAGAAGTTGCTCCTGATTTATCTTGCGAAACCTTCATGCACATTTTCCGAAGGTTCTGTAGTCGTAAAGGTTATCCCCAATTAATGCTCAGCGATAATGCCACCACATTTGACGGTTCTGCCAAATTATTAAAATCAAGACTAGATGATCCTCAACTCAAACAACATCTGAGTAAGTTTAAATGTGATTGGAGGTTTATCCCAGCCAGAGCTCCATGGTTTGGAGCGATCTGGGAGAAAACAATCGGCACAGTTAAGGCAGGACTGAGAATGTACTGGGTCGTGCCTCAGTCACACTTGCAGAGTTGACTACGATACTAATAACAGAACTGGAGGCGGCTGTGAATGACAGACCATTAGGATATGTGTCAGGAGATTTAGAGGATCCTGTACCTATTACCCCTTCACAGTTGGCCAGCGGACATAGACTTAGACTGCTTCCTGAACCGATGAACGACGATGAAATCACGGATCCCTCATTGTACGTTGTAGACAACGTCTCCGTGCGATATAATTATGTCTGTAAATTATCAAATGATTTGTGGAAGCGCTGGACGACTGACTACCTGCTGTCTCTAAGGGAAAGTCATACCAATTTAATAAGAAACAAGGGTAAATCTTGGCCCAAAGTAGGTGACATTGTCCTGATGCACAATGAGGGCCCTCGTTTGTTTTGGAGATTAGGTCTCGTCCTAAAATTACTTCCAGGCCTAGATCAGCTTGTTAGAGTCGCGCAGGTCAAAACCTCTACCGGTATTACCACTCGTCCGATTGCTAAATTGTATCCTATTGAACAGGAATGTGAAGATATGGGCGAGATTATTGCAGATAGTATTGCCGGTGCGGACGCACCAGCGCAGTCTGCTGCTAGTCGGGATGACAGTAATCTTCGTCCTCAGCGGAAGGCTGCTTTGGGTTCCACGCGACTCTGGCAATCATTGATAGGTGGTGGAGCCTTATAATTTTCCACATTAGTTTAAGTCCAAATTGTAAAATTTTTAAATATTTGGTGGCCGGGAATATATCGTGACTTACGAGTGTCCACGATAGACCTTTCTATTTCCAGTTGGGATTGGTTAAAATGGGATCTATAATTCTGTATATACACAAAGTATCATGTAAAGTTAATTGGGTTTGTATATCAGATGAATAATATATAAGGGGTAATTAAGGTATAGGCTATGGTGTACATTTATTCTATAAAGAGTTAATTTGAGAATATAGTATTCCATAAGTATTAACACCTTACGAGCGGCCTATGCGGTTTATTTATATGTACCGCCCAGCGGGGTGTTTTTAGCCAAAATAGGGCTGTTTACGTGATCATTTTCATGCCTAAATAAGACCCAGAACGTAAAACAAGTATCTATCCCTGAAAGGGCATAAACAGAGCTTTCGAATGACACCATAACGATCCTTTTATGATGGCTAGTTTTCTTGCAATAACCGTGCAACGCGAGTGCAAAAAGCAGGTAATTAGCCACTTTCCCGATACAATTCCGTATATAGCGAGTGAGAGAGGGAGGAGGGAGCTGAGATTCGTGTCAGTAGGTTCGCCGCGGTGGTCTGGAGCAGTCATACGCTCGCTAGTCTCCTGCCACCACTTGTCTCTCTCTCTCAGCAACATTACGTGCTGAAATTGCCACTCGACCTATGTCGAGCGCCGCCACATAGTCCAGCTTTATTAAATACGACTTATGTGGTGAGCCTCTTTTTAAGGGTTAAGTACTATTTAATATAGTAATTAAAGTAATATGAAGAACGTTAGCAGCATCGAGAATGATTGCGCATGTCTAGCTTCACTTGTTACCAAGCTGACGTTCTAAGATATCTCCCTATAAAGGGTGAACTCAATAACAACAACCCTTACCAGCAACACCAGCGATCGGCCACCTCTATCGTCCCATATATTAAACATCCCAGCACCTACTATCCATCAACATGCTCCACTAACCAGCTAAGTCTATATAATTATATTCACTGTTGGCCATTATAATATATGTGGACAATATATAGCATGTGAATTAACAACAAAGGTAAGACGATCTCAATGCATCCCCCTTAGGCTGATAATCCAATCCCTTTACTTGTCTTGTAACTAATTCCTAAATCCACTATATGATCCTAAGTCTGGACAGGAATCATGTCATAGTGTGCACGGGGTTAGTCCCGATTTCTCCACCAGACGGCGTGAGGCATCATTGGCCCTACTCCCAAGTAAATAAACACGTTGAACTCTATGCAATTGATTGAATCGGTTTCTACTATATATGCTCGTAATGCCATGCCGTGTCTAACATAAGCACTGGAAATTGAGTTATCACCATACATTCTTAGTGTTCTGAAGGGGGAGGGTCCCTAGGGTAAAATAGAGGGAAATTACGACAATGAAGATTTATTACTGCCTTGTGATAAAAGCCGGGTGTATAAAGAGTGAACAACACCGACTATATCTCCTTATATACTGGGCTAACTTAAATACTGTATTATCATTATTTACATGTCGATTTTATAATTTTACAACATAGTATGTTGATATTTATCCGTTTTCCGTATATTTTTTTAATGATTACTATGCGAGCGAAATCGAAGCAGAAAATAAAAGTTTGTTATAAGACACCAACATTCCATTACTCACTTCCTGTCTGTAATATATGTTTTTCTATTTTTTTATATATATACCGGTATATATATATATATATATATATATATATATATATATATATATATATATAGAGAGAGAGAGAGAGATCAAATAATGTCTACGTTTTGGAAATTAGATATACTACACAGATTATAAGCCTTGTTACAACAGCAGAACTGCGCATGAATACCGTACAGAAATCTTTGAGAACAGAATATTAACCCCTTCTTTACCGGTGACGTCTTTTTGTAATTGATTTCAGCTACATTTGATGATTTTGTTTAAGCTTGGGAAGGATATATGCTATCTAAAAGGATTAATTGAGATAGGCTGTAGCCTTTTAATGAGTAGACGTCCTTCTTAAGTTGTACCTTCCACTGTTAGATAACATATGATTCATCACGAAGTGTAGCCTACCTGCGGAGATGAAAGGCACTTATATATCATAAACTATATGAGAAGACCAGAATTTTAGACCAATTCACATGGATCATAATGTAGGTAAGGTTAACGGTACCGGTACCAGGTATATAGTTTTGCTTCAACCGACAAACTTCATGATAAATTGTATATTCTCCTATTATGGAAGGTAACATACATTTATACAACGGACTTTGCTTTAACCTCTTCAAATAAACCGTTAGTTAAGTTAATTCTTAGGTAGGTTTGGTGAGTTTGATATTGTTGTATGCCAATGGTTGGTAAAAGAGCCAAGTTCAGATTTAAATAATTTTGCTGTATTAAAATGGTAAAACTATGATGTATTTTGCTTGTATTGCCAACGAGACTACTTAATTTAGTCTAAATTTCCCTGCATATATAGACGAAATTTATCCGACACGTAAGCATATTGTATAAATTATCTATTCACAAAATTGGCATATGTTGGGGTGAAATTAATACAATATAATTATAAAATATGTATATTTTCAGTTGATAGATACCGGTAATGTTGGGCATAGCCTAATCAACTCTTTTCATATGTTTCGTTTTATTACCGGTACTTACTTTACATCTAGCAGCTTTGCCATTGTACCAAGATCAATGCCTTACATTGTGCTTTGTTCCTTATGCTATTTATCATGGAATTTATCTGTTGAAGCAAACGATATACTTGTACCGTATATGTACCTTAACCTACATTTTAATCTATATGAAGAGGTCTAAAGACACACGATTATTCCTGATCTCTTCATTTAGTATATAATATATACGTTTGTTATATATCTGCCGGTAGGCTACACTTCGTGATGAATCGTATTGTCTCTCATTATGGAAGGTAAAATAGATTGATATAAACATATCTTGAGTAAGAATGGAATGGTCGAAAACACATGCAAAATTTCCCCTACCTTCACCCATCCACCATAACAGACATTTCATATACATCATTAATGTGGTTAATAGATTGTTGGTGTCCTATTAATCTTTTGTTTTCAGTTGGCTTTGCATAGGATACGGTAATCTAGTGTAGGCTAATGGTATACGCTTTGCCGTGAATTGCGGTTACCTCCCTAATATATCGATAAATATAAATTTGTATACAAATATATTGTGCAAAATGAGACAATAAATATCAGTACAGGTAAAGCCTAGGCCTTATACAAGATGATATTAGACAGTTTCCAGACGGCGATGGATGATAAAGAGCTTTGCGCTTTATATACAAAATAATAACAAAACTTTACTCTTATTGACCGTTGCCGTCTGATAGGTGCTGTATGCATCTGTAGTTTTATAAATGAACTAGGCCTATATATATTTGGGTAAAATTACTTAAGATATGTTCATAATAATCCAAACATCCACACATATTAAAGGAGAGAGCTGAATATTCAGTCTTATCATCTATTCTGTCTTCGTGGTGCAATGCATAAATGTGTTGATTATCGGTGTGAGAATCCTAGGTTCGAATCCCCGGACTGCCACATGTGTTTGTTGATTTCATTAGTCGAGTTTAGGAGTAAAGTTGGTTGGTGGAGAGAACATAATAATTCATCATATTGCTTTATGTTACTGCTTTGAAGCTTGTTATTGTTTCCTCAATATATTTTCCTTACATCTTTGATTGTTTGAAATCAACACAAAAGCACATTGTCTTGTCCGTGTGCTAAAACAGACTGGTACAATACAAACTTGATCGGTCTCTTTGTGTACAAGCGCGCGGCGGCAGCCCCGTACTGATTTGTTTATTATTGTCACGTGACCTGACGTCACATACTGTTACGCTGGCCAGCTTGCCAGAATGCACTCGTAACTCGCTAGCGCTCGCCAGGGCAGTGAAATGGGCTACAATAATCGTAGAACGATGTTCTTTCTTTCATAGTGTTCATGTTGTCACAGACAGACCAGTGGTGGTCTTTATTCTTGTCTGTGACACTTAGAAGTATTTTATATCATTGATAGAATATCAGATATGTTGTGTGAAGTTGTAGGGAGAAAGAGAGCGAGCAGCGAGGTGGTAATATGTGCGTGTGTAGGTACGTGTGACTCCCTCGCTCGGGCGGAGGTTCCCACGCTCTTGATTGGATGGCGGGCCTGACGCGTCATATGACGCCTGCTCTTCATGACGTAGTTGTCTGTGATTGGAGGCCGCCGTCCTAGGAAGGTGGTGCGGGCTCCTGCCCGCGTGTCTCCTTCAGAGCTTGGCATACCGTGCTTGGTCCTACATGTCCTTTGCAATCTGTCCCCAATCTAACCCCCTGTACTACTGTTTCTCTCTCTGATTTTTTTTTTTTCATACTTCTTCTCTTTATTCAATTACTTATCCCTTCTGGTTCTGCATACGACTTCCATAGTCGGCCAGTCGTATTACCAGCACCAGTTCTCCATATATGTTTTGCACTAGCTTTAGGGATTATTAGAGTCATAGTCACATGGTATCATAGTATTGGGGTGCTTCTAATTATTGAGTTGTTCTTTCCTACTATTTAATGCTAGACAGTGGAGGGTATCTATAGTCGTTGTCTGAGTTATGTATGTGGCAAGTCAGAGCCTGTATGACTTCGACGAAGCTAGGTAGCCTGTAACCCTTGCAAATAGTGACTCTCTTCCCCCTCAAGACAACTTCCGTGTCGTGAGGAACAACGTTTGCCCCAAGACCAGGAAACCCATACCGATTACCGAGTGTCAAAACCGCTTCCAGATACTCACAGACTCAGATGACGAAGAGGAAATAGAAGAAGTCCGGCTCGTGGGAGACTCGATGATACGTGGTCAGCTCACAGAGTTTTGCGCCAGAGCACCTAAGACCAGGAAGCATTTTTGTATCCCTGGTGGTGGTGTGGATGACGTAGTTGCTGCAGTTGACGAAGTATCTAAGCTGGCCCCTGCTAATACAATGTACGTCATCCACGTTGGATCCAATGATGTACAGCGAACCCGGTCGGAAGATTTGCTTTTAAAGTACCAGCAGCTGATCAAGTAGTTTAAGGAGAAGTCATCAAGGATCATCATCTCAGGAATCGTCCCCCGGCTTGGTGTAGAGAACCGATTTTACAACATAGCCACCAGCACAAATCGTTGTCTAGCAAACCTCTGCAGGAAGGAAAACGTGGGATTCGTCGACACCTGGGACAATTTCTACTACGATGACTATTTGTTTTCGGACGATGGAGTTCATCTGAACCAGGTGGGAGCAGCATGTTTTGGGCGTCTTCTCAACGATGCGGTGAAGGATTTTCGGAGAAGAAATCGACTCAGCACAGGACAACCAGGAAGGAGGACCGAAGACAGCGAGGGCGGCAACCTGCGAAGGAATTAAATGCTAATCTGTCAAGAACCGCAAATTTGGATAAAGCTCCACCAACACGACCCAAATTCAAAACCGCCAGGGATAACGACCGAGGACCGATGACAGCCATGAATGTAAATGTAGATCCGACCAGAACCAAAAATTTGATTAAAGAACGTTCTGGGAGTTCTAAAACCGCAACTTTAAAGGTTTTCTATGCAAACGCTCGTAGCATACGCAATACATTTTCAGATTTAGAGGAACTAGTGTTTACTGAAAATTATGATGTGATTGGTATAACAGAATCTTGGCTCAATACAGAAGATAGACACTTTTTAGCAGAGTATTAACTTCCCGGTTATGCAATGTTTGAGAAAAGCCGAATAAATAAAAATGGAGGTGGCGTTTTATTTTATATCAAAGAAAGTCTTAACCCGACCCTCTTGTCAAAACCTCAAATTGTGAACGTCGACACATCTTTTGTGCTAATAAAGAATAATAAAGGTACAAAAATAATACTTGCATTAATATACAGACCTCCAGCTCAATCAGTGCAAACTGACCGAGAAATTTATGAACAAATTGCAGATGTAAGTAACTCGCAAGATACCGTATTTTTCGGGCGACTTTAATTTACCTGTGACCAAGTGGGGCGATACTCTTACTTCACACTCCGGACATGACTTGTATACGAACTTGCAAGAGAGTTCGCTTTATCAATTTGTTCGAACACCGACCCGTGGTAATAACGTTCTTGACATTGTACTTGCAACAAAAGAAGAATTAATAGAGAATTTGAATGTTGGTGATGAATTCAGTAACAGCGACCATCGTACGATAACTTTCACTTTAAACTTTACTAGTAACGAACCAAATAGTAGCATCGAAAAAGTCCCTAATTTCAAGAAAGCAAACTTTCATAAACTTAGAGCTATGTTTAAAGAAACTGACTGGAGCTTTTTAATTAACAATAACGACATAAATACATCTTGGAAGTTATTCGAAACCACTTACCTAAAAGCAGTGCAAGACTGCATACCATCGAAAATACGGCGTCCAGGCCATAATAATAAGCCCAAATGGTGGAATAAAGATATTTCAAACTGCCTGCTTGCTAAAAAAAATTGCTAATGATAGATTAAAATCCTCACAAAATGACGAAGAACGGGTGAAATTTGTAGAGCTACGACGCAAAGCCAAAAAGTTAATTAAGCAAAGTAAAAAGACCCTAGAGTTACATATTGCGAATCAAAGTAAAACAAACCCGAAAGAATTCTATAGTTATATCAGAAAGAAAAAAGTAGTTACCTCAACTGTTGGACCGTTAGTCTATGAAAATAGAGAATACACCTTACCTTACCTTTGGATACCTTTGGATGTGTTCGCCGCTCCTCTAGCGGCACCAAGGAGCGCGACGCCCCTCGTTATGGGTGGTGATTTGGTGCAGTAGACTGTTTGAAGCGACAGCTCGCTCCCTTGCGAGGATGGGCTCGTCTGGCACTTTTTGCAGTTCGACATCTAGGGCTCTCTTGAAGTTGTCTAACGAGATGTCCCTCATGTCTCTTACTCGCCGTGGGAGTTTGTTGATGAGATGTGGGCCTCTGTGTGATAACCAGCCCTCTCGCAGAGAGCCCATAGCTGT
This sequence comes from Paralithodes platypus, assembly GCA_032716605.1. Classification (NCBI taxonomy): domain Eukaryota; kingdom Metazoa; phylum Arthropoda; class Malacostraca; order Decapoda; family Lithodidae; genus Paralithodes; species Paralithodes platypus. The sequence goes on along the minus strand of CM064577.1, from coordinate 40,040,104 downwards.
TATTCATCCGGGGGATTTCGCATTCCCAGCCTCTCCTATCACTGAATTTCATGACTATCGGAGTATGTAGGTTTGGTACTAAACCCTCTGCGATTTTCCATGTGTATATTATTAGGTAACGTTCTCTTCTACGTTCCAGTGAGTACAGATTCAGTGCTCTTAAACGCTCCCAATAGTGTAGATGTTTTATCGAACTTATATGCGAAGTGAAATTTCTTTGTACACTCTCTACGTCATTTATTTCACCTGCTTTGTATGGGGATGTTAATACGCTACAGTATTCAAGCCGCGGTAGCACTAGTGATTTGAAGAGCGTTATCATAGGCAATTCACCGCGTGTTTTAAAAGTACGCAGAATCCAACCCGTTAGACGTTTCGCAGCCGCCACTTTGACCTGGTTATGTACTTTGAAACCCATAATTTCAGACATTAATACCCCAAGGTCTTTCACACTGTCTTTCCGTTCTATTATGTGGTTAGATTCTGTTAAGTAATTTGTAATTTCTTTAACACCATTATTATCTCCGTACCGTATTAATTGGAATTTTTCCTCATTGAATTGCATGAAGTTTTCCCTGGTCCACTGGAACACTACATTCATGTCTTCCTGCAGTCGGCCCGTGTCCTCTTGTGTGTTTACTATCTTGCTTAATTTTGTGTCATCAGCAAAAGACGACACCGTACTGTGTCTGGTGTTGGTATCTATGTCGCAAATTAGTATGAGAAACAGAAGGGGCGCTAGCACTGTTCCTTGGAGCACTGAGCTTTTGACATCCGAAGGCTCAGAAGTGACTTGGTTTACTGCTACCGATTGTTTTCGGTTTACGAGGAAATTGTATATCCACCGTCCGATTTTCCCAGTTATACCTTTTGCTTTCAGTTTGTGGGCTATTATACCATGGTCACATTTATCAAATGCCTTAGCAAAATCGGTGTAAATGACATCCACGTTTTTCTTTTCTTCTAGCGCTTTAAGAATTTTGTCATAGTGTTCCAAAAGTTGTGAGAGACATGATCTTCCCGCTCTGAACCCATGTTGACCGGTGTTGTGTAGTTCATTTGCCTCCATGAATGTTGAAATTTTGCTTCGCAGGACTCGCTCGAAAACTTTAATGATGTGAGAGGTTAGAGCTACCGGGCGGTAGTTTTTTGGTAGTGCTTTACTCCCTCCTTTACGCAGTGGGGCAATTATTGCGTTTTTCAAGCTATCTGGTATGTCACCAGTGTCTAGACTCCTTCTCCACATTATAGCCAGGGGTTTTGAGAGGTTTTCCTTACATTTTTTCATTAGGATCGAATTCCATGAGCCCGGGCCTGGTGCCGAGTGGGATGGCATGTTGGAAATGGCCTCTTCTATGCCTTTTGGACCGAAATCAATATCCAGCATCTGAGGGGTTTCCGTGGGGGAGGTTTCCATGAAAAATATATTTTGGTCTCTGATGACTTTTGTTTCATCAGGCTCACTGAATGCCATTTCATACTGCCTGCTTAAGAGTTCGCTCATTTCCTTTTTGTCCCCTGTGAAGGAGCCGTCCCCTTTGCTCAGTGGGCCGATGTTTGATGTTGTTTTAGCCTTTTGTTTGGCGTATGAAAAGAAGTATTTGGAATTTTCCTTTATACCTGCAATAGCTTTCCTCTCCTCTTCCATATGTTGTAGTTCATATGATATTCTTAGCCTTTGTTCAATTTCCACAATTTCTCTATCTATTTCGACCTTTTGCCTATCCTGTAGATTTTGATGTGTGCGTCTTTGTGCGAGTAATTTTCTTCTTCTGTACAGCCTCCTCCTTTCCCGATCTTGTTTGCTTCTTCGTTTTGTTTGTCTTGCAGGTATATGGTGGCTACAGATTTGGGTCATGGTTTCTGTTATTAAGACTAGACATTCTGCTGGTGGCAGGTTATCCATTAAATCTTCCCAGTCTATTTCCTCCATTTCTTGATTTACCTCTTCCCACCTAATGTTTTTGTTATTGAAGTTAAATTTACTGAAGGGGCCGGTTTTTGTTCTCGATTCTGAGGTTGTCTGTACACTTTCTAAGGTTGTTTTGATCTCAATTAATTTGTGATCTGAGTATGTTGTGTCCGATATGTTAATGCTGTGTACTAGAGAGTCGTTGTTAGTGAAGACCAGGTCTAAGATATTGTTTTCCCGTTTGGGTTCAGCAATATGTTGGGTAAGACTAAACAAATCACAAAGTTCAAAAAGCTCTCTTGTATTAGTATTTGCTTCTCCGGTGTTATTTGCCACTAACTGGTTTTCTAGTTGTCTCCATTTAATGTTTGGTAGGTTAAAGTCTCCTAGCCATATAATATTTGGTGTTGGGTTCCCCAGGGTTTCCACTTCTGATTTTATTTTGTTGAGTTGGGTTTTTGAATTCTTCTCGGGATGAGTCTGGAGGCCTGTATGTAACAATAACTGCTAAATTTAGGGATTCTATTTTAACTCCAAGTATTTCCACCACTTCATTACTGTTATTTAGGAATTCAGTACATATCAGTGAGTCATGTATGTACAAGGCTACACCTCCATGTGATCTATGCGTTCTGTCCGCCCTATGTAGGTTGTAACCAGGAATCCATACCTCACTATCTTCATGATCTTTAATGCGAGTTTCTGTGAGAGCCGCAAATATAGCGTTTCCTTCTTCTAGCAGGCCCCTAATAAATGGTACTTTGTTCGTGGTTCTATTTTTTAGGCCTTGGATATTTGCAAACAAGATTGGGGAGGGATTGTTTGGAGTACTATGTGTACCTAATAGTCTTCGGGATGTATTGGCCACTCTTGGGAGGCCAGGAGGTGCTCGAGGTGTTCTATGTGCTCTTCCATCTCCCTCAGTCTCTTCATCTTCATCTGCCCTTTCCCTCCTTGCCTTTTTCCTCTGTCTCGTCCTCGCATAGCTAGAGAGTTTTTTGGGCTACCATTTGTGTTAGGTCTAGCATATCTCCAAGTCCCTTTAATATGAAAAGCTGGGCATTTCATATTGTAGCAGGTCTTGTTCTCAAGTGATGTCTTGCAAAGGGATGGGTGGTGGTATTTGCAGGTTTTACCAAATCTACATTTTCCATGACTGGTTATGTTGTTGCAAATTTTGGGATGAGCAAATCTACATGAATTCCCATTATATTCGCCCTTTTGACCAAAGTAGCACCTTCTTTCCAGATAATATCTGCACATTGGTGTAGACAACCCCAGTAGGTGTGGCTGGGGCTGCAAGGGGTTATGTGGTGAGCTAAGTGTGGTTGTGGGTGATAGTGGGCTTGGTGTATGGGTGGGTGAGGCCTGCAGGGGGGTGGAGTTACGGGTCGGTTGTAGGTGGGCAGGTGGCAGTGGTGAGGGGGGAGACGATGTGGAAGGGGAGCCTGATATGGGGGCTTGTTGCATCCTACGTTCATCCTGCAATTTTATTTGATCAACAGCAGTAGGGTGGTCAATGGCCATAGATGGGATTAATGTGGGTGTTTTCTGGGTCTGGGGAGATGTGCGACAGGGTATGTGTATATGTAGGGTGCGAAAGGTTGTTGTTCGGCAGGCGATGTGTGTTGATGTGCAGGAGGCAATGTGGGCATCATCATGGGAAGGTGTGCGTGTGTGGGTTGTGATATTTGTATGGGCCCTGAGGCCCCAATAGTTCCCCATTTTCTGTGAAAGGTAGCTATGTCTTGGCTATATTTCCGTCTATCTTGTACTTCTGTATTTTCTACAGTCTGTATGACTTGCCATGTGATATCGAAACAACTATCGCAGAAATGGAGGTTCTTCCCTCTTGTATTGTACGCCTCATTTATTGGTGTCAATCCTATGCAAATCCAGTGATATGGTTGCTTGCATATCCGACATGCGGTGCCTTCATGGATGTGTATATTCATCTTACAACTCGTACAGTTGTCTCTGGTAAACATATATATTTTGTTTGTTTTTTGTTTTTGTGTTTGCTTTCCCACCCACCCTTACATGGGGGAGAGAGAGAGAGGGGGGGGGGGGGCTTGGAGGACAAGGAGGTGTTTGTTACGCGGTTTGAGGGAGTGTGGGGGGGGGGGGGGGGGAGTGCCACTCGTTTACCCTCGTTATGTTTAAACTTTAAGTAACTTTAAGTAACACTTTCAATAATTATCTTATGAAACAGAATTCTCACTGCCCTAACCACTTTTCCCGTTTTTGGTCGACTGTTTAGCGGAAAATACGGCACTCTAGGAAAATAACAAACTTTCCAGGCTACCTACAGTATATATAGTATCTATTATAATGTTCATATTTTACCTTTCAACTTGATTCAACACTGCTCAGGTTCGAATTTTCACCACATTTGAGAGAAGAGAGAGAGAGAGAGGGGAGGGGGGGGGGGGGGCTTGGAGGACAAGGAGGTGTTTGTTACGCGGTTTGTGGGGAGTGGGGGGGGGGGAGTGCCACTCGTTTACACTCGTTATGTTTAAACTTTAAGTAACTTTAAGTAACACTTTCAATAATTATCTTATGAAACAGAATTCTCACTGCCCTAACTACTTTTCCCGTTTTTGGTCGACTGTTTAACGGAATATACGGCACTCTAGGAAAATAACGAACTTTCCAGGCTACCTATACCTGTATAATATAGTATTTATATAGTTATTATTATTATTATCTATTTTAATTTTCATATTTTACCTATCAACTTGATTCAACCAAAGACTCACCAAAGACGAAGTACAAATGAGTAATGCCCTCAATACCTTCTTTGCATCAGTTTTTACAACAGAAGACCTCAGTGATATCCCTACACCATCGCCGATTCAGGTTGATAATTTAGATGTTCTAAGTAATATCACCGTTACAGAGAGAGAAATATTGAATTGTTTAGATAAACTCAAGGTAAATAAAACGCCTGGACCTGATACAATCTCGCCTAGAGTTCTAAAGGAAGCTAAGGATGAGCTCTCCAAACCACTGACATTACTATTCAATAAATCCTTGCAGTCTGGAACTATGCCTGATCAGTGGAAGATAGCCAACGTAACACCTAACACCATATTAAAAAAAGGCAGCAAATCCCTACCCAGTAACTATCGTCCAATTAGCTTAACCTCAGTTGTATGTAAAATGCTAGAAACGGTCATAAGAGACAGACTCGTAAATCACTTAGAGGAAAATAACATACTTAAAGATACTCAACACGGCTTTCGTAAAAAACGTTCCTGTTTAACAAACCTCAGACTTCTTCCACGATATTTTCAACCTCTACGATGAGAGTAAAGCTGTAGATATTATATACCTTGATTTTCAAAAGGCCTTTGACAAAGTTCCCCACAAACGTTTACTGCTAAAACTAAAAGCGCATGGAATACAAGACGGTGTGTTGAAATGGATAGAAAATTGGCTCAGCGACAGAAAGCAAAGAGTAGTCATAAACGGTAAGGCATCTAAATGGACCAATGTAAGTAGCGGGGTACCCCAGGGATCGGTACTAGGACCAATTCTCTTTCTAATTTACATCAACGAGATAGATGAGGGTCTCACCTGTACAATCTCAAAATTTGCTGACGATACAAAAATTGCAAATAGCGTACTCTCAAAAGATCAAGTTGACGATATGCAACACAATCTAGATAAATTGTCACATTGGGCCCAAATTTGGCAAATGAGTTTCAATGCGGATAAATGTAAAGTACTACATATCGGATACCTAAATGAGAAAGCAAACTATTCGATGAATGGCACTCTGCTTAAGAATGTAAACAGAGAAACCGATCTGGGAGTAACAATATCGAGTAACCTAAAACCGAGTCAACAATGTTCAGAAGTTGTTAAGAAGGCAAACAAAATAATTGGCTTTATAGGCAAGGCATAAATCCAAAGACGTTATCCTAACCCTTTACAATTCCTTAGTCCGCCCTCTTCTGGAATACTGCGTTCAATGCTGGTGCCCTTATTACCAAAAAGACATAAACAAGCTAGAACGAGTTCAACGTAGAGTTACCAAAATGATACCTAGCCTAAAGAACAAACCATACGAAGAGCGTCTTAGAGAATTAAATCTATTTCCTTTAACCCAGCGCAGATTAACCCTTAAAGAGCGGCGCGCAACATAAGTCGAGTTGAAAAAACTGGCAAAAAACGGGTGAAAAAAGGTTGGAAATCGAGTGAAAATGGGAGGGATAGTAATGATCCATACGTCCGACATCTGTGGCCTCCCGGCCCACACTAACTCCAGTTCCCCCACCGCGCGGGAGGATGACAGTGTAACCAATAGTTCGCTAAAAGTGAGCAAGGTATCAAAATCAGCTAAACTTCCATCTTCGAGGTAACACTGTCAGTGTTCCACGAGTGCTACGTAGCTGTATGTGGCGTCATTGTGTAGCGATTTCCACCTAGTTTTTGGCGCAATACAGTTCCTTTCATACTGATGGTTGATATAGCAGTCAGAACGGCCCGGAAAGGCCCAAAACGGCCACAGAGCACCCGCTACACAAGGGTTAAGAGGTGACTTAATTCAAGTGTTCAAAATCATCAAAGGCATCGACAATATGAACTGTAGTAAGTACTTCACTATCGACCAATCTAATTACACGCGGGGAAACGGTTGCAAAATTATTGGTAAATCTTTTAACTCACACGAATCTAAGAATTTCTTCTTCAATCGAGTTGTCAACTTGTGGAATGGGCTTCCCCGAGACGTTATAGACTGCAGCACCGTTGATTCATTTAAACTCCGCCTAGACAAATATCTCGCATCAAACCCGCGACTGACTGCGTTTGTAAATGAATAACTTTATTTTATCCTCCCCTCAGTTACTAACCCATATGTCCCCTACTAACTTCCTAGTCCTGCCACAGACATTAGTTCCAAGGCAGTAGTTCCCTTTCCAATGTTCCCTTACCCACTCTAAACCACTGGTTGGACACTTGATCCTCAGTGTTTTGGAGGACAAGCAGCCTAGAAGGGTCACTAGATATGTTGTTGCTTGATTTCCTTTGTACTCCTTTGTACTCCTTTGTACATATTTTTCCTTTGCGAGTGTAGCAGTATACAGGTGAAGGTCTTTTGCCTACTCTTACCTGTATGCTTGCTACCTCATTTTGTTGACCTTTGTGGAACGCCAGGGTAAGACCAGATACTTGAGTTCTGGAATTACCAAGAGAGCCTCCAAGTCACTTAACGTATCATACGGGAAATCTGTTCAAGGGGAGACAGTAGGCTACGAGCATGTTTGCGCTCTGCCTAGTTTCCTGATACCTTTTATGCCACTGCTAGACTTTATTAGTGAGAAAGACAGCATTGTGTTTATTAACTTTAATTGTGTATGCTTTAGGAATTATTCACGCCTTATTTTAGCCTAGGTTGATGCATAGTGCACAACCCAGTTTGGCTGTTACATTGGCTAAGAAAGTACTGTTTTTGAGTGGCTATTATTAGTGCTGTCACAGAGTTGTTGCACTCCCTTGTTATATATATGTATCCTACTTATTGGTGTATTTAAGATACACGCTTTGGTGTCCTGCCCCTGCATTATTTCTGTTCTATATTGACGAGCATCTTAGAGCATCAGACGTTTTCAGAAGATTCTTTATCTGATTGCTGTAGGACTAGACTTCCAGCGTTTTCATAGAGCATTGAAGAGTTTAGTGTTGAGTACAGACTCACACTAAAGTTAACGTAAGTATATACTCCTTTATTAAATCTTATGATAGTTTATTCAAGCATTGTTTTTACTTAAGAGCATTTTCGTAACGTAAGTACTCCTGTTGTGAGTTGGCTTTGCCGTCACCGGAAAGCCTTTGTAGAGGTGCACTAAAACCCAGTTAATTGATACCCCGTTATCCAGTAGATTAACTCTGGAGGGTTTAAGTGTTTTTTTCACCGGCGTAATAGTTCGAGGGTTTGGAATTAGCGTACCGTTGTTGCAGATATAGCCTATCATCTAGTCCATTATTAAGTGCCCTTGTTTATTTCGTAGTGCCGGTCGTAACAAATGGCGACCTGAGACCAGTATACTGTATAGTGAACTGAATATTGCAGTTTTTTTTGGAGAAATCTTATTGCCATTTGGGGTTGAATTTATTTCTCGCATTGTTGGCAGTGGACATTGTTTTGAGGATATATAGAACTTGTTGGAGTTATTGGTGACCTAGTATTGCACTCAAGAACATCTTCGAATATTTTTGGTGAATAAAGCTACGCGAAAGTTTGGCTACTTTTGTCTTGACTTGAGAATTTTTGTTGTTGACTCCATCATGTCACTGGACGGGTCTGAGCATAGTGAGGGCACAGTGCGAGAGGCAGGCGAGGAGGTGGAGAAGGTGGAGTTGTTTAACGGCGTTCGAGGTGGTGAACAATGAGGAGGATGCTCGGATTTTTTTGGAGGAGCCTACGTCGGCGGACCGTGTGTCGGGGTAGACCGGTACGGACTGCAGTGTATAGCCACGGTCTTAGGGTTTCCCGGTACTAGCGGTTTGTCGAGAAGTGAGCTGGTTGCCTGTGTGCTGGGTGGGGTGCATGGGGGTTTGGGTGGAGCGGGAGCTGGGGCACCTTCGTCCCAGCCCCTATTCCACTCAACTCCTATCGTGGCGCCCCCTCGGGTTCCGGAGCCGAGTACGTTTCCACAGGCCAAGGCCCGCTGGCGGTTGGGTATGCCTCTAGGTGATTCACGGGGTGGGTCCCCAATAGTAGCACCCCCTCCTCAGGGTTTGTCTTCCAAGATGTTGTTTCAGCTCGAGCTCGCCAAACTTGAGCAGCGTGAGCGAGAGTCTGAGCGCAAGTATAAGTATGAGAAGGAGCTCAAGCTGAGAGAGGCTGAGCTCAGACAGCAGCAGCAGCAGCGAGAGGCTGAGCTTAAGTTTGAGTCTGAAAGGTATTGTGCCGATGTTGACCTAGAGAAAACTCGTGTAGAGGTGACAAAGAACCGAGTCGTCCAGGGGGTCGAGCCCATGACCAGTCCATGTCGCATCTACTAAAGTTGGTTCCAGTGTTTGATGAGTTAGGAGTTACCGAATTTTTTCTCCGGTTCGAGAAAAAGTGCCAGGAGCACCAATGGCCCTTGTTTCTTCACGATTGACGGGGAAAGCACTCAAGGCGTACGATGCTTTGCCCCTAGATTCCTGTGTGAATTATGAGTTGTTGAAAGAGGCTGTCCTGAGGGCGTATGAGCTACAGCCAGAGACCTATAGGCTGAAGTTTAGGGCGGTTCCAAAAAGAAAGGAGAGTACTTTCCAGGAACACGCTAGAGAGCTGTCGGATGCATTTGAAAATTGGTTGAGGTCGGAGAAGGCAACTACTTTTGATTCAGTAAAGCAATTAGTGTTGCTGGAACAATTTTTTAAATTTACCGGCAGTGACTTGACTCTTAACCTGAAAGAAAAGCGACCGAAAACTCTGCAGGAGGCGTCTGAGCTGGCTGACCTCAGGTTGTCATTGATTCGTGGGTGCGGGTCTGCACAGAGAGCTGAGGCAGGTAACAAGGGGCGTACCACTCCACCCCCCCGAATTAATGACACAACTAATTATCCATTTAAGAGTACTGTTGCCAATTATGAACCCAAGTCGAAACCCTTCCCGTTAAAGAAAGGCCAGGGCCCTTCCTCACCTCAGAGGAAGTCCAAGAGCGAAGTGGAGTGTTTCAAGTATCATGAGATAGCATATTACGCGCTCATGTCCGAGCACACCGCCTACAGCAGTGGTGTCACTAGTGAGCAACATCGGTGTGTCTTTGAGGTCTTCCGCGTTTGCCCGGGGTAATATGTCGGTTGCGAAGTCACAGTCAGTGCAGAAGCAGCAGGAGGGCTCGTCACCCGTTCGAGATGCTTTTTGTGGTCATAGGGGGCACGGCACTGTGAGGTGGGCTGGTGTGGAGCATAGGCTTGAGTTGTTGCGTAATACGGGCGCTTCCCAGACACTTGTTAAGAATTTCACTGGCAAGCCTATTAACGCGGCTCGGGTTGTGGTGGTTCAAGGCATCAATGCTACGCGGTCTTACCCGCTGGTCAGAGTGGAGCTTGAGGTGGACGGTGTGACACGAGAGTTGGATGTGGGTGTGGTGGAGAAGTTGCCAGTTGAGGGGGTCGACCTCCTTCTCGGCAACGACTTTGCGGTGCCCACTTCCGAGGTTCCACCCTTAGTCGTTGCCGAGAGGGCGGCCGACACGAGTAGGGAGGGGCAAGAGGGGCTCGAGAGATCTCAGTCCGCTCAGGTGTCACAGCCTAGTACCCAAATTTTAGACCAGCGGAGGAAGGGTCGGAAGGAGAAAGTCGAGGCTGGTGGTCGGGTTGAGAGTTTGGACCCAGCGACACTCCTTGGTGACTCGGTACTTGCACCAAAGTTAAGCTCCGGAGTGGCCCCAGAACCTGTCCCCCCTATTGACATGGTAGGGCGTGATGGCACTCCGCGACAGAGTAGTTCCCAGGTGCAACTAGAAGATCTTAGTCTTGAGAGTTGTGGGAACGGGGCTATTGAACTCGATGAGGACGGGGAAGCATGTCATGTGAACCTGTTAAAGGAGTTTGTGAGGCAACCACCTGAGCAGCCTACTGTCCCTGTGTTGGTCTGCAGCGGCCAAGGTGGAGAATGAGAGGGGGGCAGTGGGGCACAGGTGGAGGAAAGTTGGGATTGTCATGTCTCGGCGGAGCAGTGGGCGGGGGACACGAGTCAGGTGGCTGTGGAAGCGCTTGAGCACCTGCCTGAGCAGCAGTGTGCAGCGCTCCAGCACCTGCTCGGTTCATACCCCACTGTTTGTGCCGAGCACCCAGGCCTCACAACTAATGCGGTGCACGAGGTTCCGCTGGCAGGTCACTTGAGTGTTAGTAAACCGTTGGCCTCGTTGTTTCAGTGGTTCAAGGTGGGCGACGAGGCTTTGGCATGGTTGTCAGGTCAGGGTCGACCCATGGCTGCTAAGGGTGGTGGTCAGAATCAGGACATTGAGCAGATTGGTGAGGTTGGCTGTGGAGTGGATGCGCCCGGTCATCGCATAGCCTCCCAATGCTGCTCTAGTAGAATGCAACAGCCCTACCATAGACCGACTCTATCTGGCCGTGGCGCTGAAGGCGGTGATGCTGCGCAGGCAGATGCAGTCGCAAGGAATGTGGGGGTGCGCATGTACGGTATCGGCGGGGAAGCCTTAGCAATTATGAACTATGGGAGTGACTGCACAGGTGGTACAGATTGTCCCTCTCATGACCTGGCTGTTCTAGGGACAAAGGTGGAGAAGGAGGGAGACTATAGTGTAGAAACTATGGTCCCGGCTGGGTTGTGGGAGGGCACTAGGCATGTTGTTCTTCGAGATAAGTTGCAAGCTCTTGTTCCTGAGTGACAAGAGAAGTTGTTTACTAGGCTGTGGCAGTACGTCCGCATGTTTGTTGATTCTCCAGGCCTGATGTACGGGGTAGAACCCGACATGGAGGCTGGAGACAGTGCAAGGCTCAAATTGGCTCCCTACCGTATAAATCCTGCTCAACAGCCTGTCGTGAAAGCAGAGCTAGACTTCATGTTGGAGAAGGGTCTGAGGGATAAAGGATATCGTGAGTGGTCGTTGCCAGTGACTTTGCAACCTGAGTTGAGTGGCAAGATCCGTGTTTGTGTTGATTGCAAGAGTGTTGGTGCATTATCCCTGACAGACGCCTATCCATTACCCAGAGTTGACGACCCCATAGACCCCATCGGGGCTGCCTCGTTTATCACTAAGGTGGAAATAGTGAAGGGTTATTGGCAGGCCCCGTTGCCGGAGAGAGCGAAGAGAAGTGCCAGTCTTGTGATGGACTGGGCAGTTTATCAGTGTCAGGTGTTGTTTTGCTGCCGGAACACAAGTTGGATGTGTGGCATGTTAAGGGCACTGATAATGTTCTGGCTGATTGTTTGTCACGGGAGGGTATGTTTGCAGGAGAACCCTCGCCGTTCAGTCAGTGTTTGTTTGAGAGTGGAGAAAAATTAGGCTTGCCCCTATAGTGAAACGCCGCCAAAAACACTATTACAAATATAAAAACCTCACATAAAAACTTTCTTTTTGATAGTATATAAGTGCAGTATATTACAGCAAGAATCTAAGACACTCTGAGTTGTTGTCTTAGTAGGCTAGGCTTGGTGAAGCTTGCTCGTTGAGCATGATATAATTATTATTATGCTATTATTTTGGGGAAGTAAGTAGGGGTAAATCGAGCCGGATCGTCCTTCGCCGGATCGACCTGTCGCCGGATCGTCCTTCGCCGGATCGACCTGTTGCCGGATTGTCCTTCGCCGGATCGACCTGTCGCCGGATCGTCCTTTGCCAGATCGACCTGTTGCCGGATCGTCCTTACCTAACATGGCGTAACCTAACTAAGTCTACATGCTTTAACCTGCCTAACCCACACATAGGCACACACACGCCTGTTCTCTCTCTCTTACGTAAGCCATGGATTACATAACACTGATATCCAGTTTAGGTTAGAAAGGAAGTATATCCGGTGATAGCACCTATAGACACACATTCACACAAGACTTAGATAAACCTGGTGGCTTACGTAACCAGATATCAGATAGCACCTATAGACACACATTCACACAAAACTTAGATAAACCTGGTGGCTTACGTAACCAGATATCAGTTTCGTACGCCCATACATGAGTATAGGTATATCGCAGGATGTCTAACCTAATTTATAACTCGGTTTTTCCAATGCTATGTAATAATGACATAATGACATCCCCCTGGGGGTTAGGGAATAGAATATGCCCCACGTGCCTTCTGCGTGTCGTAAGAGGTGACTAAAGAGGTTGGGTCGGTGGGCTTGCGACCCCCACCCGGAAAAAATATCTAAGCAAAGAAAAACGAACGAACAGCCTCGGATGCGGACGGAACCAACGTTGACGAACCACGACCGACTAAGGACATGCCTTCGGACATTCTGAGAATGGCTACGTGGAATGTTAGTGGCATGAATGATGGCACAAAAGAGAGAGAGGTTCTGGAAGTGTTAGTGAATGCCAGGCTGGATGTATGTGGAATGACAGAGACCAAATGGAAAGGTTCAGATGTGAGAGAGTGGGAGTGTGGAATGGGTGTGTGTGCTGGAGTGAGTGAAGGAACAGCGAGAGAAGGTGCATGTTTGTTTGTAAGTAGCAAATGGAAGGAATGTGTAAGAGAGTATGGGTCTGTGGGTTCAAGGATTGTGTGGGTGAGAATGAAAGTAGGAATACAAACGTGGGTGATTGTATGCGTGTATGCCCCGACAGAGGATATACTTGAAAGAAAGAAAGAGGAGTTCTGGATGAATGTGGAGGCGTGCCTGGAGAAGTTTGACAAGAACGAAAGAATATTTCTGATTGGGGATATGAATGGTAAGGTGGGTGATAGGAAAGTTGAGGGAGTGGTGGGAGGGTAGGGGGTACCATCAGAGGTGAATGGGAATGGTAGTGCACTTGTGGACGTATGTGTGGGGAGGAGGCTGTGGATAGCCAACACCTTCCGACACAGAATGATCCACAGGTACACGTGGAAACGGAAGTTGACGATGAAGGATAAGACAGTGGTGGAACGAAAGTCATTGATTGATTATGTATGAGTGGATGAACGAATGAAGAAATCTGTGATGGATGCTAGGGTGTATAGGGGTATTGGAGGGGGTCTGTCTGATCATTATGTAGTGGTAGCTAAGGTTAGGATACAAAAGAAGTGGGTGAGGAGAGCTGGAGGGAGGCGAGAGGAGGGTGGAATGGTGAGGAGGGTGGAGAGGTTGCAGGAGGAGGAAGTCAGGGAGGAGTACAGGAGAGCAGTGGAAAGACGACTAGGTGGGTTCGACCTGGTTATGAAGGAAGTGGAGGAGATGAGCAAGGTGTTTAAGGATGAGATCTGTGCAGCATGTGAGGAGGTGTGTGGAGTGACGAGAAGAGGGAGGGGAGTGAAAGGTACAGCATGGTGGACAGAAGAGGTAAGAATAGCTGTGGAAGAAAAGAAGAAAGCATATAGAGAGTGGTTGGGTAGTAGAGGCAATGAAGATTCCGAGAGACAGAAACGAGCGAGGTACGTGGAGAGTAAGAGGGTGGTGAAGAGTAGTGAAGGAAAGTAAGAGAAGAGTAGATGAGGAATTTGGAAGGAATCTGAGTGTAAAATGGAGGGAGAGTAAGAACTGTTCTGGAAAGAAGTCAAGAAAGTTAGGGAAGGTAGCAAGGGAAACAGTAAGGGTGTGAAAGATAAGAATGGGAGAATGCTAGCCGAGAAGCAAGAGAGAGTCGAAAGATGGAGGGAGTACTTCAGTGAGTTGCTAAATGTAAGGAATGAAGAGCCAGCAAACATAGCTGGATATGGTATGGGAGGGAGAAGAAGAGAAGTAGTGGAGGAGGAGGTGGGGATCAGGAGGTCAGAAGTGTGGGAAGCCATGAAAAGAGTGAAGTTGGGGAAAGCACCAGGAACAGATGGAGTGCGTGGGGAAATATTGAGGTATGGTGGTGAGATAGTGATAGAATGGGTATGGAAAATGTGCAAACTAGCATGGGAGAAGGGGAGTGCACCCGATGACTGGAAGACTGGCATAATAGTCCCCCTATATAAGGGCAAAGGGGAAAGAGGAGTGTATGGTAAATACCGAGGAATATGTCTTCTAAGCGTTGTAGGGAAGGTATACAGTAGGGTAGTGATTGAGAGAGTGAGAGTAAGAACGGAGAAATGGATAGGCGACGAGCAGGGAGGTTTTAGGAAGGTAAGAGGATGTGTAGATCAGATTTTTACCCTGAATTGTGTTGTGGAGAAGTATCTGGAGAAGAAACAAAAGGTGTATGTTGCCTTTATGGACTTGGAGAAGGCCTATGACAGAGTGGATAGAGAAGGTTTGTGGAAAGTACTTAGAATATACGGAGTAGAGGGCAAGTTGCTGAAAGCAGTGAAGAGCATGTATGAGGGTGCAAAGGCGGCAGTACGTGTGGAGAGTGAGCAGAGCGAGTTCTTTGACCTGAATGTTGGTTTGAAACAGGGGTGTGTGATGTCCCTGTGGTTGTTTACTGTATATATGGATGGAGTCATGAAAGAAATACTATCAAGAGCAGTGGATGTAGGTGTATCGCTGAAAAGGGAGGGAATTGAGTGGAAGCTACCTATACTGCTGTTTGCGGATGATACAGTTCTGATGAGTGATAATGAATGGGAGTTGCAGGGTCTGGTAAATGAGTTTGGAACAGTGTGCGAAAAACGGAATTTGAAGGTAAATGCGGGGAAGAGCAAGGTTATGGTCTTCGAAAGGGGTGAAGTCACAGAGTGTGAGGTGAAGCTGAACGGTCAGGCTATGGAGATCGTCAACTCTTTTAAGTATCTGGGTAGTGTGTTGAGTAAAGATGGGACTATGGATGAAGAAGTGCGGGAGAGGGTACAACAGGGGAAGAGGGTTGTAGGAACGCTAAATTAAAATGTAAAACTTGCAAACTAAACAAACCAAAATTGGGACAAGGACAATATAAAGTCAAATTAAATTATCAAAATCGCTATGTGGAAACAACGCTTACTAAAATGAAAATTATTAAATAAAAGAACACAATCCACCACATAGGGTGTACATTACTACATGAGCAAGTTAATCTGTTTCCCAAGCAAACTAATCGCACATATAACAACGCACTATCGTCACGTTAAAGGAAGTAGTCAAGTTTGGGAAGTCCGGGACGTTCTGGCAAATTATACTAAACTCTGCATGAATAAAGAAACTACATGTTAAATGTCAAAATATTATTTAAAATCAAATTTGCAACATGACAAGATATTAACAATAGTACAAAATACAAATATTGATAAGATATCTATACTATTACAAAATAATATATAAAATACAGTACAGCACTCACTAACGATAGTGCTATCGGGTAGGTACCTGTAAGCATAGCATGCCTCAAGTGACCCCTATCAATAACTACCCTACAAATAACCTAGATTTATAGCACAAATAAACTAAGGAAATCGCAAAAGTAAGCAATTGATACTATCGACAATGAATACATATAATATAAAGACAAATAATTGCAAAATATGAAGTAACAACAGATTTAAACAAAGAGTACTCTTTTAACAAGAACAATACATTTAAAAAATCATCAATATTAATATTAATAATAGAAAAAGAAAAAGAATAAATACAGACAAAAACAATAAATACAGACAAAAAGTAAGCAGAGGTTATACAAGAAACTTCAAGTTAAAAATGCTTGATTAAAATTATTGATGTCAAATTTTAGAATACAGTCACAATAATTGACCCTAAAAAGGTTAAATTTATGGAACAATTTACTTGCCTCAAAACCTCTGTCCACTACGAGTCTGTATAGTAACCTAGCTCTAGCCCAAAAGTCATCTACTTTAGTGCAGATTTTACAAAATCTTATTAATTGGGAATAAAAACAATTATAAGTGATTTTACTATCGATATTACTACTAGGGAAAGGAAAGTTTATTACGTTAAAATTAAAATCATCAACTTTGTGATATACTTTAAGTATGCACTGTTCATTAACAATCTCTATATTTATATCAAGAAAATTTTCAACTTTATAATTTACGTTACATTGTGTGAGGGGAATAGAATTAGGGTAAATAAGTTTTAGCAACTTGATTAAAATTTAACAAATTGCAAACAATGAATATCATCAATATATCTACTATTATTACTTAACAGTTTAGCAAGTGCTAATTTTTCTGGGATTTTATTTTTCTTGCTACTGTCAACTAAGTCTTTTATATATTTAAATTCTAAAGCAAGCAAGAATAAGTCTGCAATTAAAGGGCTAGCATTTCCACCCATAGGTATTCCTAATATTTGTTTGAAAATGTACGGCCCGAATCTAACATAAGTATTGAAAAGGAGGAATTTAAGGGCATCTTTAAGTTTAGTTCTATCAAAATATACAGAACTAGTGGGAGTAGAGCTAAGTGATGCATTATTAAAATATGTATAAACATTTATGAAATAATTACCATTCCTAACGAACCTGTCAAAGTGCAAATCTATAATAAAGCAAAGCTCTGAATATACTAAATCTAAAGGCAAATTGGTATACAAAGTTGAAAAGTCGAAGCTATGTACCGAGGTAACTTTCGGCATGGTATTTATTTTATCAATAACTTCTAACGAATTGTCAACACTCCAATAATAGTTAATGCCAGTTCTTCTCATGATGGTATTACAATATCTTTTATGAGTACTTTTAATGTATTTTAAGCAATTTACGACTTGTTCTGATAGAGTTTTAGTGGTAGCAAATTTTGCTCCGGCAATAAAGCCATATTTATAAGGTCTTTTATGAAATTTAGGTAACATGTATAATTTTGCAATGCACTTGTTCTTATCAGAAAGTTTAATATCAAATGTTATATTTTTCTTGGTATGTTCATCGATTAAGTTATCAATATTCAGATTATTTTGAATTTCATAAACAGAATTACCGCAAATATTTTTACGTAATAGGCCTATGTTACCCTTAATACCTAATTCTTTTTTCATGTTTTCAAGATAAAATTTCTTACATGTGAAGCTATAATTATTGCTGGCTTTATCTACTGTAGTGATTACAAAATGTTTATGTAAATTTATTAAATCAGCTTTAAGCTTATTATAATTATAGTCTATAAAATCTGAAAGATTAAATTCATTTTTAAGCGAGAAAATTTTATTTCTAATTAACTTAATTAATAATTTAGACCATGCTTCTAGTTCTCTCGCATCGCAGCACGCAATTTTTAACAATTTATCTTTTAATTTATTGACTGAAAAAACAATATCTTTTAAAATTATGTCCCATGTTACTTTATTACTCCCTATTCTAAATTTAAACCCTTTACGACATAGCTCCGCTAATTTGTCGTTTGCAAAATGTTTAACTAGTTCTACATCACCTGTTAATATGTGACATATCGGACTATAAATGAACTTTGCTAGTGCATCACGTCTGCTAGCTGGCATATCCATGACTCTTTCACACACGCATTTATTATTATTGAAAATATCATCTGAAAGATTTCCTAAAACTTTATTATAATTACAAATAATAGACCCAACAGGTCGTTCATATGAATACACTATTAATGGTTTGAAATCTTTACAACCATCTGGTAACATGAACTTAACTTTCTTTGAATTAATAAGACTGTTAACATTAATGTTGTCTACAATTTTAGAGGAATAATTTAAAGTGGACATGACTTTATCTTTAATACGGTTATATTTGGATTTCTTAGAATTAGCTCTAATATATCCCATAAAAGCAAAGACTATATTCTTAAATTTATTTGTGAAATTATGTTTATTGTTTAGAATATTTTCTATGAAAGGAGCAAAACTTTTCTTTTGTAGGCCTTTCAATGAATATTTTAATTTTTTAATTCCGAAATTTCGATATAATGAATATAAATTATTAACAATAATTTTAATATCAGACCTGTTTTTCTTTTTATTAAATGTATTTAGTCTTCTATTACCGTGTCTACAGAAATAGGGTGGTCCGTATGGAAGTGAAGAAGTCCTTGCATGACAGTGTGGTAATCCCGACACTGACTTACGGAAGCGAAGCATGGATGTTGGTTGAGAGACTCAGACCAAGAGTGAGAGCAGTGGAAATGAATTACTTAAGGAGTGCGTGCGGAGTTACATGGAGGGATAGACAGACTAATGAGGAAGTAAGGAGGTGTTGTGTGGAGGTAGATGTGCTGGAAAGTGTGAAAAGGAACAACTTGAGATGGTTCGGCCATATGGAACGTATGGAAAGCGAGAGAATGACTAAGAGGGTGTATGAGAGCGAGGTGGAGGGACGGAGAGGGAGAGGTAGACCGAATGAGAGGTGGAAGGATGGAGTGAGGAAGTACATGAACGAAGGCGGTGCTGGTTGGGGGGAGGGGCGTCGACTGACTGGGGACAGAGGTGCATGGGGGCGGTTCGTTCGTGGCCACCCCTTCGGGGATCACGGCGTCAGGCAATAGATATATAGATAGATGTAATAATGATTACCCTAGGGCTATATGGATGGGTGTGTGTGTGTGTGTGTGTGTGCTTATGGGCGTGTCTGTGGATGCGTATGGCTATGTGCGTGTGGGAGTCAATAATGATGTATATAAGCGTCCCTATCCCCTCATTAACAATCATAGGTATTTGGAATGAAGCCTCCACAGTCTGAAAGCTCTCCTCCCATCAACCCTCCAAGTGGTATTGGAGCTGGTCGTAAGGAAATCCGACTATCTCAAACCCCTCCGCCTACTAACGACGCTGATTCCTACAGCGATATATCCTTTTATATAACGCCCGAGCGGGAAGCCTCCCCTATTCTTCACCGCTCTAAACGTTACCGGGAATCCTCGGATACTCCCTCCCTTACACGTCATGCAAGTGAGAATGACGACGCACCACTACTCGGTGCACTTTCTTCACCTCCTGCAGGGATTAGTGGGGTTAGCGGGGATATCGCTCCCGCCCTCGATCCTCGGCCTAGCAGGACTTCCACTCCCAAATCTCGTGAGTAAAATATTTGTTACTATGAATTATATGTTTAGTTTGTATACTTTATTATCATCACTGTTTATTATTTATGCTATTAAAACCCTTTGAGCGTATGATTGTAATAAGTATACGGTAATGTATGTGCGCGTGTGTGGGAGTGAAATAAAGCCGATGTCAAAAATATAACGTGTAACTAACGCATACTTTTCCTCCATTATAGAGTGCATGAGTAACATCCTCGCCCCTGTCCACAACTCTCAGTCGAAGACGTCAAAAAAAACGCCTCAGATCGCTCTCGCCTGTCCATCACCCTCCCTCGTCACCCCAGCCGGGCCCCAGTGGCTATCAGACCAGGTAAATGAAATTCTACGTATACACACACACACACACACATACATACGTACACACGCACATACGTACACACGCATACACGCGCATACACACACAAACACGCACAAAATTAAATTCTACGTATACACGCACACACACACACGCGCATACACACACACACAAACACGCACATACGTACACACACGCACACACACAAGCATCAATTGTCATATAGTTATTATGTAAACCCTTCATGACGGCTATCAGACCAGGTAAATGAAATTCTACGTATACACGCACACACACGCACATACGTACACACGCACACACACATACACACACACTCACATACACACGCACACATGCGCATACGCACACACAAACACGCACACACAAACACGCACACACACACACACACACACACACAAGCATCAATTGTCATATAGTTATTATGTAAACCCTTCATGTCACCTGTAATAATATAAATCACTCAAATACTCGTTTCTCTCATTTAAATATATATATATATATATATATATATATATACTAATGACGGGCTAGTTTTTCAGACACAGACATGAATATTCCCATGAATGTATTCTGTTTGAACTAGGTCGAGCATAATTCCACCTCCCTGAAATCCTATTCACATCTTTTTCTATTTCAGATCCAGCCGTCCTCCACCGCTCTCGCCATCACCCTCGTCATCACCACCATCAACCCCACCATCAACGCCACCCCCCCTCGCTGAAGTATCCAGCAACTTTGACGATGGAATGCAGTACATCAATTGCCGCATCCCTAGGGACATTCAGGATGATGTGGTAGGGTTCCTGAACCACATGCGTACAACGCTCATAAGCCAAATACAGGAGCTTTTTCAGGGGTACAGCGATGGTCTAGGCCACTTCCTGGGTCTTAAGGTGTACGCTAATTTTATAATCAGGCTGGCCCGACAAGACCCTGAAAGCGACACCCCCACATATCGAGAGCACTATATGATTACCCCCGCCAGCGTCCTATCGCACGATGAAGTAGAAGACTTTATTGATGAGCTCATTGAATACCTTCTCAAAAGATACGAGGACAGTATATCGGAAGAAGAGGGTAGCGGTTATTCGATAGACATGATCCTAAAATTTGGGATCTTCTTCGGGTTCATTAAACTCCATGTGTATTTAGGCCGGCATGAGGAATACCCTCCTAAAATCCGAGGAATGACCTTCATCTATAATCCTACAAGCCCGAACGATGACTGCATGATGACGGCTCTCAATGGACACATGCAGCTGAAGCGGGGTCTACCCCTTCCAGGTCGACGTCAGCAGAGATATATGCGCAATATTCCAGTCGGTCTCGTGGAGATGGGCGATGTGTCCACCCCGGCGACGTGGGATGACCTCAAGAAACTTGAGAAGCTAAACGATTTTAGCATCAGAGTCTATGGCCTCGAACAACCCCGCAACGACCAGCCCTGCCTCGTCTTACTCCGGAAGGGGGCTAGCACCGGGGACCCCGTTCATCTTCTACTGAGGAACCACCACGTCGCTCTAATTAGCAACTTCAACGCGTACCTACGGGCTCTCACTCACTCGGGGAGGTTTTACTGTTGGTGATGTCTCTTCGGGTTTATGCGTCAGGAGGAGCTAGTCGAGCACGGATCAACATGCCCCACCGGGCTAACCAAACTTAAGTTTCCTCCCCCGGGCTCTAAGGTTAAGTTTGCCAACCACGCAAAAGTGTATGAGCCCTCTTACGTCTGCTTCTACGACTTTGAGAGTCTTTTGGTCCCCCCACCTCCCGGATCGTCTCCCTGCGTCGAGAAGCGTCACAAGCCTATCGCCTACGCTTACATCATCGTCAGCCGGGCGGGTGAGGTAACGAGGAGTGGATCGTACACCGGCGTGGACTCTGCGGATCATTTTGTTACGACCATGTTGCGGACCTGGGCTGATGTGAAAAAAAAGAACGTGTGCTGGTCTTTACACATCACACCTGAACAGCAGACCTGGCACAATGCGCAAACACATTGCACGTCATGTGACTCGGTATTCCCCAAAGGGAAAGGCACGGGGGACAGGCACCATGACCACGAAGTGCCGGACAGCAATTACCGAGGCGCTTTCTGTTCTAGATGTAACCTTCAAATGACTAAGCACAAGGACCAGCTGACCCTCATCGCGCACAATGCCAACTACGATCTCAGCCTTCTCATACGTGAGATTACGAACCCTGCTCTGAAATTTGTTCTACGACCCAAACAAACCGCCTACAAGTTCCACGAGATCCGGATAAACAACAACCTGCGTTTCATCGACTCATACGCCTTCATGCCGGGGTCTCTGGCTCAATTGGCCGAACAGTTTATGGCCGGTGGTAACACGCCGCGATACACCCGAGCCATGCTGACGGGTGTTCCCTCAGCGGCCCTGTCTCTACTAACATCTGGAAAACAAGTCCTCTGCTACGACTACCTCGACACTCCCGCTCGTCTCTCTGAACCGCGTCTCCCCCCGCGTGAGGCCTTTTACAACTCTCTACTGCAGCAAGAGCTCCCCCAGTTTGGCAGTTTTGCAGTTTGCAGTTTGTACCCTACTGTAATGAAGGAGAAGTTGCCCTGTGGAGAGATGAGGGAGCTACTCAATCAAGAACTCGAGGGATTCCTGAGACTCCCACTAGCGGAGGTGAAGGCTGACGGTGATTACGGCTTTCTAATACTCTGCGACACCGCTGCGGCTACCCGTGAAGTGGCCGAAAAGACCGACGACCTCCCCCTCATCATCACTCAGCAGAACATAACCCTGGACGTCATGTCTGAGGCCACGCGGAGGTGGTACGAGGCTGAAGACCGTAAGCCACCGAAACAGAACGTGAAACTCATCGGAACTCACGCCGCTCAGAAGAATATGCTATTTGCCCTTCCCCTGCTGCAGCAACTGATTAGTCTCGGGTTGGTGGTAGAGAGGGTTACCCGAGTCTATACTTTCCGCCAGGCAAGTTTTTTGGCGGGGTTCATAGCTGCAAACATCGAAGCTCGGAGAAATGCAACGTGTCCCATCAAGAAGAATGTGATCAAGTGCATATCTAGCAGCATCTTCGGACGCACTCTGATGAACCCCGCAAAGTACAACCAGGACGTGGATGTGGTGACGGGACGAGAAAAGTTCCTCACGATAGTACGAAGCTCGTACTTTAAACGTGTCGACTCGCTCGTTGAGGGTCGGGTCATGATGATCCGACACAAGCGCGCCGTCCAAGTCAACCATCCCAACTACGTGGGGTTCTACATCCTCGAGCTGTCCAAGTTAAAACTCTACCGCTTCTATTACGGGGTTCTCAAAGCCCACTACGGTGAACGAGTGAAACTAGTCTACTGCGACACCGATTCGCTCGTCACTTCTATAGAAACGGACAACCTGATGGAGGAGTATGCTCAGGAACCTCTCAAGCAGTACCTCGACCTCAGCAACTTCGCTCCCTCGCATCCTCTGTACAGCGAGACCAATAAGGGTAGACTGGGTTGTCTCAAGTCTGAAGTCAGTGAAAGGGTTATCTCGGAGTTTGTGGGTGTACGACCCAAGTGTTATTCCATTCTGATGGTCAACAACGACAGGCTGAGTTCGGCCAAGGGAGTACCTCGGCGAGTCAAGGCAACTATTACCCATCAGAGATACCTAGACACCCTACAGCTACAACACTCCTTCTCATTCCTCTATCGGGGTTTTACTGTACGCGGGGGGAATATGTGCACGGTCTCCTACCGGAAAAGAGGTATATCCACGGTGGAGGATAAGAGATACTACCTCAACGTCTTCGAGTCACGGTCCTACGGGCATCCCGATAATCAGGAGGTCCCGCCCGAATGGGTGGGTCAACAGCAGCAGCAGCAGCAGCAGCAGCAGCAGCGACAGCGGCGGGAGGTGAGAGAACGACGACAGCGACGACGGGAGGATGCGGGGCGACGACGGGATGCGGAGCCCGCACGCGGGCTTTGGTACGCTCGAGATGCTAGGGCGTGGATGTACTTTCCCGAGGCGGTGAATGAGGAGGACAGGCTACTAGTCGATGAGCTGGATGCTCATGAGTTGGAGGACAGGCTACTAGCCAACGCGTTGAATGCAAATGAGGAGGAGGATCGGCTACTAGTCGATGCGCTGGATGCTCACACGGAGGAGGAGGAGGGGAGCGTTGTAAGCCGGGCGGAAACATTAAATGCCCTCATCGATCTGGCGCGCATGAACGCTCCCGACGATGATGATGATGAATGAATGGTAAATTTCCAAACGTGATTACCACGTTGATGATGTATTTTCAATGAAGCGGGTGAAAGGTAAATTTCCAAGCGTGATGACCTGTAAACCATAAACCATAAATGATGTATTTTCAATAAAGCGGATGAAGGGTAAATTTCCTAACGTGATTACCGCGTTAATGATGATGATGACCTGTAAACCATAAATGATGAATTGTCAATAAAGATGATGAACCGTAAAATTATGAATATTAAATTTCCTCCATGAATTGATTGAAACCATAAATGCTGTTGATGAATTGTAAATCCCTCCCAGATGATGACCGCTATTCTCTAGTTATTAACACCTTACGAGCGGCCTATGCGGTTTATTTATGTGTACCGCCCAGCGGGGTGTTTTTAGCCAAAATAGGGCTGTTTACGTGATCATTTTCATGCCTAAATAAGACCCAGAACGTAAAACAAGTATCTATCCCTGAAAGGGCATAAACAGAGCTTTCGAATGACACCATAACGATCCTTGTATGATGGATAGTTTTCTTGCAATAACCGTGCAACGCGAGTGCAAAAAGCAGGTAATTCGGTACTTTCGGTACATAATGTAGTGAGTGAGAGAGTGAGATTTGTGCCGTGAGATTGATTGACATACATGCTGAAATTGCCACTCGAGTTATGTTCGAGCGCCGCCACATAGTCCAGCTTTATTAAATACGACTTAAGTGGTGAGCCGCTAATAAAGGGTTAAGTAGTAAGATACGTTGAGGGATAATGAAAGCTTATTTTTTGTTATTGGGTCATAGAGCACAATCCACGTAACTATTCTCTAAGCGCCCATACCCCCCCGCTGCGGGCGGGCGGGCGCGGCGGGCGGGCGGGTTTTGGCGGCGGCGGCGTATGCGGGGGCGGCGGCGTCAGCGGCGGCGGCGGGGCGGGGCGGGACGGCTCACAATCTAGAGAAAAACGAGGTTAGAGATGGCGAGGATGACTAAGGTTAGGTTAACATCTCAATTCATATATCGTATGAGAGAGAGATACTAGAGTCTTCTACGTACTTACGGGCACGCGTTGAAGGTCCGTTGACAGGCGGGCATGCTAAACTTGTTATACGCGAAACGCAAGACACGTTCATCATTCCCGGGGTAGTCAGTCCGGGAGAACTCGCTGCGTATCTTCCCTAACGTTTCTCCGACCCCCGCGTGAGTGACGCGATGAGTAAAATACATGGCATAGGCCCCGCATACGTCGCTACGGGTTCCCTGGAGTCTAAATGCATTTTTAAATATGGGGAGTCCGGGTCTCTCGAGTCCTTTAAAATAATCGGAATAGACTCGGGGGTCTAGAGCGTAGCTATCCAGACATACTATTCTACGAGCATCGCGGTAGATACAGAGCCAATGCCCCATATTTTTTTTAGACCAACTCGGTAGAGTGTTGATTATACACACAGCGGGTTTCCCCGCGTGTCCTCGTAGTAATGTCTCGACCTCATCCGCTAATAGCACCCCCAGAAACACCGCCTCCTTTCCTAGAGTCCCCCTTACCCCTCTTTCAATTTCCAAATTGTTCATCCCTACATCCTCAAGCGCGTACGTCGCACTGTAGTCTTCGGTCGCCGTTTATAGTTAATATACCGACCATCTCACCGAATAGTAAAACTAGGGTATTACCCTCCGAGCCTCCGGTCATATTTAGGTTGACCCGCAGCCCCCCATTTATTTCCACGGGCATATTATCATTCAGGTTTTCAGCCCTCAAATCAAAGCAGCAAATCGTAGCACCATTGACGAAAGCCTCTTTAGTAATTGAATGCTCTCGATGGAGTGGGTCTCCATCGAGAGCATCCAACGTACGGTAATACAGCACGGAACAGGCGTAGGGGAAACCGCTGGACACATTATAGACGACGCGACCGTTAGCCGTCACGTTCACTCTACTTAAGTTCCCGTGTGTCAGATACAGAGGGTTAAAGCGTATAATCACCCGCTTGGGCGGTCATACCCATCATGGTCGGGTAGATAACTGTCTAGCGTACTAATGTCGAGGAATAAAGGAGCGCATAGCTCCAGACCGTGGGTCTTGAACCGCTTAGAGAGATCCTTTCGAGCGGGAGTAAAGTAGCTGTCCCCTATCTTCAGGGTGAAACCCTGGGATGGGCATGAAAAATTAGCCAAGAACCCAACCGTGTTCATTTTGCCAAGTGCCAAGGTGGTGAGAGCTTTAACGTAGGAACTGTAACCGTAGAGAACATTGGTTTCGATGGGTACATCACCGAGAAAACACTGCACGGATTTGAAAAGACTGTGGGCTGTGTTATTCGAGAACTCAATGTTCGGCTCATCCCCGAGGGGGGTCACATCATCCTCTTGGGTTAGTCGTAGAGTGGTGTGTATGACCAATTGACTCAAGTCAATAAAGCTCCCCGGAGTCCCGGGGATGAGGAAATCAACGTATCGGTCAGTTAACTTCATGTTGAAACCTAGATTGCTAGGCAACACGTCGGCATCTTGCCGGGAGGCTATGGTAGCTTCCAAGAGATGGGTCTTGTTGGGGCGGGGGAATAATTCACTGACACTATTGTCCCACGGGGTTCTGTTGACCCACAGCCCCCTCCGCGATTGCCATGTTCGCCATCTCGACGCTAATACGATACTGATTTACAGCGAGGAAAATACATCCTTCTTATAGCACCTCCCCATCGTCTTCTTTTTAATTTTCCTTTTAACCTTTACCCTCTTCCTATTTCTACCACCCCCCCTCGTCATCTTTACGGCCGCGTTCTTCAGATCGTTCAACCCGTGTCTTTTTAGGGACCCCTTTAGGTTATTACCCTGAGAGATATCCTCCATGACATTGCTTCCAAACTCACGCGCGGAAGGAGCTATGACATTTCGTAATAGAAACGGGAAGGCTCTTTTTGCGAGACCCGCTAAGGTAGAGAACAGACCCCCGCCCCAACGGTAGGTGGGTTCGTAGACGAGGGTGGCAATATCGTTGACACCGCCCCCGTGAGATACTCTCCGCCCGCCAGGTGCGAAAAGAGAGCGATGCTCCCCCGCGGAGGGAGGGATGAATGTAACTCGCATGCTGTTAGGGAAAAGACTGCCGACGCTTGGCTCGATGAGCTATTAATATAGTCTGACGGGACGAATGTGAAGTAAGCACGTTACGTGTTGACCCTCCTCGAAATACATGGGACGACCTTTCTGGTCTGTGATTTTAATGGAAATGCTATCTATAATTATAGGTTTGAGTGGTTTATAGATGATAGGATGCACGCCTTTCGATAGCCCGTCAGAGAGGGAAAAGGCATCGAGAATATTTACATTGACCCCGGCCAATCTCGAAGGGTTGACCAGGTCACTGTATATGAGCACGCACTGAGCATCGCCGTTCGTTAAGACGGGAAACGGGCTAGTATGATATAGAAACGCGTTACCTCCTTCGGTGAGAACGTCTACAGTGGAGGTAAACACGTCGTAGGATTCTAAGGGACTTAAGCCGAGAAGTCGGGCTACTCGCTCTTCGAACCGTATCTTCACGGTTGAGATGCTCGGATGGGAATCGCGGAAGCAGCGCACCGTAAGATGATGGTCCAGGCTCATTTGACTGAGGGAGAGTATCGGATATGGATGGGCCAGACGGTCAAAGGTGTTTGTATCGTAGGCTCGGTCGCGGGTAAGGAGACCCCTTAATATTGACCCTAATTCAGTATTAACCCAATCGATAAGGTATTCAGTGTCCTGACTCAAGATATTTCCCAAATTAGTCGTAACCATCTTACGCTTTTCAATAGCCCCTTCGGAACTAAGCTGTGCGTACTCTATATGCACGCCGCACCCCGCTTCGTGTCCCTTAACGGTATAGTAACGTTGAGGGAGTAACACATTTAACAGGCCAACTTCGTATTCCATGTCCTTGTTCAGCGTTAAGGTTTGTAAGTTGTTGGTAAAACTACCAGTATTATTGGGGTATATGTCACTGTCAGCGGCACTGGTAACGTAGACATGATGTGACTCCATCTTGGAACTGAGAGAGACTATCGCGAAGTTGGCTCGTTTCTTATATTTATAGCTACCTACAAGAAGGATGGGGGAATAATACACGATAGGTAATGCTTAGGTATTTATTAACATGGAGAGTAATACACGATAGGTAAAGCTTAGGTATTTATTAACACAAAGAGAGAGAGAGAGAGAGTCATTGAAGGAGATTACATGTGCGTTATTAGGAATTGAGAGAGGTCTGGCATCGCAGCACCGTAGTTTTCATCCTCGTCGCTGTTCCTTAGCTTCTTCTCACTCGACTCGTCCTCCTCCTCCTCCTTCGAATGCGGTCGTTTTTGACCCGGGGTGAATCCAGCGCTGTCATTCGCATCGGTTAACCCTATCCACCACTTGTCCAAGATGATGCAGGATATATTGCGGGTCCTAAGATTCCCGGCTGCGTGAGTTAGGATAGGTAGGTAATCCTGCGTCCATACGTGAGAGGGGAGCCCCGCAGCCCCGCATTTGAAGGAGAATACAATACGGGTCATCTCATGTTCAATAGCCCAATCGACGAGTTTAGTAACGCAGACATTAAACATTTTAACTCGGTCCTGGTGATGGTCTCGCTTTAACCCCTGTATGAATTGACCGTCGCGAGAACTGAGTAGGTACTTCTGGTTAATCTCATTGAGCTCCAAGATCTTACCGGGAGCGTATTGGGCTAGCAGACAAGCGATGTGGGGGAGGCTAGGATCGGGGGACTCACGTATTATAACACTCCCGGGCACACCCCTGTCTTGCCAGCGGCATCGGTTTAGTTGATATATAGACATTCTTTCAGCGTAGAGGTTACTATACGGATATGTTCGATGTAGAAGCGCGGAGAAGCCGGAGGTCTCCCGACAAGCCGTGCAGTTGTGAAGACCGGCAATGATGGTTTTATCGTTACGATAGCGAGCGTCACCGGGAACCCCTTCCTCGTAGCTGAGCGAGTAAGCGTCGTTTAATCCAAGATCCTCGCCTTCCTCCGAGAGAGAGTAGAGGTGAGGGCGCTCATCCTTCTCACATTTGGACGGGGTAACGTTGCTCGCCAATGTCGCTCTCCCCCACCGTGCGGGAGTGTCCATTAAGTCCATTTCTCGGGATGTTGATTGTCCCGTCTAGGAAGCTATCGTGTCGGGTGGGGTCCTATGGTCTGGAACTGACGTGGTGAGCTCACCGTGAGAGTAAGAGAGTATAACGGGTCCGGTCTGCCCCGACGGGCTTTAATACCTCTCGAGCGGCGGATGTGAGGGGGTTGCCGGTTATTGGTTTAGTGGGCAACCCCTCCGGAGGGGGAGGGAACTCACGATGGTTTAATAGGAGACCCACCCGTGGGTTGCCAGCACGGGTGTTTTAGACGAGAGTAGACTATTTATACCAGCACCATATTGCTTTTTGACCTGGGTGTTTATAATATGAGAGGGATGAAGACCCGCTGTCCTAATAATTAGATCCACGAAATCACGCTGGGCTTTGGACGGCGTAGTCCCTTTAGACGAGAGTAGACCCACAATGTCTAGAATATTGTTGTTGCTAGCCGAGTCCAGTAGTCGCCCTTCCCTGTCCCATCTAAGTAAAGGGTTGTTTTTAACTCGCTCCAGAAGTCCTAAAGCGTAAGGCACTTCATTATATTTTACGTGGGCAGGCCGGAGATGATCTAGACTGGGATTTTTGGAAGCATTCACCATTACTGATGTGGCTTTCATTAGTACGGGTGGTGGGAGTTTGGTTTTGTGCATAGTCCTCGCTGATTTCTTGTTATGATGTGAATGAGATGTTGATTTCTTTCTCTTTTTCCACGATGGGGCCTTAGGTGCGGGCTGTGGGGGGAGGCGGGAGGCTGAGCTTGATGGAACATGTCGGGAGACCGAGCTTGTCGGAACGTGTCGGGAGGGCGAACTTGCTGGAACGTGTTGTGCGGAGGAGGAGGGAGGACCCTCGATGCTTGTTAAAACACGTTTGGCTGTGGATTCGGGGAGGAGATAATAGCTACGCATTATGCGAACAGTTTTGAAAGTAGACCGGCAACTGCGGCTAATATACTACCCCCTGCCTTACTAGTTAGAATTAATCTCTTTTTGGTTAAAGATGTTTTCTTCCGGGCGACGGCTCGTATATCCTCACGATGGTGTTGTAGCTTTCTTATAATTCTACTATTCAGGGTGAGATGTTTCTTTATAAAGTTGGAGAATATCTCAGAAATAGTTTAAATGCTCGCGTCCTAGTTGTTTAATGAGGTTCTTCCTTTCCTTGGGGTTAAGTTTTTTAAGTAGCAGTAAAAACTTTTTATGTACGGCGAGTAGGGGGAGCTTACTGCTCATCTTGGCACGAGGTCGGAGGCCTTAATCCAGCTGTCAAAGGAGGTAGGATATCCGACCCAATGTACGAAATATTGTGTCCCCCCTTTGCTTTTGCGGGTTCTCAGAATATTAATATCGAATGACTCGGGCAGGGAACTGGCCACCAGTTCTGACCTGTAGAAGATGCCCTCTATGGGTTCGTCGGATAGGTCTTCCAGGAGATAGGTTTTGGGCTGATGCTGGTGTTTTATTTTTCGAATTCGGAATAGCTCATGGGTGTTCTGCTGAGTGTATCCCTTATGTGGAAAGCGGATGAACGAGCGCTACCCACGAGACGCACAATCTCTATAACAGCTAGCTCGGGACTAATGCGTCTGAGGGGTTTCTGTGTTTTTTTATACATTAGATGGAATTGACGTGCAATGTCGGGTGGTTGAGTTAATTTATGCACGATGGTGGGGGTTTGTCCATTTTTTAATCCGGAGTGGGGGGAATTATTGTAGGCCTCGACCATGCCCTGGAGATGGTTAATATATCGAGGGGAATTCCGCTGTGTAATAAAGCGATATAGGCGGGATTTCAATGTGCGGATGGCTCGTTCGGCGATGGAAGCTTTAATCTCACTAGAATGAACGCTATATAGCTTAATCTTGCGAGATGTTAGATATTCCTTCACTTTTTTATTGTAAAACTCGGTGCCTAAATCAGTGTTCAATCTTCTCACACCCTTGGATTCATCGCTTTCCATAACCCTCTTAACAGCTGTTAGCATGGAAGTCGCATCTTTCCGGGGGCAAGGCACGACCTGCATAAAACGAGAAAAGACGTCCACGCAGACTAGCAGGTACGATATATTGTCGTTGTCTTTCTTTAAATGACGCATATCGGCTAAGTCGGCAGCCATGATGATCTTGGGCTTGGGGGAGAGAACTTTCTGACGGGTGAATTTCTTCGGTTGTAGCTTATGTAGCGCGTAGGTTTTGCTGGTCCTGAGAAACCTCGTCACGTCTCGCGGGGTTATGGAAGGATCAATGCCTCGGGCCTTATTCCATAGTTTCTTTTGAGAAGACAGCCCGTACGGCTGATCGTGACGGCTGTAGAGAACATTTAATAGCTCTCGATGCTTAGAGCTCACCATTGGAAAACACACTCGCAGGGCGGTTCACCCACTATATTTGTGCGGAATTGCAGGGCTTCAGGAGTATTTATACCTAAGTCGACGTGGAGATAGCCAAAGGGCTGAGAGAAAACGGCAGATTTGTATATTTCAACAAAATCACTGGCTCGGTCTTTGCCGAATATTTGCCTTCCGAGTAGCTGTATTTGCGATAAGTCACGCTGTCTCAGTAATAGGAAGTGAGAACAGTTTAGGTTAATATTCCTCGCATGTTTGCCACCCATGTATAGGTTTTGGGTTATGAAGATACATGAAATGTTATTATGTCGACCGTGGGTAAAAGCGTCAACGACTAATTTATTTTTTACAGCCTCCATAAATAGATCGTCAAGGACAAATTAGGTTCCTCTTTGATCGTAAGTATCCTCATCGCTTATAGGGTCAACTATTTCTGGAGACACGGTTACCTTAGACCCTATTTCTTTATCATGCTGTAGGGGATGCGTTGCAAGACCGCATATAACAATCTTTTTAAATTTATTATGGTACTTGGTTATAAGATTATTGACCAGTTCAGATTTGCCCGAATCTCTGTATCCCACTACTATTACGCGAGCAGGGTGTTTGAATATGTCGAGAGCATCGGAGGTGAATGCTTGCATCGTGTTGGCTTCTATTTAACTAAGGCCTTTATGAGGTTTGAGTGTATATATACTGGAAAAATATGCATGGTTCATATCGTATGTTTGTGTGTATGCGTATGTATGTATGTGTGGGTGTGTGCGTGTGTGTGTGTGTGTAACGCACATATAGGACTAGGGTAATCATTAATATTACATAATACTGGAAAAAACCCATGGTTAGGCTAAGCTTCAGAGAGAGAGAACAGGTGTGTGGGTTAGGCGGGTTAAAGCACGTAGACTTAGTTAGGTTACGTCATGTTAGGTAAGGACGATCCGGCAACAGGTCGATCCGACAGAGGACGATCCGGCGACAGGTCGATCCGACAAAGGACGATCCGGCGACAGGTCGATCCGGCGAAGGACGATCCGGCGACAGGTTGATCCGGCGAAGGACGATCCGGCGACAGGTCGATCCGGCGAAGGACGATCCGGCGACAGGTCGATCCGGCGAAGGATGATCCGGCTCGATTTACCCCTACTGAAGTATTGTGTTGATTTTGTTTTTTTTCATAATGAAGTGTTTTATGTTTGTGATCGTGCCTTGTTTTCACAACTTGGGAGAGTAGCTGGGTGATGCGGGGTTGGTGGGCATTCTGTCTGGTCAGATGTGGAGTTCACCTGAGGCTGAAACGTCCCACATCTTGGGCGGGGTGTTACGCTGGCCAGCTTGCCAGAATGCACTCGTAACTCGCTAGCGCTTGCCAGGGCAGTGAAATGGGCTACAATAATCGTAGAACGATGTTCTTTCTTTCATAGTGTTCATGTTGTCACAGACAGACCAGTGGTGGTCTTTATTCTTGTCTGTGACACTTGGAAGTATTTTATATCATTGATAGAATATAAGATATGTTGTGTGAAGTTGTAGGGAGAAAGAGAGCGAGAAGCGAGGTGGTAATATGTGCGTGTGTAGCTACGTGTGACTCCCTCGCTCAGGCGGAGGTTCCCACGCTCTTGATTGGCCGGCGGGCCTGACGCGTCATATGACGCCTGCTCTTCATGACGTAGTCGTCTGTGATTGGAGGCCGCCGTCCTAGGAAGGTGGTGCGGGCTCCTGGCCGCGTGTCTCCTTCAGAGCTTGGCATAGAGTGCTTGGTCCTACATGTCCTTTGCAATCTGTCCCCAATCTAACCCCCTGTACTACTGTTTCTCTCTCTGACTTCTTCTTTTTCATACTTCTTCTCTTTATTCAATTACTTATCCCTTCTGGTTCTGCATACGACTTCCATAGTCGGCCAGTCGTATTACCAGCACCAGTTCTCCGTATATGTTTTGCACTAGCTTTAGGGATTATTAGAGTCATAGTCACATGGTATCATAGTATTGGGGTGCTTCTAATTATTGAGTTGTTCTTTCCTACTATTTAATGCTAGACAGTGGAGGGTATCTTTAGTCGTTGTCTGAGTTATGTATGTGGCAAGTCAGAGCCTGTACGACTTCGACGAAGCTAGGTAGCCTGTAACCCTTGTGCATATTTTTCCTTTGCGAGTGTAGCAGTATACAGGTGAAGGGCTTTTGCCTACTCTTACCTGTATGCTTGCTACCTCATTTTGTTGACCTTTGTGGAGCGCCAGGGTAAGACCAGATACTTGAGACTGGACTTACCAAGAGAGCCTCCAAGTCACTTAACGTAACATAAGGGAAATCTGTTCAAGGGAAGACAGTAGGCTACGAGCATGCTTGCGCTCTGCCTAGTTTCCTGATACCTTTCATGCCACTGCTAGACTTTATTAGTGAAAAAGACAGCATTGTGTTTATTAACTTTAATTGTGTATGCTTTAGGAATTATTCACGCCTTATTTTAGCCTAGGTTGATGCATAGTGCACAACCCCGTTTGGCTGTTACGTTGGCTAAGAAAGTACTGTTTTTAAAGTGGCTATTATTAGTGCTGTCACAGAGTTGTTGCACTCCCTTGTTATATATATGTATCCTACTTATTGGTGCATTTAAGATACACGCTTTGGTGTCCTGCCCCTGCATTATTTCTGTTCTATATTGACGAGCATCTTAGAGCATCAGACGTTTTCAAAAGATTCTTTATCTGATTGCTGTAGGACTAGACTTCCAGTGTTTTCATAGAGCATTGAAGAGTTTAGTGTTGAGTACAGACTCACACTAAAGTTAACGTAAGCATATACCCCTTTATTAAATCTTATGATAGTTTATTCAACCATTGTTATTACTTAAGAGCATTTTCGTAATGTAAGTACTCCTGTTGTGAGTTGGCTTTGCCGTCACCGGAAAGCCTTTGTAGAAGTGCACTAAAACCCAGTTAATTGATACCCCGTTATCCAGTAGATTAACTCTGGAGGGTTTAAGTGTTTTTTTCACCGGCGTAATACTTCGAGGGTTTGGAATTAGCGTACCGTTGTTGCAGATATAGCCTATTATCTAGTCCATTATTAAGTGCCCTTGTTTATTTCGTAGTGCCGGTCGTAACAGTACACACTATGAATAAGTCGGTATCAGTGATGTGCGCGTGTGACAAGTGAGAGAGTTACAAGAAATTACAAGGAATAGTTTGTATCTCAGATCTCGGCGATTTATCAGTGAATATTTAAGGGTAATTGTAGTCTGGCAGCTTTAAACAATTTAAAATACCGTAGCTAACATATTCTACCTTCCATCTAATTTCCGATTCCAATGCGAAAGAGCCGCAAAATAATACAAGAAAACAACTTGTTCATCGAAAGCTGCCGGAAAATGCGCTTGTGTGACACCACCATAGGATGTTAACTTATGGCATGCATGTCAGAAAGATTGAAATAACATTCTGAAATATATTACACAATATATCAATCCCTATCTCTTCTAGTTTACTAGTCCAGTCCCATAACTATTTAGCCACCACCAGGTGACCACCTTCCTTAAAGATGTAGCCCCAACACATATACAATATTATCTGCACCAATTGAACAAACTACAAAATGATATCCAAAGTTATCTGAAAATAGTCGTCTCGTATTGGAAGAACCGGTTCAACACCCGCTCAATTGACCAGTTGCGAGTATCACCCTACAAGGAAGCTGTAGACATCGATAATTAGCAGAATTACCAATTAAAATATGGTTGTAGTACATTTATATACAGTATACATAAAACCCAATTCAGCACACTTGTTTATCTATCAGAACCTTCATTGTTATTGTATTTCTATTTAATACCTATGTTTACGGCTCCAACTTCCTTATAGCCTGAACCTCGCAAGTGATGAATTTAGATACCGGTACATTATGTCATTTTGCTTCCTTATATGCCTCTTTCCCACATGTGCGACTTCATACGATTTTCGTCGCCGAGGACGTAGTCTTGTCAATTCGCAAGGAATGTGTGCGACGTCTACGATTTTGACCGGTACAAACCGTTGACAAGTTTATACCCGGCGACGACGTCGCCGATGGGTAAGACATAATCGGCGACATTATGCGATGTCATCGGCAAATTGAGCGATGGTTCGCCGATGACCTCGGCGAGAACTGTCACATTTGAATAAAATATTGCGAAATAATGCGAAGGATGAACGAATCCTCGGCGTATGTTCTGCGACGTCTTCGGCGAATTAAGCGATGGTTCGACGAATACCTCGGCGAGATTATCCGAAAACTTTTTGCATATATTTCATGGCAAAAACATAAGAACATCAGAAAACGGGAGTCTGCAGAAAGCCGATCGGCCCACACAAGGGAGATCCCCGTCACACCCAACCCCAATTACAAGGCCAAATTATAGACCCAAATCACTAATGCCTTGAGGACTGACCTCACCAAAACGATCAGAGATGGACACAAGATTACGGGGTCTGCAGAGCGCCGATTGGCCCACACCAAGCAGATCCCCCCTCATACCCAACCCAACTCGTCGAAAATGTACAAATTTATCTTAAAATCGCCAAACTAATGGGCCGAACGTCATAAAATATGAAAACTAATGGGGTTAACCATGAGGAAGAAAGGGGACCAGAAAAACGACCCATCTCCCCAATTCGGAGATAGGCAATGTCCGGCTTCGCCGGAGACATTTTTCTAACAAATAATGTACAAATTTAGCTTGCTCTCAAAACGAAAAATATATACTGTATGTTGGCTCGCTCCCGCTCACCAGGACAATATTGAAACCTGGATGGCGGTAAACGTCTTATATTAAAACAGTAGGCTGAACGGGGCCGAACGGATACAAGGCAAAGAGAGAGGGAGAGAAATAGAAAAAAATAAAATAAAAAAAGAAGAGAGGGAGAGGAAGATAAAACAAAAAACAGCGAGGTGGGCTCAATGTTTGCGTTAAGGCTTAACAATTGAGCCCACCTCGCCTTTTTTAGTTTTCTCCATTAGTATGGAACCGATTGGTGCAGTCATTTCGCCGCCACAGATTTTCCTTTTTTTTCCTTGTGAGGCGACCGATAGTCAGCGAGTGGGTGGGGGGAGGGAGTCGTGTTGGTGGTGGCAAGAAGCCAGAAGGGTAAGGTACATGTGGTAGAAATCTGAAAGCCATAGGTGCAGTCGTTTCGCTGCTACGATTTTTTTCAGCGAGTCCGTATATATACGGACCTGGCACTGGGCGTGACAAGACCCTAGTCCGTATATATACGGACCTGGCACTCAGGGGGATATAATACTGGTTCGCTATCGCTTGCCAGGAAGATATCGATACTTGGATGGGGATGAACGTCTTAAACCAGTTGGCTGAATGGGGCTGAATGGATACAAACCAGAGAAGGAGAGAAAGAGAAAAAAAACAGGTGAACCCCCCACGAGAGGTGCATAGAAAAAAGGGTTGACAGGTTCACTATAGGCCTAATAATTTTTTTTTTTACCCACCTCGCCGAAGGTGCTCTTTGGCCTTGGCAGGTGTGTCTTGAGCATTCCGTGACGGACGTCGCAAGGCCCGTCGCATGCCTCGTGCGGAGCATACCCCTGGCGGGTATACTCTCGGCGAGTACTTGTGCGCACGTCGACGACTAATCGACGAGGATATTGCCGATGACTCTTGTGCATTCGTCGATGTTATCTGACAGCATCGGCGAGCTGCCATGCAGCGTTGCATTTTTTTTTTTTTGTGAGAAACCCTCCGCGATGTCTCGCCGATGTCGTCGATGATCCCCGAGGGCCTCTCGGATCATTCTGCAATGTTCGACGATGCTTGCGAGGGCAATGAACCCTCGCGAGTCCTTGTCCCAAATTTTGAACAAACCGAACATTTGCGACGATCCGCGAGGGTCCACGCGAGGCCGGCCGAAGCATACCATTATTATGCGAGGGTATACGTTTGTTGTCCGACATGTCACGAAAATGGGTGTCGCTGGTGAAAATCGTAAGAAATCGCACATGTGGGAAAGGGGCATTACTCATCACGAGTTAGAGTTGGGCTATAAGTGCCTATAACACCTTACTTTGTATTAGTTACCGGTACTACACAGTCTATCTATCTATCTATTGCCCGACGCCGTGATCCCCAAAGGGGTGGCCACGAACGAACCGGCCCAATGCACCTCTGTCCCTAGTCAGTCGACGCCCTTCCTCCCAACCAGCACCGCCTCCATCCATATACTTCCTCACTCCATCCTTCCACCTCTCTTT
This sequence comes from Paralithodes platypus, assembly GCA_032716605.1. Taxonomy (NCBI): domain Eukaryota; kingdom Metazoa; phylum Arthropoda; class Malacostraca; order Decapoda; family Lithodidae; genus Paralithodes; species Paralithodes platypus. The sequence goes on along the minus strand of CM064577.1, from coordinate 40,002,421 downwards.
CGGTCTACCTCTCCCTCTCCGTACCTATTATAAGTTAGAGACTACAGTGAGGCTACTATACAGTACAGTACCTTACTTGGCCACATATATAATGTACCCTTTAGCCTCGTAACCCCCCTAAACACTAAAACACTAACCCACTATTATCTCCACCAATTTGTTTTCTTTGGTGCGCCGTACCAATGGCTGTTTTTGTATCACTAAACAACACGCAGAGAGAGAGAGAGAGAGAGAGAGAGAGCGAGCTTCGTGCATGGAGGGTTTAAGCTATCACGAATGGTATTATAGGACTTATAAATACAGAATTCCATAATATACCCCACCATAAAACATATCCGCCTGTCCCTTCAATGCTCAACAGTCAGTCAGTAGGCAGCCCTTACTCCCACAAGGGGTAGCGAAGATCAGCAAGAGACACGAGAAAGGAAAAAGAGGTGACAGGAGAACACATAACAGTTCGCCCACAAATAGCAAGTACACATGCATTCAAAAGCACCAATCACTCATCAGCCGCTAATATCAATGGCTTCCCCTCAGATGCTCAGCATATTACATAAAACATATCAAACTAAACACGCACTTAGAGGTTGGTGTAGAAAGGTATCACGAATGTTATTATAGCACTTAACATACCCTAACATAAAAGAATAATCGCTATGATTTATACCATGCTGAACATACTACCAGTATAGCAAAAGTTACCGTACTAAACACACAGTTATTATTATACTATGGGGCATAAACAGTGAACGTACATAAGAACATAAGAAAATGGGAGTCTTCAAAAAGACGATCGGCCCACACAAGGCAGATCCCTGTCACACCCAACCCCAATTGGGTGTTCAGTTGCCCTCTGACCCTTGACCAGTGCGGACGTCCCCAGTGACCGCTAGTGTACCTGTTTATCCTTAGTGAGGTCCTAGTGAACTTTCTTAGTGATGGCTGTTGTTGATGAGTCTGCTGTCTCCTCCCATACTCTCCAGCTTTGTCTTGCTTTGCAAGAAAGACTGGAGAGTGTGGAGCAGGAGATTCAGTGTCTCAAAGATGAAAATTTGGCCTTGAGACTAGCTATGGCGGAGAAGAAGTGTGAGGCTACCGGAAGTGTTCCCAGGGATTGTGAAGCCCCTTGGAAAGTGGTGTCAACAAGTGCAACGGCCTGCAAGCTGAAAAGGCAGCCACTCAAAACCCATAACAACTTCAGCACCTTGGCTGATGAGAGTGATGGCGAGGAAGTGGCGATCATCGAGGCAGTGAGAGGGGGGGGGGGGGGAGTCTGCTGCTGTTGCTTCAACAACTGCTGCTACAACTCCTGCTACACGCCGACAACGGAAAAAAGCTAAGTTCATTGTCGGTGATTCAATGGTTAGGTACCTTGACGGGGCTACTAACACTCATGTTAGTAAAGTTGTCTGCCTACCTGGAGCCGGAGTCGGGAGGGTGGCAGAGAAGATGGATGGTGTCCTAGAAGTGGGTGGGGAGGACCCCATCATCTTCATCAACACGGGTCCAATGACATATGGAGATGCAGGACTGAGGAGTTGCTGACCAAGTACCAGGAAATGCTGGAGAGGATCAAGAAGAAGGGTGGATTTCCTGTGGTACACAGTATCCTGCCAAGAAGAGGGGTACGGAAGGAATGGTCCTCCAGGGCTATTGGTGTAAATAGCCGGCTGGAGAAGTATTGCAAGGCAAAGTCAATACCATTCCTAGATAACTGGACCCACTTCTATGGTAAGGATGAACTGTATGCCCAGGATGGAGTACATCTTTCTCGTCCAGCTCACTGGACAAGATTGTTGCGGGGTTTCGTTAAAAAAAACTGGGTGTGTAAGTAAAATACTGTCTCCATATGGAGCAGGTACTTCATGTGACAAACCAGTGAGTAAAATAGAAATAATCAGTCAATATAGTGCGGATATAGTGATGTGTAATAGTAGTATCGATAACACTACACATGTAACTGATAGTAAAGATGAAAATACTGATAGAGTAGAATTTCCGTCTAGAGCTAGTAGTTCAACAGGAAATAATAAGTTAGCTAAACACAATAGAAAATTAGTTGCAAATAAAAGTAATAGGTTGAGGGTATATTATACAAATTGTAGGAGTTTATGTAACAAAATGAACGAACTTAGAGCACTCGTTAGCACAGAAAATATAGACATAATAGCGCTAACTGAAACGTGGATTAATACAGAATCTAGGCATTTTTTAGCAGAATTTGATATTCCAGGATATAGTTTGTTTAAATATGACCGAACAAGTAGGAGGGGCAGTGTTTGTCAGGAGTACATTAAAAAGCTGTATTAAATCAGGTATTAGACTAAATAATGATAATGAAAGTGTTTGGGTAGAGGTTAACGAAGGTAGTGAGACCATAGTTATTGGAGTTATATATAGACCGCTTAATATGAGTAGAAATGGCGGAACATCGTTATGGGAGGAAATTAAAATAGCATCAAGGTTTAGCAATGTGTGCATTATGGGGGATTTTAATTTTCTGAACATTGATTGGCAGCACCAAATAGGCGACTCCGATTCAGTAGAGTTTATTGAGGTAGTACAAGATAGTTTTTTATTTCAATTCATAGATACGCCGACTAGAGGTATTAATATTCTTGATTTAGTTTTCAGTAACAATGAACATATGATAAATGATGTAGAGATTGGTGACCACCTAGGAAATAGCGATCATAAATCTATTTATTTTAATATACAATGGACAGGGAATGCTAAAGAGAATACGACACTTATCCCAGATTTCAGAAAAGCCGATTATGGTGGGCTAAGAAGAGACTTAAGGGTGGACCCTATTGTTAGGCAATTAAGTCAGGATATGCGAGAGTTAAACTTCCCACCTACATATAATCAGTTTATTGCTTCACTCCACAATGCTCAAAATAAATATATCTCTAAAAGAAGATTTAGATCGACGCAGAACCAACCAAAATGGATGACTAATAAGCTAATAGATCTTATAGGAAAAAAGAAAGGAATATATAGAAAAATAAAGAAAGGCGAAAATCATCTACATATATACTATCAGACTCTATCAAGACAGGTCAAAAAGGAAATCAGGAAAGCAAAAAGAAATTATGAAATAAGGATAGCCAGTGACTCAAAAAATAACCCTAAAGCTTTTACCAACTATATAAATCTAAAGTTAGAGATGTAATAGGCCCCCTAAAAACTTCAATAGGAGAAATAACAGAAAGTGATTTAGAAATGTGCAGTACATTAAATAGTCAGTTTCTTTCCGTTTTCACTAATGAAAATTTGGCACAGATTCCAGAAGTCAATATGGTATATAGTGATAATATAGAAAATATGTTAAGTACAGTCAGTATAAGTAGAAATGATGTGCTTAAGGAAATTGACAGACTGAAACCTCAAAAATCGCCTGGTCCTGACGAGGTATATGCTAGAGTATTACAAGAATGCAGAGATGAGTTAAGTAGCCCATTAGCATTTTTATTTAACAAGTCATTAGAAACAGATTTAGTTCCTGAAACTTGGAAGCTTGCAAATGTAGTTCCGATCTTCAAAAAAGGTGATAAATCAATAGCATCCAATTACAAAGGAGTACAAAGGAGTACAAAGGAAATCAAGCAACAACATATCTAGTGACCCTTCTAGGTTGCTTGTCCTCCAAAACACTGAGGATCAAGTGTCCAAACAGTGGTTTAGAGTGGGTAAGGGAACATTGGAAAGGGAATTACTGCCCTGGAACTAATGTCCGTGGCAGGATTAGGAAGTTAGTAGAGGACAGATGGGTTAGTAACTGAGGGGGGGATAAAATAAAGTTATTCATTTACAAACGCAGTCAGTCGCGGGTTTGATGAGAGATATTTGTCTATGCGGAGTTTAAATAAATCAACGGTGATGCAGTCTATAACGTTTCGGGGAAGCCCATTCCACAAGTTGACAACTCGATTGAAGAAGAAATTCTTAGATTCGTGCGAGTTAAAAGATTTACCAATAATTTTGCAACCGTTTCCCCGCGTGTAATTAGATTGGTCGATAGTGAAGTACTTACTACAGTTCATATTGTCGATGCCTTTGATGATTTTGAACACTTGAATTAAGTCACCTCTTAATCTGCGCTGGGTTAAAGGAAATAGATTTAATTCTCTAAGCCGCTCTTCGTATGGTTTGTTCTTTAGGCTAGGTATCATTTTGGTTACTCTACGTTGAACTCGTTCTAGCTTGTTTATATCTTTTTGGTAATAAGGGCACCAGGATTGAACGCAGTATTCCAGAAGAGGGCGGACTAAGGAATTGTAAAGGGTTAGGATAACTTCTTTGGATTTATGCTCAAATGACCTGCCTATAAAGCCAATTATTTTGTTTGCCTTCTTAACAACTTCTGAACATTGTTGACTCGGTTTTAGGTTACTCGATATTGTTACTCCCAGATCGGTTTCTCTGTTTACATTCTTAAGCTGAGTGACATTCATCGAATAGTTTGCTTTCTCATTTAGGTATCCGACATGTAGTACTTTACATTTATCCGCATTGAAACTCATTTGCCAAATTTGGGCCCAACATGACAATTTATCTAGATTGTGTTGCATATCGTCAACTTGTTCTTTTGAGAGTACGCTATTTGCAATTTTTGTATCGTCAGCAAATTTTGAGATTGTACAGGTGAGACCCTCATCTATGTCGTTGATGTAAATTAGAAAGAGAATTGGTCCTAGTACTGATCCCTGGGGTACCCCGCTACTTACATTGGTCCATTTAGATGCCTTACCGTTTATGACTACCCTTTGCTTTCTGTTGCTGAGCCAATTTTCTATCCATTTCAACACACCGTCTTGTATTCCATGCGCTTTTAGTTTTAGCAGTAAAGTTTGTGGGGAACTTTGTCAAAGGCCTTTTGAAAATCAAGGTATATAATATCTACAGCTTTACTCTCATCGTAGAGGTTGAGGATATCGTGGAAGAAGTCTAAGAGGTTTGTTAAACAGGAACGTTTTTTACGAAAGCCGTGTTGAGTATCTTTAAGTATGTTATTTTCCTCTAAGTGATTTACGAGTCTGTCTCGTATGACCGTTTCTAGCATTTTACAAACAACTGAGGTTAAGCTAATTGGACGATAGTTACTGGGTAGGGATTTGCTGCCTTTTTTTAATATTGGTGTTACGTTGGCTAGCTTCCACTGATCAGGCATAGTTCCAGACTGCTAGGATTTATTGAATAGTAATGTCAGTGGTTTGGAGAGCTCATCCTTAGCTTCCTTTAGAACTCTAGGCGAGATTGTATCAGGTCCTGGCGTTTTATTTACCTTGAGTTTATCTAAACAATTCAATACTTCTCTCTCTGTAACGGTGATATTGCTTAGAAAATCTGAATTATCAATCTGAATCGGCGATGGTGTAGGGATATCACTGAGGTCTTCTGTTGTAAAAACTGATGCAAAGAAGGTATTGAGGGCATTACTCATTTGTACTTCGTCTTTGGTGTATTCTCCATTTTCATCGACTAACGGTCCAACAGTTGAAGTAACTACTTTTTTCTTTCTGATATAACTATAGAATTCTTTCGGGTTTGTTTTACTTTGATTCGCAATATGTAACTCTAAGGTCTTTTTACTCTGCTTAATTAACTTTTTGGATTTGCGTCGTAGCTCTACAAATTTCACCCGTTCTTCGTCATTTTGTGAGGATTTTAATCTATCATTAGCATATTTTTTAGCAAGCAGGCAGTTTGAAATATCTTTATTCCACCATTTGGGCTTATTATTATGGCCTGGACGCCGTATTTTCGATGGTATGCAGTCTTGCACTGCTTTTAGGTAAGTGGTTTCGAATAACTTCCAAGATGTATTTATGTCATTATTGTTAACCCCTAACTATCGGCGCGCAACATAAGTCGAGTATAATAAATCTGGACTATCTGGCGGCGTGCGACATAGGTCGTGTGGCAATTTCAGCACGTAATGTTGCTGAGAGAGAGAGACAAGTGGTGGCAGGAGAGTAGCGAGCGTATGACTGCTCCAGACCACGGCGGCGAACCTACTGACACGAATCCCACCTCCTCCCTCCCTCTCTCACTCGCTACATACTGAATTGTATGGGGAAAGTACCAAATTACATGCTTTTTGCACTCTTGTTGCGCGGTTGTTGCAAGAAAACTAGCCGTCATAAAAGGATCGTTATGGTGCATTGGAAAGCTCTGTTTATGCCCTTTCAGGGATAGATACTTGTTTTACGCTCTGGGTCTTATTTAGGCATGAAAATGATCACATAAACAGCCCTATTTTGACTAAAAACACCCCGCTGGGCGGTACATATAAATAAACCGCTAGCCCGCTAATAAGGTCTTAATTAAAAAGCTCCAGTCAGTTTCTTTAAACATAGCTCTAAGTTTATGGAAGTTTGCTTTCTTGAAATAAGGGACTTTTTCGATGCTATTATTTGGTTCGTTACTAGTAAACTTTAAAGTGAAAGTTATCGTACGATGGTCGCTGTTACTGAATTCATCACCAACATTCAAAGTCTCTATCAATTCTTCTTTTGTTGCAAGTACAATGTCAAGAACGTTATTACCACGGGTCGGCGTTCGAACAAATTGATAAAGCGAACTCTCTTGCAAGTTCGTATACAAGTCATGTCCGGAGTGTGAAGTAAGAGTATCGCCCCACTTGGTCACTGGTAAATTAAAGTCGCCAAAAATTACGGTATCTTGTGAGTTACTTACATCTGCAATTTGTTCGTAAATTTCTCGGTCAGTTTGCACTGATTGAGCTGGAGGTCTGTATATTAACGCACGTATTATTTTTGTACCTTTATTATTCTTTATTAGCACAAAAGATGTGTCGACGTTCACAATTTGAGGTTTTGACACGAGGGTCGGGTTAAGACTTTCTTTGATATAAAATAAAACGCCACCTCCATTTTTATTTATTCGGCTGTTCTCAAACATTACATAACCGGGAAGTGAATACTCTGCTAAAAAGTCTCTATCTTCTGTATTGAGCCAAGATTCTGTTATGCCAATCACATCATAATTTTCTGTAAACACTAGTTCCTCTAAATCTGAAAATTTATTGCGTATGCTACGAGCGTTGCATAGAAAACCTTTAAAGTTGCGGTTTTAGAACTCACAGAACGTTCTTTCATCGAATTTTTGGTTCTGGTCGGATCTACATTTACATTCATGGCTGTCCTCGGTCCTCGGTCGTTATCCCTGGCGGTTTTGAATTTGGGTCGTGTTGGTGGAGCTTTATCCAAATTCGCGGTAATTCGCGGTTCTTGACGGATTAGTATTTCATTCCTTTGTAGGTTGCCGTCCTCGCTGTCTTCGGTCCTCCTTCCTGGTTGTCCTCGGATGGGACGATTTCTTCTCCGAAAATCCGTCACCGCATCGTTGAGAAGACGCCCAAAACGTGCTGCTCCCACCTGGTTCAGATGAACTCCATCGTCTGAAAACAAATAGTCATCGTAGTAGAAATTGTCCCAGGTGTCGACGAATCCCACGTTCTCCTTCCTGCAGAGGTTTGCTAGACAACGATTTGTGGTGGTGGCTATGTTGTAAAATCGGCTCTCTACACCGAGCCGGGGGACGATTCCTGAGACGATGATCCTTGATGACTTCTCCTTAAACGACTTGATCAGCTGCTGGTACTTTAACACCTTACGAGCGGCCTATGCGGTTTATTTATGTGTACCGCCCAGCGGGGTGTTTTTAGCCAAAATAGGGCTGTTTACGTGATCATTTTCATGCCTAAATAAGACCCAGAACGTAAAACAAGTATCTATCCCTGAAAGGGCATAAACAGAGCTTTCGAATGACACCATAACGATCCTTGTATGATGGATAGTTTTCTTGCAATAACCGTGCAACGCGAGTGCAAAAAGCAGGTAATTCGGTACTTTCGGTACATAATTGAGTATGTAGCGAGTGAGAGAGGGAGGAGGGAGCTGAGATTTGTGTCAGTAGGTTCGCCGCGGTGGTCTGGAGCAGTCATACGCTCGCTAGTCTCCTGCCACCACTTGTCTCTCTCTCTCAGCCACATTACGTGCTGAAATTGCCACTCGAGTTATGTCGAGCGCCGCCACATAGCCCAGCTTTATTTAACTCGACTTAAGTGGTGGGCCGCTTTTTAAGGGTTAAAAGCAAATCTTCAAACCGGGTTCGCTGTACATCGTTGGATCCAACGTGGATGACGTACATTGTATTAGCAGGGGCCAGCTTTGATACTTCGTCAACTGCTGCAACTACGTCGTCCACACCACCACCAGGGATACAAAAACGCTTCCTGGTCTTAGGTGCCCTGGCGCAAAACTCTGTGAGGTGACCACGTATCATCGAGTCTCCCACGAGCCGGACTTCTTCTATTTCCTCTTCGTCATCTGAGTCTGTGAGTATCTGGAAACGGTTTTGGCACTCGGTAATCGGTATGTGTTTCCTGGTCTTGGGGCAAACGTTGTTCCTCACGACACGGAAGTTGTCTTGAGGGGAAGAGAGTCACTATTTGTATCTTGAGTATCGGAAACATCAGCTGACGTGGCTACTGTAGGCGTTGAATTGTTGGCACTTGACGTTGGTGCATTGGTGGCTTCTGGCGTTGCGGTAACCATTGAAGTTTGTGGTACTCCAACGTTGAGTGTTACAAACTCTTGGAGTGATTCCAGGTTCATGGTGAGGATCGTGATCTTGTTGTAGGCTGCATCTAATTTCACTGTAAAATTCTCTCGTTGCTGGCAGAGCCGGCAGACTTGAAAATCGACAGTAGCAAACATGGACTCACCAAACCTACCGGCACAGTTCGCACAAGCGTGAGGCATGGTGACAGTCACTTTCTTCAGATCACTTCACTCACTTAAAAAACACTTCACTCACTTTAAAACACTTCACTCACTTTAAAAACACTTCAATCAATTCAACCGAAAAGAAATATGCTGAAATACGCAGAAATAGGTTATCAGGGGTGATAGCCTAACCGAAAACAAAAATGTTGAGATACGCAGAATTAGGCTTCCAGGGGCGATAGCCTAACCAAAAGTGTTTTTTTTAAATTGAAATACGCAATAATAGGCTACCAGCGTTGAATAGCCTAACCGAAAATTATAAAATTTAAATAAGCAGAAATAGGCTACCAGGTGTGATAACCTAACCTTAAATAAATATATGTATAACAGAATATGTAACTAAATATACAATTCACCAAATAGAGATTATATAAAAAATAAAGTGTGACTGCACACAAGCGGGTTAATATACTGTGTCAACAGATGACCCTGGTGTCACTGGGACTGTGCGAGAGCTGGTCTTGGGTTGAAAAGTGATAAAAAAAACACATATCTCTTACCTCATTATTCAAAGTTTTGTATTTGGTAATATACACTCAGTCATTTAAACGTTCTATTGCTTCTATATAGCCTACATATAATACACCATATAATAAGTTTTTTATAACTAGAACAAGAGTTCGATTAAACATAGGTTTGCTGTTGGGTTGTCCCTATGTGGGCGCTGTCTTGATCAAAAAAAAAAACAGAATGGAAAAGTGGGATTGGCCCTGAGTATATACTGTACATATAGGCCTACTGTACATATACTGTACATATAGGCCTACTGTACATATACTGTACATATAGTCCTACTGTACATATACTGTACATATAGTCCTACTGTACATATACTGTCATTCTACTGTACAAATGTTCATATAGGCCTACTGTACATACATACAAGATATTCATATACAGGTATGTGTTATAAAACCACTCTGTTTTTAGCATTAAATGTAAATAAACTACAACATAGACTCTCTCTCTCTCTCTTCTTCTCTCCCTCTATCCACTTCCTTTTCCTTTTTTTTTTCTTTATAGGCAGGTCATTTGAGCATAAATCCAAAGAAGTATCCTAACCCTTTTACAATTCCTTAGTCCGCCCTCTTCTGGAATACTGCGTTCAATCCTGGTGCCCGTCTTATTACCAAAAATATATAAACAAGCTAGAACGAGTTCAATCGTAGAGTTTACTCAAAATGATACCTAGCCTAAAGAACAAACCATACGAAGAGCATCTTAGAGAACTAATGACCTTCTATTTCCTTTAAAACCCTCATCGCAGATTTAAGAGGCGACTTAATTCAAGTGTTCAAAATCATCAAAGGCCTCGACAATATGAACTGTCGTAAGTACGTTCACTATCGACCAATCTAATTGACACGCTGGGGAACGGGTTTTTGCAAAATTATTGGTAAAATCTTTGTAACTCGCAAGAATCTAAGAATTTCTTCTTCATCGAGTTTGTCAACTTGGTGGAATGGGCTTCCCCGAGACGTTATCGACTGCAGCACAGCACCGTTGATTCATTTAAATCCCGCCTAGACAAATATCTCGCCTCAACCCAACCCCGCGACTGACTGCGTTTATAATTGAATAACTTTATCATCCCCCCCTCAGTTACTAACCCATATGTCCCTACTAACTTCCTAGGTCCTGCCACGTTAGTTGGCAGGGCAGTAGTTCCCTTTCCATGTTCCCTTACCCACTCTAAACCCACTGTTTGGACACTTGATCCTCAGTGTTTTTGGTAGGA
>CM064577.1:39815778-39991767 GCA_032716605.1 Paralithodes platypus | reverse complement strand
ATAAATATCGGGAATAATAGAGAAAATACCTGATAATTGAGGAGGGGGGGAAAGGGGGGTTGGGACACATGTGTAGGAGTGGTAGAAAGTAATGGAGGGAAATTATCTCGCCTAAAACCATTTATTTATTTTTTTTGAGTGCCACTGGGGTGTTTTAAATGTTTTTGTTTAGGCCTAGGTGTAAAGTCAGTGAAAGTAGGCTAGCCTAAACAGACCTCGGATGCGGAAATACCCTGAGCCGAACAGGCTAGTGGGATATCTCTATTAGTCTAACTGGTAAGGTGTCTGCCTCACACCCAAGGGTCGAGAGTTCGTGCCCCCACCAGGGCATGATATTTTCGTGAGGCTATTTCCGCATTTAACGAAGTTTAAGTGTGTTGGTAAAATTGTTCAGATGGTTGAGAGTAAGATCGGAGCTCCATAAATCCTCTTTCGGGTAAGGTGTAAAAACCGATCCCCACAGGACAAGGAAGGGGAGAGGAGAGACCAGGGAGTGTATGTAGGGGAGGTGTGGTGGAGTGGTCTTGCCACTGGCCTGGTAATTCAAAGGTCCCGGGTTCAAATCCCGATGTATCAATGGGAAGATATTATTGGGATGGAATTTGTGCAGTACCTGGTATCAGTGCATTACCACAAGCCCACCGAAACGTTAATAAAATACCCTCATTGTTCCCTGATTAAATAGCACTGTATGAATATTCCCATATTCAAAATATGCTATAGGGGTGCAATGCCTGGTGAGTTATCTGCTCAACAGGTGGCGTTGTGTGTGTGTAAGTGTGAGAGTCCGAGTGTAGGGGGTGAGACAGTGAAGCACGGGAACGAGGTGGCTTCAGAGATGGGGTCGTTTCGGGCCATGAGTGAGCACCGTGCCTCATGTGAAGGCAAGATGGCAGGTGCTCGTTGTACTCTACATGCTTCACATGTCTCACTCCCTAGATTGGAACAAGACCTCACAGGCTTCACTGTTCATTGTAAAGCGGTGAATGTTAAGGCTCTCAGCCTATGCCCGAGAGGAAGTAAGTTGGAATATAGAAAAAAACAAAAAAAACAAAAAAAAATGTGAGATGCGCTTGGGTTGGGTTGTGGAAGTTGCCAGCCGCCCAAGTGAGTTGCCAACTGGGCAGTTTATAGGTGCGTGTATGCATCGCTCAGTGAAGTTGACTCACCATTCCCATTCATCTCTCTGACGGACTCTCGGTCGATTCGGCTCAAGCTTGTTCCTCTCTGTTCGGAGCTTTCGCTTCCCGGAAGGTGAAGTAGTGTAAAGTCAGTGAAAGTAGGCTAGCCTAAACAGACCTCGGATGCGGAAATACCCTGAGCCGAACAGGCCAAGTGGGATATCTCTATTGGTCTGACTGGTAAGGTGTCTGCCTCACACCCAAGGGTCGAGAGTTCGTGCCCCCACCAGGGCATGATATTTTTGTGAGGCTATTTCCGCATTTAACGAAGTTTAGGTGTGTTGGTAAAATTGTTCAGATGGTTGAGAGTAAGATCGGAGCTCCATAAATTCTCTTTCGGGTAAGGTGTAAAAACCGATCCCCACAGGACTCGGGGTATTTCCGCATCCGAGGTCTGTTTAGGCTAGCCTACTTTCACTGACTTTACACTGGATCTTAAGAGTCTTCCCGCAGCCGCCCAGTAGGACCTCTTATGAGTCTTCCCGCAGCCGAAAGGTTAAGATTTGACCGTCCCGCCCATTTGTATGGTTCACACAACCTCAGCTGATCTTGCCTAAATGTGCAATGCAAGAGCCTGTAGCCTTGAAATTCGTGATTGCATCATAACCTTGTGTGTAGGTTATATGAGTGACAATTAGATAAAAACATTAATATATATATATATATATATATATATATATATATATATATATATATATATATATATATATATATATATATATATATATATATATATATATCTGTATATATACAGATATACTGTATATATATATATATATATATATATATATATGTTATGCCCTGTTTTTCTACAGGTTTAACTTGGGTAATGTGAGTTCTGAATGACTGGGTATAGAAGGCTGCATGCACAATACAAGGTATGAGGAATAGAGAACACAAAATAAACACACGGTAACACGACACAAGTTCATTTTTATTGAAGTAAAGAAATAAAGAGCATAGAAAGATAGTTATATTCGCACAAAACAAATGATAGAAGGGAACTGCTAGCATTAGCGGATCTGGATGGAGCCTAGTCTCCCACTTCCAACGTTCAGATATATTCTTCTGATCACGGGTTTAATTAGCAAGTTTTTATTTTACTGGAAGACCTCAATATATTTGTATAATTCAATGTCACTGATTTGACCTCTTGTTGGCTGGTCGCGTTCCCAAGTAGCAGCTCACAGTTAGGATTAGACACGCGTATATTGTAGAACACGGAAATCTCTAGTAACCTCATGGGGGTACTGAACTAAGTTTTATATTCTTAAGGCAGAAATACGTAGAACACAAATCAGTGGGCGAACGTTAGATATCACTAGAGTTTTAATATCTGAATAAGGTAATTACGAGAGTCAAGGTCGCCTGTTAATTAAAGAGCACTGATCGCTTAGTACGTCCCAAATGGAATGGTTAAATATGAATTACACTGGGCAAGGTCTTAGCCACTTTATAGAAAGTTAATAAGTGAGTATCAAGCTAGTACTATAACACTTAGCACTAGCAACATGAATCTTGAATAGTATGGGTAGATCTGGTCCTGGTTATCTTGCTTCCGGTGATGTTGGGGGCTAACGACTGGTTGCTGGTCCGTCCAGATGGTCCAAAATGTAGGAAGTTCTCAAGTCGGATCTCTTGACGATCGTTGCTGGCTACACACTTATATACCCACGAATTTGTGTGAAGGTTATAAGGTGCATGTTAGGACTTGTACATGGACAGATGCTTCTATCAGTCTTCTCTGCCACGGAGTCTGCCGGATCTGGAATCTCTCAACTCCGGAACAACACAAGGGCAGAGCTAGAGGTAAACTGCAGGGTAGTGACCACTGTGGTGTCTAGCTTTCAACTGATTTGACTGGGGGCGGGAGTTAGATTTATAGGCTCGGTTCTGGACCCTGTAGACAGTAGGGATCTCGAGTCTTATGGACTTAATTGAGCTCTCAAATAGATATGGGGACTAGGTAAGATGGTATTTACTGTTGTGGCACAGGGCTATAGGAAGCCATTATTTTCATATAACTGAGGCCTTAGTAAGAGGTACTATTTTGGCTATACTGGACGTATTTAGGGGAGAGAGACTGGATCTACTTTGCGAGGAGGATGGGGACAGCTGTGATAGGAGCGTCTCTCTAGATGTTCAATCTTCATTCTATGGTATAGCTGAGGTGCTAATTTAGTGATCAGAGCATGCAAGAAAGGTAAATGGTTTATTGTGAGTTAACCTCTCCGCGGCGCACAGGGGGTTTTCTACAGGGTAAGACTGTGCGCACCTATGATGATTTTGGGACCTATTGCCAATTTCGATAAAAAGTACATCATCGTGTAGGGAATGTTTGCGTGCATCGGCCCATATATGTCTGGGGGGGGTAGGGGAACGGTCCGTAGTTGAAAAATGTGGAGCGAATGGCACCGCGCGGCTAGATTGTCATCGAGCGGCGAGATTTCCCTGCCGAATATTTACGCGCGCAGGGGATAGAAGGAGAGGGAGGAGGGGGGGGTTACCGCGTATTATCACGTATATCTCCTTTTTCGAGCCCTTTTAGGCTATTTAGAGTATGTATACATGTGTAGGGCACCCATATAACAATGAATATGCCTCATAGTGGCCAAAAAATTGCAATATAAGGGAATTATAAGAGAATATTTAGGCGGGAATGAAGATGTGTTGGAGGTTTGGCGGCAATTTATGAGCTGAGAGTGTGGTTTACGCCATACATATCACGTATATCTTGTACGTAGAGCACTGTCACGCTATAATACAGACTTGTACGTATGTATACGTGCCATATATCAAAATATATACCGCATATAAACCAATTCATGCGATATTTACGCACATTATCAATGAGTTTCTATGCGTGAACCAAGGTGTGAGTGAGTTGTGGTGGGAATGAAAGGGGGAGAGGGTGTGTTACGCCATAAATATCACGTCAATCTTGTATTTAGAGCACTCTCATGCTATAATAAAGACGTGTACATATGTAGGCGTCCCATATAACAAGGAATATACCGCATATAGCCCAATTGATGCGATATTTACGCAAATTGTGAATGTGTTTCTAGCAGACGGAAGCCTGAAAGGGGGGGTTGGGGGTGGGTGGGTGGGTGGGAGGGAGGCATGCAGGGGTGCAGTGAGTGAGTGAGTCGTGGAGAGATGGAAGTCAGGCAGATCTCTAGATAGATAACCAGCTTAGTGATAATTGTGGAGGCGCCCCAGGCGTATTGATGTTTGGTATTTTGACCCTTATGTCTACCAGATGGCTGGTGTTCGTTGCCATCAACAGGTCTACAATAACATGAGTCAGGAATGGAGAGAGAGAGAGAGAGAGAGAGAGAGAGAGAGAGAGAGAGAGAAACTGAGACATGCGTATGTCGTACATATAAATGGACTTCAGAATTGCATTTTTATGCAAGCAGACATTGCATTTTAGACACATGTGAAGTACCACAGAAACATGTAGGCCATTGACTGTAAATAAAGTACTATATTTATAGACCACCAGCGACGGTGCTGAGTCAACACAGGCAGATTGCCTGTTGTGATAGAGGGCTAAATATAGACTGGTGTCTCCTTACACCTGCGAAAGGGTAGATTGCCACCAGAGAAACGTTTACTTATTTATTTCGAAGTAATATGCAATCTAAATGTATATTCGAGACCTACTGCAATTATTTGTATGACAGTCATGACTATGTATAATCCAATATACGCGCGTAGGCGAGACATAAGAAAGCTGGTTGAGCAATTTTCGACACCCACACAGTTATTATTCATTTTTATTTACAATATTATACAATACAAATGTATTTGTGAAGAGTATTTTATCCATTATTGTATTTATACCAATTTGTTCCCAGACAGAGCTGCTGTAGCTGGAGAATCAAGGAGCGGCAAGGGTCACCTCGTGACCGCCTGACCGTGTGAAAATGAGTGGAGTCACACTGAGAGGGGCAATTTTGCTGAGTGTTTGGGCAATTTTTGACAGAATAAAGTTATATAATTACTAATTCTTGACAGAGACAAACTATTATAAACCTTGGCATGATATAATTGATAATCCATCAATTTACTAACGTAAATTGGTGGGATAATTCATTTTTTTTGTATATTGTCATTTCGATTGTACACACGAAGTTTTGAGTGATATTTGGTATGAGCTCCTGTGGCATGGTTGGTAAGGTCGCGGACTGGAAAACTCAAAGTGTCGTAGGGTAGTGGGATCGAATCCAGGAGGGGGTTATGGGGAAGGTTTTATATTGTCTAGAAATTTTTTTATAAATTTTTTTTTTACAAGATCATGCCATTGTATTCAAACAATATGAAATATTCATAGAATATATCATATTGTAAGAATACAATGACATGACCTTGTTTTCTTTTTTTCTTTTTTTATTGTTTTATTTTATTATCATAGTAGGTTTGACATGATTTATTGAAACATATTTATTTTTGTACAATTCATTTGAGGTAAGAAAATAATTATATACACATTACTTAGGCTAATAACAAACATATATATTGATATACTAAAAAAATAAGGCATATTACATGTAAATCTTTGAAACTTATAAACTAAATAATGAAACATACAATTATATAATGTAAAAGCTATATCACAGGGACATCTTTGGAACTTATACATTATATAATATATATGTTACATTATGAGGTAGCGTGATCAATTAGGTCAGGTCAGGTAAGGTAGGGCGCGAGTCCAGGGCAGGGCAGGGCAGGAGGCGAGTCCAGGGCAGGGCACGGGGCGAGTCCAGGGCAGGGCAGGGCAGGGCAGGGGCCGACACTCAGTAGTTCTTGAAGGTGTGGTAGTCCCTGAAGCAGTCACCCAGGCAGAGTGCAACTTTGCACTCGGCGCACATTGAGGTGACTCTTTTGGTCACATGGGGTTTCCTCACACTGGAGCTGCAGACGGTGCACTGCACCTGCCTGTGACGAGTGCCAATCAGCTCGGTGTTGGTTGTGTAGTGTCTTTCGACACCCAGCTGGATGCGGTCAGGAACGTGATCCCCACGCCATGCCGTACGTCTGTGAGTGGTGGTGGCATACTTCTCCAGGAGTTGGTAGGAGACGTTGTACACGAACTCCCGGAATTTCAGCTTCTGGTTTGGGGCCATATCCTTCTTCACCAACCACAAGTTGTAGGCGTTCAGCATCGTTATGTCAACTAGGTGGAGGAAGAGCTTGTGATACCACTTCACAGTCTTCCTCAGACACTCAACACCTGACAGCTGACAGTCAGACTTGTCCACCAGGCGCATGTTTTTGGTGTAGTCCACTACCATGTCGGGCTTGTAGATTGTCTTCCTGGTTCGGTAGTGGATTTTGCCAGAATCCACCTGGGCACCTGTGTGGACGGTGGAAAGCAGGTGGACGTCTCGCTTATCCTTCCACTTCAGGGCTATCAGTTTCCCACACTTCTCGAGCTGCTTGTATTTCTGCCCCTTTCGTCGCCTTCTTCGCACATGCCTCTCGCGGTGTTCCTGGGCCAGGTCGTCTTCTGAAGGTGTGTCACTGGAGGAGGCATCTGTGAGAGGAATGACATCACCTGTGAACTTTGGCATAAACTTTCTTGTCTTTCTGACAGTCCCACATGACCCCGTTTGGTTGTCATAAAGAAACTGGCAGAGAGCAGGAGAAGTATACCAGTTGTCAGTGTAGATGATGTGGCCTTTGCCCAGGTAAGGTGCCAACATTTTCCTGACGATGGCACCTGACATGCCCATGGGGTCATTGGCAGCGGCTTTCGGTATGTCAATGTCAGTGCCTGTATACACGATCATGTCAAGCACTATTCCAGTTTCACAGTCGCACAACACGAAGAGCTTGATTCCGAACCTATGCCTCTTCAAGGGGATATACTGCTTGAAAACAAGACGTCCTTTGAAGAGCACGAGCGACTCATCAATCACCAAATTGAGGAAGGGGTAAAAGTATTTCCTATACCTCTCCAACAACATGGTGAACACCTCCCGAACTTTCCATATCCTGTCAATCCTGTTAGGATTTTCGTTGTCTGCAAAGTGCATAAATCTTAGCAGCAACAAAAATCTGTCACGAGTCATGAACTTATTGAAAGTTGGGGTGGCGATGAGAGGGTCGTGCTTCCAGTAGTGTTGCAACACATGCTTCTTGATCAGAGGCATGAGGAACAACAAGGCAAAGAACGTCAGAAATTCTGCCACAGTCGTATCCACCCAGCCTCGTATTCTCGCTTTTGGAGAAAGGACGTCCAATCTGCCAAACACCCACCTGTAGTAGGCGTTTGTTTGGGCAACGATGTACGTCATTACCTCCATGTCGAAAAAAGCGAGGAAGAAGTCGCTTTCGTTCGCTTGATCATCACAGGGCCAGTTGTCAGTTGTTCCTGACGTCCCAGGATTGAACTGGGGCACGTCAGGTACAAAATTGACCCCGTCAGACCAATCGAACGAAGGCATGCCAGGGATCGGAATGTCGTCTGCGTCTTCTTCTGCGTCTGAAATATCGCTTCCATGGTCGCGATACAGCACTTCATCATCATTACCCTCCTCTTCACTCGACAGACGATGCCCTTCCTCGTTTTCGTCACCGACGTCGGACTCACTCCCACTGTCCACTCCCAAATCCCCCCACCCTTGGTCCCGTGCTAGGGCTTCGTCGTCGAAACCCGGGCTGCCAATGTCCTGCGAATCACCATCAAACAGCAGGGCGGCATACTTAGATGGTGTAAGAGTTGTCCGGGTCACTTTGGCACGTGCGGGAGTCTTATGGACAGGGACAGCAGAGGGGGTGGCAGGGGCGGCGGCAGGGGCGGGGGCGGCAGGGGCGGCGGCGGCAGGGGCAGCAGTGGTGCGTGGCCTTGATGGCAAGATGATGGTGGTGCCTGTCGCCCTTCTCTCTGTTCCTTGGGCAGGGGCGGCAGGGGCGGCAGGGGCAGCAGGGGGGGCAGTGGCGGCAGGGGCAGCAGGGCCGGCAGGGACACCAGGGCCAGCAGTCGCTTTCCCAGTCGCTTTCCCTCTCCCTTTCCCCTTCCCCTTCCCTGTTCCTTGGGCAGGGGCGGCAGGGGCGGCAGGGGCGGCAGGGGCAGCAGGGGCGGCAGGGGCAGCAGGGCCGGCAGGGACACCAGGGCCAGCAGTCGCTTTCCCAGTCGCTTTCCCTCTCCCTTTCCCCTTCCCCTTCCCTGTTCCTTGGGCAGGGGCGGCAGGGGCGGCAGGGGCAGCAGGGGCGGCAGGGGCGGCAGGGGCGGCAGGGGCGGCAGGGGCAGCTGGGCCAGGGGCGGCTGGTGGTGGTGGTGGTGGTAGGGGCACTGTGGCTGGCGTACGGGTTCTCTTCCCTACGCCCGTGCCTTTCATTTTTCCTGCCCCCGCAGGTAATGCAGCCCTAGGGCGGCCTCCTGCGTCGCTGGTACCGGTGGCAGGGGTGGCAGGGGTGGCAGTGGTGGCAGTGGTGGTGGTAGTGGTTGTTGCAGTGGCCTGGGTCGTGGTGGCAGTGTCCCGAAAGACCAATGACCTCTGTGCCATTGCCCTGCTTGCACGTGTTTTACGTGCTTTTGGTGCTGGTGATTCGTCCTCTGAGCTGTAGGGCGTGTCGTACTGGTAGCTAGGGTCTTTGGCAGCCACCCTCTGCCTTCCACGGTGGCTAACACCACCAGAAGGAGGGCTGGTTGTGTCATCAGGGAGCGAGCGTGAGGGACGTGTAGGCTCCATGACTAGTGCGTGGTTACTGGCGCGGTGGTGCTTGCACGAGTGCGGGGCGAGCGTTTGGCGGGGTGGTATCGAGAGTTGACATGTAGTACAATACCCACACCAATTTTCAGCCGCCTGGCTATAAACGCGCGGTTTTGGTACGTGTTCAAAGTCTCTGCTCTTAAGAGTCTCCCCGCAGTGCGCCGGGGGAACTCTTAAGAGTCTACCCGCAGCTCCCGGGTTAATAGAGGTTAGTAAAGGTGTTAGTCATTTATGGTTAGTTCATTGATAGGAAGAATTCCTGTGCTACCCGGCAATGACTCGAAAGTCAAAACAGGGGCCAGGTATACCTCCGCGGGGGTGGGGGTCTCCCTCCTCGGGTGGGCAAAAAGGGGGAGCTGGGCGCCCTCTCTCTGTGATAGTCGTCCGGCGGCTGTGGCTAGGGGCTTGCCATATCACCAGTGTTTGTAATAACCCTCTGTGTATGAGACAGATGTGGGTGTCTTTAATACCAAAACCGAAGGTGCCTTAGCTAGCTGGTTTTACTCAGCTGGTTGTTAATTGTAGGGTTTGCTGGATGTGGTGGAGACTGGGTTGCTAACTCTGCCACATTTATCAGGAAGTATGGCAATAGAAGTTAGTTACTGGCGGGGCGGCTAGCCTCGCACCGACGACCATTGGGTGCAGGGTTGTGAATGTGTTGTAAGAGAATAGATGGCATGCAAGGGGCTAGTAAAGTTCTAATGTTGTTCTGGCCTACTAAGTGAAGGTAGGCTGGATAGGAGTATATATATAAAAGGTTGGAGAGCGTTAGCAACGGACAATTCAAGGATCTTCAAGAGGTATGAGAGAGAGGCTAGGTCGGACAAGAGTCGAGAAGCGCGGGTGTCTTAATGAGAGGGGGGGGGAGAGTTCAAGGGCTACAGGGAAATTTTGCCCCTAAGGTCCCTGGGCGTGGGGGTGGCATTAGGCTACAATTGATATGGAAGTTTGAAAAGGCAGTAGAATACGTTAGCCAAATGCTACCGGGGAATGCAACTATGGGGTGGTATATGAGTCTGGAAAAGATAGAGTTATGTGATCAGTCCGAGGGTTATGGATACTATTAGTTGGCCCTGGGAACTGCGTTTTCTATTAAATATAAATACCAACAACAGCGGCAGTTTGTAGGGGTACTTAGTTATTGTTTCGGGGTACTTATGACAGATACTGGTAACCAGGTTATCTTATACAATCTCTGGTTGGGGTAAGAGGTGTAAGACACGAAGTAAATTGGCGTAGTGTGGGCTGTGGATACGAAGGAGGCAAGGGGAAGACGTATGACAATTGTGGAAAGTAAATGGAAAAAGGTGAACACAATGGCGGATAAAAATACTTAACCTAAGGATTGCATACATAGATTTATGGGGCGATGGGTCTTCAGAAGCTTAGTCTGGCAAGACAAGATGTTAGGGAATGTTAATATTAATACTTAGTTACTAGAGGAACAATGCAAGGGGCGACTGAGCACGGGTTACATATATCTATACTCGTCAGGGAAAATGATATACGAGGTCTAGGGACAAGCGTGGGTGTTTTAACTTCTAAGATATATAACATCTACTTCTCGGATGTAAGAACATACATAGATATAATTATGGCTGTCTGATGTGTTGGCATTGGCTCAATGTTGGGACAGGGCATGGGTGTTTTTAATATGAATGTATATTCCTGTTCATCATCTTTGTAGTTAGGAGTGTAGGACACGAGGGGGTTAGTGTACGTGAGGTGTGGAAAATGGTCAGTTTAGAAAAGGTAAATGGGTGCGTCCTGGAGCTGTTTAGCCCTGCGGGCTTGGGCCTGTCTGAAATGGCTGGCTCGGTCAGCTGGTCCTTTCGTTCTGTGGACCTTTCTTCCGGGTGTTTCTGTGTGGTGTTCGCTCGTGGCTTCTGTGGTGGGCTTCTTGTTCTGGGGCATTTTACTTCCCTCTCCTTCATTATAGGCTCGTCCTCGAGCCTCAAGGGTGAAGTTAAAAGAAGCATAGTGATGGTGGGTCATTTTCAGGGTATTTAGAAAGTTCCACCAAACACGAGAGCGACGGTCAGGTTTCTTTTGCAGGTCAATGTATACCTGTAAGAATGTGTCCTCTGTGTTGTGGCGGGCGGCTGCCCGGGCTTGGTGTGGGTGTGGTACACGGGCCAAGTGTCCAGTGGGGGTCTTTACTTTAACCTTTCGTATGAATGGTTTGTAGCTTTCCCCCGTGGGGGTCGGAGTGAGGTGTGTGGGATTGACAGGAAGTCTGTTTAGTGTGGTGAATGGGTTACTAACCGAAAGGGGATTCACGCGTGACAACAGAGCTGGGGATGAAGGGGGAATGTGAGTCTGGGTTTTATTTGGTTTTCTTGGGCGGTGTTGTAGGTTGGGAATATATAGTGAGGCAATGCGCAAAATCGGTTTAGGTAAGGTGGGTGAAGGAGGTGTGTGGGAAGGAGGGGGTGTGTGTGTTGTGTGGCTTGGGTCCTTAGTGTCAGAACGGGGTGTTATTTTTGTATCGCTGTCTTTAAATCTGATGGGTCTGTTGATTATTCTACCTCTGGCGGTCCTGGTGGGAAGGTAGATGTTTGTCGTGGGACTTGAGTCGCTCGACGATGTTTTATAGTGAGGGGAAGCACGTTTTATAGGTAAATGACATGTGGGGGTTTTCTCGGGGGTGACTTTGGGGGGGGGTTTCTTAGGGGTTGGTTGGTTGGGGGTTCGGTGAGATGAGGAGGTTGGTCGGTGTGTGGGTGGGGTGGTGGGGATCGTGGAGGGGAAAGGGGCGGATGCGGGGGGGGCTAGACGGGTGGGTAAGGAGTGTAGATTTAAGTTGGAGGGTTGGGGGTAGGGGCGTGTGTTGTTTGATGAGGTTGGTGATTTGCTGGTGATTATTCGTCTTCTTTCCCTTTGTGGGGGAGAATTCGACGAAGAAGAAGAAGAGGAGGAGGAGGAGGAGGGTAGTGGTCTGGCAGCCCTACGGAACTTGGTTAGTAGGGTGTGTTTTCTGGAGGTTTTAAACGATGTTTGTCGTGGGCGTAAGTTGTAGCGTGAGGTTACTGAGGTAGATTGTGTGGTGCGGTTGGGTGTGTACTTGGTTTGGGGTGGGGGTGGTGGTTTTCTCACTGTGGTGCCTGGTGGAGGTATGTCAGGGCTAGACAGGAGGGTTTCTGTTGTGGTCGGGGTTGTGGGTGGAGGTTTTTGTACTTGGATAAGTTGGGGAGGAACTTGACTATCAGAAGTGAAGGAAGGTGTCATGGTGGAAGAGGGTGTGATAGTGGGGGCTTGGGGTTTGTGGAGGTTAGTTGGGGGGGTATGGTGAGAAAAGATTTGTCGGTTCGGTGCTGGAGGGCTTAGGTCCTTAGGGGTTTGTATGGGAATATTCGTAGCCAGAGTGAGGGGGTGAGTAGGGGTGTTTAATTTAGGGTCGGACGTGTGGGGTGGGGTAATGTCTTGTGGCTTTAGAGGTTTAAACGCTCGGACGAATCTATTTCGGAGCGTGCGAGTTACGCCGTGATAGTCGATGGTGACTTGAAAGGCATTTGGGACTTGTATTACGGTGTAGGGTCCGACATAGCGAGGGCCTAACTTGTTGGTGATAGGGAGGTTGGCTACCATTACGGTGTCATGGATGGCGAAAGGGTTTTTGTCATCGATGTTATCAGTTTTGGTGTCTTGACAGATCTGGGCGGTATGGAGGGTGTTTTGCAGATGTTGCAATGGGTCAATTGTGGAGGTGGTGGAGGGAAGGTGAGCGTGGTGGTGGAATGTCAGTAACAGGGGGGGTATACCGTAAACACGTTCATGAGGGGAAATTCCGTCTTCCCGAGGACAGGTGTTCATACCCCACTGTATCATCTTTAGTTGTGATGGCCAGTCTGAGGTATTAAGAGCAATCATTCTTGTACGTAACTGGTTGTTGATGGTGCGATGGCTGCGTTCGCAGATAGCATTTCCTTGAGGCCAGTACGGGGATGAGTGTTTAATCTTGATACCGCATTGTTGGGTGAATTGTTGCCAAACGTGTCCACTAATCTCGGGGGCATTGTCCGATAGAAGAGCAAGGGGAAGGCCGAATATAGGGAACACTTCGGTGGCAAGCAGTGTGGCGACTGTGGTGGCTGTGTGGTCTTTAACTGGGCAGGCTATTAGAAATTTTGAATATACGTCTACAAATGTGACGATATAGCGGTTGCCAGCGTAAGAAGGGAACGGGCCCATGATGTCGAGGGATAGGACTTGGAACGGTTTGTTGGCAGAAATGGTACCAGCTGGGCCTGGGGTGCGTGATCTATCCTTTCCCAATAAACACGGTTTGCAGGATTCTGTCACTCGTTGTGCAATTTTGGAGGGGTTGGGGGTCCAGTATTGGTCTGTGAAGATCTTTAACATTTTCTTTTGTCCAAGGTGTATGCCGTTTCCCTCGTGGATGGCAATCATGTAGTCGTGGGCTATGGTGGGGTCCAAGATTATGTGACCAGTGTCTGTGGCAAGTTGATCTCCCCAGCGAGTCAGTCTCCTGAAGACGTTTAACGGTATCCAGGGGGGTCTGATTCGTGCTTCCCAAGATTGAATTAGGGAGGGGGCTGGGGGGGCATTCTGTCGGGAGGTGGGGGTATAGATACCAATTGAGTGTTTTGTAAGGCGGCTAGGTTGGTGGGGGGGTCTTTTGGTACTGGCAAACGTGACAGGGCGTCTGCATTAGTATGGAGTTTGCCGGGACGATATTGTATGGTAAAGTCGTAGTCCTCTAGTGTCTCTCTCCAATGTACCAAAATGGCTGAGTTGGTTTCGCACCTACGCAGCCATTGTAAAGATTGATGGTCGGTAATTATTTCGAGTTTTGCGCCCAACACAAATGACCGGAAGTGGCTGAGTGCCCAAATGATCCCTAAGCACTCTCTCTTGGTGGCTGCGTAATTCTGTTGGGGGGGGGGTGAGTGTGTAGCTGGCATACGCTATCACATGTTCCTTTCCATCTCTGAATTGAGCTAATACTGCACCTATGGCGTACAGAGATACGTCGGTATAAAGACGGAAAGGTTTCTGGTAGTCAGGGAAAACGACAATAGGGGCTTGGATTAGCTTTTGCTTCAAAGTGTTAAACGCGAGGTCTCTTTCAGGTGTCCAGGCGAACGGGGTGTCTTTGTGGGTAAGTTGGTGGAGGGGTCTGGCTATGGTGGCAAAGTGGGGGACGAAACGTCTGTAGTACGTGGCTAAACCTAGAAACGAACGTATTCCTTTAACCGTGGTGGGTGGGGTTTGGTTTTGTATGGCTTGAAGTTTCTTTGGGTCTGGCGCAATACCATGTTCAGATATCACGTGTCCGAGAAAATCTACCTTATTCCGGGCAATCACGCACTTTGAGGGTTTTAATTTCAACCCGGCGGCTCGGATTCTTTGCAGGACTTGTCTCAACCTGAGGAGGTGTTCTTCCCAGGTTGGAGAGTACACAATAATATCGTCCAGATAGGCTAGGCAGGTTTCCCAGGTTAGGCCATGTAATACCGTTTCCATCAAACGGGAGAAAGTGGCGGGTCCGTTACAGAGGCCAAAAGGTAGGACATTAAATTCATAGTGATTGCCACCACTAGTGGAAAATGCTGTTTTCTTTTGGTCCTCGGCCTTGATAGGCACTTGCCAATACCCTGCTTGCAAGTCGAGGGTAGTGAACCATTTGGATCCGTATAGGGAGTCAAGGGAATCGTTTATTTGGGGTAAGGGCGTAGCGTCTTTAATGGTTATGTCATTTAACCTCCTGTAATCGACGCAAAAACGGGTTGTCCCATCTTTCTTTTTGACTAAGACAACAGGGGAAGACCAGGGGCTAATGGACGGGGTGGCAATCCCGGCCTCTAACATTTCCTGGACTTGGCGTTCCTCTTCCTGACGTTGTATGGGGTTCTTTCTACGGGATGGTTGTCGTATGGGGGGGCCTGTGGTGTTAATGATGTGTTGTTCTACATCCGTCTGTCCGATTTCGGTGGGTTGTTGGGCAAAGACGTCACTGAATTCCAGCAGTAGGTCGTACATGCCGTTCTTTTGGTGGTCAGATAGTGTCTCAGGAAGAGGGGGCAATTGGAGGCTGGTAGGGGTGTCGTTACAATGTATGGGGAGGTCATCGAAAGTTTCGAGGTCTCCTATAATGAGACCTTTCGGTAATGTCAGGGGTTCCTCGGAGATATTTGCTACGAGAATGTGGTTGATACGAGCGGGAATGATGGCGGGTTGTAAGAGGCAACGATGGGGGTTGGGGGATGTGTTAGTGGGGGAAAATACCATGTGAGTTTGGGGTATGGGCCGCAGGTTCACCCATTTTTGATGGTGGGGGGGAATTTGGCATTTATCCTGAACTACCACTGGGCTAATGATGGTGGGGGATTGACTGGCGAGCAGGTGCTTGGTACTTATAAGGGGGGCAAGGTCACTTTGGTGGGGGTCACGCGTGAGGGGGGGATTAACGGCGCGTGTGAGAGGATCAGTGGGGTGCGGTGTGAGGGGGTTAGAAAACGGGATTTGTTGGAGGGACTGCGGAGGGTTGGTGGGGGGAGCATTGTCGGTGGCAGTAACGGTTTGTTTAGAGGTTATCTGGGGTTGGTGGGTTTGTCTGTCATGAGGGGGTGAGTCAAGTGTGGGGTTTTGAAGTTTATTAGGGGTGTGAATTGTGGGGGGGTGGAAGGGAGCTACTGACGGAAAACTGTCACAAGGGAAATTTTGTTGGTGGGAATTGGTGGAGGTTGAAAGTTTAGCTGGGCTCATGATGGTGGGGGACCGACTGGTGAGCAGGTGTTCGGTACGCATGAGGGGGGGATTAACGGCGCGTGCGGGCGGTTCAGAAGGGTGCGAGGTGAGCGAGTTAGAAAATGGGATTTGCTGGGGGGACTGCGGAGGGTTGGTGGGGAAAAAGTTAGGTGTAGAACATGGGTTATTGGTGTAGGACTGGTGTATTGATTTGGGGTTGTTAACATTTCTGGGGGCATGGGGGAAACATTATTGGGTACATCGGTCGGCATTTTCTCTGGAAACATGTGTACATAAACATTGGATAGAATTAGGGTTACATATATCAGAGTCTGTCCTGAAAACATGGGAGGATTTATTCTGGACAGAGTTACGAGAATTGAGGGGATTACCGAGGGGGAGTTGCTTGGACTTGTCTTCTTTCGTTTGTTGAGGCATTTTTTTACTGAATTGAGTGAGGTTTTGAGAGATCTCGGGGCAAGGGGAGGTTTTAGGAGTCACCTTAGTGCTAGCTGCAACTTGGTAACCCTGAATCAGGTTTGTTGAGGGGGAGGTTGTTTTTTCTTTTTGGGAATGGGTTTCTGCGTGATTGGTTTGTCAGAGGCTTTGGGCTGGAATTTGTTTTTGAATGAGATCAGCCTTTGGCCGCAGTCAATCTGGGCCTCTAGTTTTTGAAGGAGGTCAAGTCCAAGGAAACCATCATAATGTTTACAGTTGGAGGAAAATACTGTAAATGTGTGATAACAACGAGCATGGGGGCCAGGAGTGGTTACTGATAGGGGTAAAGTGTCTCCTAGGAGATTTAAGTAAGTATCAGCAGCTGAGATGAGTTCTGTTTTGGTGTTTAACAAAGGGCCAAATCGTCGGGGATGTTTTTCATACTAAGATTTGAACAAACATGACTTGGCAGCTCCCGTGTCGATTAGCAAGCAGACAGGAATGTCCTTGATTTTGGCCATGTAATAAATGGGGGCAGTGCGACTAGTTATGGCGTCCCCCGCCGAGCCCATCGTGGGCGGGGGATACTTTAAAAATCCTGGGGGTCGGTATTTACCTCTTCCAGGATTTCCTCGGTATCGTCTGAGGTCATGGTATGGGGGGCAATTTCTTCCTCTTGTCCCCACTCCTCTTCATTTACAGAAATGCGAGGAGTAGAGGGGCGAGGTTTGGCAGAGTCACGAATTTGGTGGAGGGCACACTGAGCATTACAGGCAGGGAAATCATAGGGGTTGATAATGACTAAGGTAGGGTTTTTACTTTGGTAGGTGTTGTAGTTGCTGTTCCGGTTGAAGATTCTGCGTGGCTGGGACGGTTGGAACCGGGGTCTACTGGGTTGGGGCTTGCCGGAAGGGTAGGTGGGTCTGTTGTTGAAAGATGAGGCTGGGTAGGCATTGTTGGGGTTTTGGTGGTTGGTTTGCTGCGGGTGCGTGGGAAACCTCTTGATTGCAGCGATTTAGGTGGGTGCTTCTGTGCGCACGGCCAAAATATGTCGGATCGTGATGAGGTATTTTTTGTATCCGACGAAATCGTGCACCCGGAAATGGTCTTTTACTGCTGAGGGCAATATCGACACAAGGTTGACCAGAATTTGCTGTTCTTGTTGGATTTTGGTCAACGTGGGGAAAGAATTTTTTATGTGTTGGGCAAGCTTACTCACTGTGGTATCTAGATCGCCTTCGAATTTCGTGTCTAAGATACGGGTGTGGGCCACGAAAACGCCCAACGAAGGTTTAATGGCTTCTATCACTATTGTGCGAAAATCGTTCCAGGTGAGGTCAGGGTGCACTTGATAGGCCACCAGGGAAACGGCTTTTCCCAGGTGTGGT
The DNA here is from genome assembly GCA_032716605.1 of Paralithodes platypus. Lineage (NCBI taxonomy): Eukaryota > Metazoa > Arthropoda > Malacostraca > Decapoda > Lithodidae > Paralithodes > Paralithodes platypus. Next base: position 39,974,322 of record CM064577.1, on the reverse strand, counting down.
AATGTTACGGCTATTTTGTGTGCGTCCGTGGTATAAGTAACGTCAAGTAAGAGTTTCACTACGTCCATGAATACTTCGATCCCATAATTTGTTTCATCATAATTTGGGATGGAAGTGTGGGTAGGTTGCGCCATGATGTTCTCGTGTTCTAGCTGTTCCAAAACTTCCAATGTAATGCAACCTTTTATCCGAATCAAGAACCACCGCTGCCGCCAATGTTATGCCCTGTTTTTCTACAGGTTTAACTTGGGTAATGTGAGTTCTGAATGACTGGGTATAGAAGGCTGCATGCACAATACAAGGTATGAGGAATAGAGAACACAAAATAAACACACGGTAACACGACACAAGTTCATGTTTATTGAAATAAAGAAATAAAGAGCATAGAAAGATAGTTATATTCGCACAAAACAAATGATAGAAGGGAACTGCTATCATTAGCGGATCTGGATGGAGCCTATTCTCCCACTTCCATCGTTCAGATATATTCTTCTGATCACGGGTTTAATTAGCAAGTTTTTATTTTACTGGAAGACCTCAATATATTCGTATAATTCAATGTCACTGATTTGACCTCTTGTTGGCTGGTCGCGTTACCAAGTAGCAGCTCACAGTTAGGATTAGACACGCGTATATTGTAGAACACGGAAATCTCTAGTAACCTCATGGGGGTACTGAACTAAGTTTTATATTCTTAAGGCAGAAATACGTAGAACACAAATCAGTGGGCGAACGTTAGATATCACTAGAGTTTTAATATCTGAATAAGGTAATTACGAGAGTCAAGGTCGCCTGTTAATTAAAGAGCACTGATCGCTTAGTACGTCCCAAATGGAATGGTTAAATATGAATTACACTGGGCAAGGTCTTAGCCACTTTATAGAAAGTTAATAAGTGAGTATCAAGCTAGTACTATAACACTTAGCACTAGCAACATGAATCTTGAATAGTATGGGTAGATCTGGTCCTGGTTATCTTGCTTCCGGTGATGTTGGGGGCTAACGACTGGTTCCTCGGCCGTCCAGCTGGTCCAAAATGTAGGAAGTTCTCAAGTCGGATCTCTTGACGATCGTTGCTGGCTACACACTTATATACCCACGAATTTGTGTGAAGGTTATAAGGTGCACGTTAGGACTTGTACATGGACAGATGCTTCTATCAGTCTTCTCTGCCACGGAGTCTGCCGGATCTGGAATCTCTCAACTCCGGAACAACACAAGGGCAGAGCTAGAGGTAAACTGCAGGGTAGTGACCACTGGTTGGTGTCTAGCTTTCAACTGATTTGAATGGGGGCGGGAGTTAGATTTATAGGCTCGGTTCTGGACCCTGTAGACAGTAGGGATCTCGAGTCTTATGGACTTAATTGAGCTCTCAATAGATATGGGGACTAGGTAAGATGGTATTTACTGTTGTGGCACAGGGCTATAGGAAGCCATTATATTTTCATATAACTGAGCCTTAGTAAGAGGTACTATTTTGGCTATACTGGACGTATTTAGGGGAGAGAGACTGGATCTACTTTGCGAGGAGGATGGGGACAGCTGTGATAGGAGCGTCTCTCTAGATTGTTCAATCTTCATTCTATGGTATAGCTGAGGTGCTAATTTAGTGATCAGAGCATGCAAGAAAGGTAAATGGTTTATTGTGAGTTAATAGAGGTTAGTAAAGGTGTTAGTCATTCATGGTTAGTTCATTGATAGGAAGAATTCCTGTGCTACCTGGCAATGACTCGAAAGTCAAAACAGGGGCCAGAAATACCTCCGCTGGGGTGGGGGTCTCCCTCCTCGGGTGGGCAAAAAGGGGGAGCTGGGCGCCCTCTCTCTGTGATAGTCGTCCGGCGGCTGTGGCTAGGGGCTTGCCATATCACCAGTGTTTGTAATAACCCTCTGTGTATGAGACAGATGTGGGTGTCTTTAATACCAAAACCGAAGGTGCCTTAGCTAGCTGGTTTTACTCGGCTGGTTGTTAATTGTAGGGTTTGCTGGATGTGGTGGAGACTGGGTTGCTAACTCTGCCACATTTATCTGGAAGTATGGCAATAGAAGTTCGTTACTGGCGGGGCGGCTAGCCTCGCACCGACGACCATTAGGTGCAGGGTTGTGAATGTGTTGTAAGATAATAGATGGCATGCAAGGGGCTAGTAAAGTTCTAATGTTGTTCTGGCCTACTAAGTGAAGGTAGGCTGGATAGGAGTATATATATAAAAGGTTGGAGAGCGTTAGCAACGGACAATTCAAGGATCTTCAAGAGGTATGAGAGAGAGGCTAGGTCGGACAAGAGTCGAGAAGCGCGGGTGTCTTAATGAGAGGGGGGGGAGAGTTCAAGGGCTACAGGGAAATTTTGCCCCTAAGGTCCCTGGGCGTGGGGGTGGCATTAGGCTACAATTGATATGGAAGTTTGAAAAGGCAGTAGAATACGTTAGCCAAATGCTACCGGGGAATGCAACTATGGGGTGGTATATGAGTCTGGAAAAGATAGAGTTATGTGATCAGTCCGAGGGTTATGGATACTATTAGTTGGCCCTGGGAACTGCGTTTTCTATTAAATATAAATACCAACAACAGCGGCAGTTCGTAGGGGTACTTGGTTATTGTTTCGGGGTACTTATGACAGATACTGGTAACCAGGTTATCTTATACAATCTCTGGTTGGGGTAAGAGGTGTAAGACACGAAGTAAATTGGCGTAGTGTGGGCTGTGGATACGAAGGAGGCAAGGGGAAGACGTATGACAATTGTGGAAAGTAAATGGAAAAAGGTGAACACAATGGCGGATAAAAATACTTAACCTAAGGATTGCATACATAGATTAATGGGGCGATGGGTCTTCAGAAGCTTAGTCTGGCAAGACAAGATGTTAGGGAATGTTAATATTAATACTTAGTTACTAGAGGAACAATGCAAGGGGCGACTGAGCACGGGTTACATATATCTATACTCGTCAGGGAAAATGATATACGAGGTCTAGGGACAAGCGTGGGTGTTTTAACTTCTAAGATATATAACATCTACTTCTCGGATGTAAGAACATACATAGATATAATTATGGCTGTCTGATGTGTTGGCATTGGCTCAACGTCGGGGCAGGGCATGGGTGTTTTTAATATGAATGTATATTCCTGTTCATCATCTTTGTAGTTAGGAGTGTAGGACACGAGGGGGTTAGTGTACGTGAGGTGTGGAAAATGGTCAGTTTAGAAAAGGTAAATGGGTGCGTCCTGGAGCTGTTTAGCCCTGCGGGCTTGGGCCTGTCTGAAATGGCTGGCTCGGTCAGCTGGTCCTTTCGTTCTGTGGACCTTTCTTCCGGGTGTTTCTGTGTGGTGTTCGCTCGTGGCTTCTGTGGTGGGCTTCTTGTTCTGGGGCATTTTAATATATATATATATATATATATATATCAGTGAGTAGCCAGCCATCACTCCCACAAGGGGTAGGGAGGATCAGCAACAGACACGAGAAAGGAAAAAGAGGTGACAGTAGAAGAACATATAACAGTTAGCCCACAAAACGCAAACAGACAAGGATTCAGAAACACATTCTGATAGAAACAAACTTAGAACAGTAGACAGAATGAATATAAAAAACATGTAAGGAGGAGCACTTTATTGAGAACGTTTCGCATATACAGAAGTTAGTTAGGAGGGGAGATCTTTAGAAGATTACCCCTCGGACCAAAAAGGATTAAGACGTTCCACTCCTTTTATCTGGCAATTTCAAGTCGTTTTGCGGTTTTGCCCCAGTCACGCGTCAATTTTTTCGACAGGGAACCCTCAGCTGAAGAAAAATCGATCTGTGGCAGGAACTTTTTTTTCCACCGAAAAATTTATAAATCTAGCTGAGAGTGGGTCTGTGGTAGGCTAATTGAATATATATATATATATATATATATATATATATATATATATATATATATATATATATATATATACAGTATAAATATATATATACTGTATATATATACCGGGTATATATATATATATATATATATATATATATATATATATATATATATATATATATATATATATATATATATACAGTATATATAATAATATAACCATTACATTGAGCGTATTTATTAATACCAATGTTTTCATAGAAATTTAAATTTGTTTGTGTTTTTATGTTTTGTTCAAACCCAAGGCCTTAACCTATATAAAGAGTATATATATATATATATATATATATATATATATATATATACTGTACAGTATATATTGTTCAATTAATTTTGAGGATTTTGCTTGCTTTTGTAATTTTCGAGCAAATTTGTTAGACTTGGGGAAACAAAAACTCACCCAGGCTGCCTTTAAGGTAAACTTGTACATTTTTCGATAGAAAGTTCCTCGACTGAAGGCCGATTTCTTCTAATATACAGTACATGCATGCTCGATATAGTTCGCCCAGAAAAAATCGACACCTGAATGGGGTGAAGCGTCTTATTATTGCCAAACTAATGGGGTGCTACATCTAAAATCTCTAAACTAATGGAACGAAACAGGAGAGGTCCAAAATTAACTCCCTCCGAACAAATTAGGTTAAAGGGGGTCACCTGCTTTTTTTCTCACCTTTTCTCTCTTTCTCTGGGTTGTATCCATTCGGCCCCATTCAGCCTACTGTTTTAAGATGTTTATCTCCACACAGGTGTCGATTTCTTCCTGGCGAGCGATAGCGAGCCAGCATTGTATGGAAAAATCCGGCTTTGCTGGAAACATTTTTCTATAAAAAAATGTAGCCTACAAAGTTAGCCTGCTGTCAAAAACTTTTTAAATAATATGCTGGTTCGCTACCGCTCGCCAGGACAAAATTGACACCTGGATGAAGATAAACGTCTTAAAACAGTAGGTTGAATGAGGCCGAATGGATACAACCCAGAGAGAGAGGGAGAGAGGGAGAAATAATAACGAGGTGGGCCCCCTTAAGATACTCACAGCCAATTAACGTTATATAAAACAAATGACATAGAAAATAGGTTTACCATTTGGGACATTCTAATCTAATAAATATCCAATAAAAGAAATAAGAAAAGATTATCCAAATAATGAAATACGAAAATTTTATCTTTAAAACAAATAAAGAAAAATCATCCATTACAAAATATAAGAAAATTGCATTCATTAACATAAATGAGAATTTTGTAGCCATTAAATGAAATATACCTATATTAGCCATTAATAGAAATATGAAACTATCCATTAAAAACAAAAACACATTATCCATTAAAAAATAGAGTATCCATCAATAAGAAATAAGTAGCCTACATTTTTACCAATTTAATAAAATAATAACATACTTTTCCATTTAAATCAATACGATGAAATACAAAATAAGAGTTAAAAGAGCGTCTACTTTGGCAACGCGACACAAAAAAGCTCGTAGAAAATATCGACAGGTTCCGGGGACTGAGTCGGCTTGAAATGATCCTTTACGTAATCATCACCCGGGGTTGGAGAAGGATCACAAAAATTTGAATGAGACGATTGTGGAGCATCCGTCAACTTAAAATAATCCCTGACGTAAGAATCTGCTACGTCGTCCCCTGAATTGAAAAATTTAACCATGCTAGAAATAAAATCGAAGAATTCCGCAGAATTTTCGTTTGGGGTCGGGTTCGTCTTATGCGGGCCCTGAGAGTTAAATCTATCGGGTTGAAATATCTTGCCCCCTTTGAGGCTATCAACTAAATAAGATATAATTTGTTCACTACCCTTGACATCTAGCTTGAGATTTTTCAATTCGTGAATAGATTGCTTAACAGTCGCCATCAGTTCCTGTAGATCTGGCTCACTGGGGGCCTCCATCTCATCTAGCGACCGCCCCTGCGACTGTTTAGGGAACGGATCTTTATTCTTGTATTTTCGTGCCGCCTGCTCCCAACCTGCCAGCGGACTGACCTCATCAAAACGGTCAATAATGACGCTATATTTTACGAAAAAATCTGGGGCTGATTCCACCGGGGGCACATCCACCGACGAGTGCCACGGCCTCCTGGCATGTTTTCCTCCCAGCCTTCAACTTAAACTTGATTTTTTGGGGATGATTGACAGCAAAGTCGGGGATGGTTACCAACATTCCGCCATGGAAGTTGTATTCTGCGTATGGCTTAAAATCCTGGGTCAGTTTGTACTCCCAGTCACTGTTTTTATTCACGAACAGAGTCCGTCGAGTTCTGTATTTTGTGCACGGGCAATTTACCATACCTTAATTTTAGCTTTCGCCCATTTTCCGCTTTCACTTTTAGAGTCGTTGGCCGGATTCCAGAAGAAATCCGATTGATTATAGCAAAGACAATGATGGAAACCCGCCCCATTGTATTTATTGATAAATGAGTGAAAAGTTTTATAAGAACTTTTATGCTATATTATTTGATCTAACAGACGTATTTTGTTAGTTATATTTCGATATAGTCGATTCTAAATAACTCAGTACAACACTTGTAATACGTACGTGCTTTACTCAGGAGCCTCTAGACTTATGACTTCAGATGAAGTATTGAGGGATAAGCCTTTGCAACGGCACCTCTTATTTACATTCTACTTTTCCTATTTTTCTGAAGCGTGTAGAGAGGGGAGTGGAGTGGCTTTGTTAAGTGTGTTTATAATAATAATAATAATAATAATAATTCTTTATTCCAGACACATAAGATAGATACAGCATAAATACAGTACGACCTAATGGTCCATATCACATACACTTCTCGTCAGAGCACAGATAATAATTATACACAAAGATATATTAATAAAGACACAATAAAATAAAAAATACAGTAGGCCTATTTACAGAATAGAGCACATATCACATTTTGTCACAATATAACACAGATAGGCTAACTAAGGCTATTGCTCAATGTTGGTTAACACCTATTGCACAGATCATTGCTCATAGTTCAATTAGACCTATATATTACATTACAGTACATACTATGTGTGCAGCAGCTTCTGCCAGTGAGATATAATACGGGATTCATAGATATGATCACTAGACCAAAGAGCTACAATCAGCGTGTTACTGGAGGATTGCAGTCGCTGCGAAAAGCTGTACACCAGTCTCCTGATGACAGCCCGACAGCACTGCACATCCAACAGTGTGCACACCATACTAGTGCTTTCATATTTAGAGAGACCAATGAACATCATGAGTATATTATGATAGGATGTACACAGACCATTTATGGTGGCTCTCTTATACTTCCACCACAAATGGGCCGTGTACATAGAGGAACAATATGTCCGGAACAAAGTGACTTTAGTTTCCCAATTACACATGTGGAATTTTCTCAAGATGGTGTTACCACGTAAATATAGCTGTCTGCGCTGACGGCCGATATCTGCATCATCTGAGCAATCGTTTGAGATAATGTGTACCAGGTATTTTATTTTGTTTACTTCTTGAATAATTTGATTATTGAGTGAGAAATTTGGCAGTTTACTTTTATACAGTAATTTTGATCTAAATATAAGAACAGCACTTTTCAGTGGGTTGAATTTAACACAATGTTTACTACCAAAAGATTCACATATATCAAGAAGTTTGCTCAGACCCGCAGAAGACGGTGCAATAATGACCAGATCATCAGCATACATGAGATGGTTGATGATTTTATTCCCACCATAACATCCAATCTGCTCTTTATTCAATTTATCACTTAATTCATCCATATATACATTGAATAAGTAAGGTGAGAGAATACTACCCTGTCTCACTCCATTGGTTACTGTAAAGGAATCCGAAATAATGTTACCCCATCTTACATTAAATGTTTGATTGGCGTACCAGTACTTCAAGATTCTCAGTATATAGGATGGCACTCCCCTTGTTGCTAATTTATCAAACAGGATATTGTGGCAGACTCTGTCAAATGCCTTACTAGCATCAAGAAAGCATGCAAAAATAGAGCTGTTCATTTTGATGTACCCATCCACTAGCTCCTTCAGAGTGTAGATGCACTGGTCCGTACCATGATTCTTTTTAAAACCAAATTGATTACTATTAGTTGAGATATACACTGAGATTCTGTCTAAAATGATTAACTCTAGTATCTTACTTACAATACTGGCAAGGGCAATAGGTCTATAGTTGTCTTTTGATGTAATTTTGCCAGCCTTGTCTTTAATTACTGGTATCAAGGTAACGGACATCATAGATTCTGGTAGGAAACCATGGATTAGAAAGCTGGTAAAGCAACTGCTGAGTTTCTCCAAGAGGAGAGTGGAGGAGTACTTCAAATGTTCAGCATATATACCATCAAAACCACAGGATTTGTTAGCATCTAGCCTACTTATTGCAGCCTTGATTTTTTCACTTGTAACTTTAATTGTGTCATATTTTCTTCTTTGTTACACTCTGTTGTAGCAGCAATGGTATTTCCTTGGTGCCCAACAGAGTTAAACAAAGTTTGGTAATGTGTTTTCCAAAGATTGGCTATGTTATTAGTACCAGAGATCCCATCTACACTAACGGGTAGAGGTGTGCAGCTATTATGCATTTTTTTAATATCCTTCCAGAAGGCCAATGTGTCTTTGCTAGCAAAGTTTTTGGCCAATGCTTCTCTTCTTAATACATTTTCATTGTTTTTTATATATCTGATTGCATACTTGCATCTAGCCTTTAGTCTGGTGAACATGTCAAAAATGGGTCCCTGTCTCGGTTTGTTATGATCCAGCCATACACTACGAGCATCTCGGGATGCCTGGTATAGTTCTGAAACATGGTCATTCCACCCAGGTTTGTTTAGTCTGTATACGTCGTCAGGATGTTCCCTGACTGGGTGCGAGCATGTGAAACATGCTAGGACGTACTACCACACCCACTAAATGTCCGCCGTGGCAGGGATTCGATCCCGGGTCTTGCAGATTCACACGTGAGCGTGCTCACCACTCGACCACCACAGCTCTCGTCGATCTCGAGTCACAATACACAAAGGGCATCTCGATATTTTGGAAAATCTCAACTTCTCAAGAATATTTAGCAATCACGTTTGCAGTAAATTACACTTGCTTAATTTATAATATATCAAATACAAATAGTTTAGAATAAATAAATGTAAAAACGTTCAATATTTATAATAATAAATTTAGCTTGTCGGATATCTTATATTAAATAATAGTTACCCCAATAATTAAAAACGTTTTCTATTATATGTCTAAATTTAAAGAAAACTAATAATAAATGGTATACTATACCTTATAAAACAAATAGTACTCGTGGAAGACTTACTATGCAGTTCTTATTTGTGTGCTTTAGTTTTGAGACTCGTAGATGACTGCACACGGGCATCATGATATGCAGGGGTTGTGTGGGGAAGCAGAGGTTTATGAGAAGGATTTGGGTTAGGAGAAAACTATTGGGTGATAATTGCTTCAGAAGTAGGCCTATCAGGAGGGATTGTTACTCGACAGTTTAGTACGGTTCCCGGATATTTTAACCAGTAGACCATTTCAACCAGTAGCTCTCAACCAGTGCCAAATAAACCAAGACCAACCAAACCAGTGCCAAAATATAGTACTAACCTAACCTAACTGTAGCCTATTGGTTGATTTGGTACTGGTTGAGAGCTACTGGTTGAAATGGTCTACTGGTTGAGTTGTCCAGTCATCGTTTAGTACAATTACGCAATGTACACTGTATTCTGGCTATCGTTAGACGATGTTATGCAGTTTATGAAGAACCTGTGGTAAATATAAGGGTATATGCCGGGGAGCCTAGCGCCACTTTAAACACTTTGATACGGCAAAGACTACGATGATTTGCGTTTCTAAATTTGACCATAGATAGTTGAGATATCTAGGTTTCTTGTGTTCTTGTGTGTGTGTGTGTGTGTGTGTATGAGTATGTGTGTGTGTGTGTGTGTGTGTAAAGTTTTGTTCCATGACTGGCAACAACTATTGTCGGACGCGCGACCAACAACAACAGGGCGTGGGAGGCCATCGCTGTCTTTGTATTTGGTCTAATCACTACTCTATTTCAATTTATGTTTGCTTAATTTTATTGTATTAACTAACCTAACCTAACCTACTATGGGTTTCAGAGGCCGTGTGGCATCGTTTTTAGGGAATATCTTATTAACAAACTGCAGTTGGATCAGTATGATATTTTGACACCCAACCCTATTATCGCCTTTAAATTCAAGCAATCTGTCAATATCAAGTATAAATATACAAACAGTGTGTATTTTTGTATATTTATTCTTACAGTTTCTTACAGTAGATCCTCTGGAGAAAGGCAAACTAGGCCAGTGTATCCAGCTCGCCATCATTAACTCTAACCCTTTCTGTTGACTATGTCGCAACTTTCTTATTCATTATTGCTAACATTAGAATTATATTCAAATTAGGAAAGGCCTTCAAGGTTCAAAGGTTACATAAAAGATCGTTTTAACCTTCTGAAGGTCCTTCTAAAGCTGAATAAAATAGTCTAATTACAGAGGCAGAATATGAATAAAGTTGACGTCATTGTACTGAAATGGTTAACCCCTTCTTTACCGGCGACGTCTTTTTAATTTTATTTTAGCTATATTTAGAGGATTTTGTGCAGTTTGAGAAGGATCTGTGGTAGTAAAAATGGTTAAGTGAGATAGTTCGAAGCCTGTTTATTGCTGGAGGTCCTTTTGAAACTGCATAAGATCGTCTAATGTTAGCCAGATTAAAGTTAAAAGGACGTCGTCGGTACAGAAGGGGTTAAGGGAGAAGTACAATAAATAATCATATATAATGTTTCTATTAATTGTTTCAGCTTTCCTCCCTAGACTGTCTTAGTATTAACTCCCTAGAGGTCATAATGTACAACCCAAGGATGAGATATGCTGATAACATATGTCTATTACAATAACACCAGTTAGTTCTAAGGCGGTATATTTTATGGACCCCCTTCTCCCTCATGCTTAGCTCCATTAGTTTTGAGGTTTAAGAAGTTCGTCCCATTAGGTTGGCTATTGTAAAGCCTTTTGCCTCATTTCATGGTTAATTTTAAGACCTTTCGTGCCAATTAGATGTCGTTTTTCTCCTGGTGAGCGATAGTGAGCCTGTAATTGAACTCGGCCGAAAATGTACAAATTCGTAACAAAAGGGGGTCTTGGGTGTGTTATTTTATGCTTGAATTATTGAAGTATTAAATCCATAAAGGGCAGAAGGTACAACCCCCAAGCTCTTTTGGAAGAGGTTCAAGTGTCGGAAGAACCCTTTAGAAACCACTCTGCTCAACTCCATCACTTTCCCTTCATAATTGCTGAGGGGCACAGGGCCTTGGGTGGGGTTTTGGTTTCCCGGGCGTTTCCGCACCCTCCTCAGCTCCCTGCCTTGGAGTGTCTTCGGTCACCCGGGCTTTATTAGTGGTAGGCAGGGAGGGTTAAGTGGGGGCGCTCATTTATGGCCTTGGCCTTGCTCGGGACCTTGGGGCTGTTCGGCCAGACAGCTTGGGGAACAATAACAACAACAACTCCAGCACGTTCACAAACCTTCTTTAATAAGTTTACCCCTTGAGGATCTAGTGCGCTTTACAAAATTTATTTTGGTTATCGTTAAACGATTTTATGCAGTTTAGGAAGGATATCTAAGAATCAAAGGGGGGAGGGAGGGGTGATAGCACAGTGGATAGCGTCGTGGACTGCAGACCAAAAGCACCTCAGATCGAGTCCACGCCAAACGTCATGGGTTTTTCTGAGCTGCTCTGATCGTTCCTGCTGTTCTACAAACATACTGGCTACACAGCAACACGTCAAGAAAATACCCCCCATATCGTCACCAATTCATAGCATAGAAGATGCCCGACCATATTTGAAGATGCTGTGAACGACCATATAGCTGCTCTCTCCAAATCAATTAAGTGACAAGTATAAAAAGGTGTGGACATCTCGTGTGGCAGAAAGGAAGCCACCAACACCTTGGAGCTCCACTGTGACCATCTAATGCAACACATATGAAGCACCCATCATCTCTAAGCTTCAATCGATAATCTCGGGGCCTCGCAATAGTTCTATGGTATGATTCTAGCGGTGGCTCCAACTTGATTTGGGTATTAAAATAATTTCCTTTCATCTATTTATATCTTTACTAATTGGTTTCTGGTTTTATAACCTTGGGCATGTTCGTTTTAAAATGATATAGTACTATGTTAGGTTAGGTTAGGGTGTTCGGTTAGGCTAATATAAAACTTAATTGCACCAATTCTTAATATCACAAAACATCAAATATGAAGGAAAACTAGGGAATTAAAAACAAATCAATGCTAAAATTGATTTGGAGCCATTGCTAGAATTTTACCCACTACTAAACAGCCTACAGTCCCGAGGTTGAGACATAGGGAAAATAAAAATACTATCCCAATTAAGTCTTAACCCGGCAAGTGCGGGAAGACTCTTAAGAGTTTCCCCGGGCGACTGCGGGAAGACTCTTAAGATCCTGGGAAAAATAATATCCATTTAAAACATCCCCAATTTTTTTTTTTTTTTTTTTTTTGCCCCTGGGCCATGCCAAATATCACTCCTCCACATTCCCTCCTTCAGTTATCACCTATTTTCTCTGTTATTCCCTTATTCTGTGGTCTATTTTCGTGCTAACATTAGGGAGTTGCAAGCAGGGCATTGTCATCAGTTACCAAGCGAGTGCAAGAGAGAGAGAGTATCGATCAACAGTCTCTCTCCAGACGTGGGGAAAAGTGGAGGGGAGGGAGGTTGCCTCAGCCATACATTATGTAACTCCCGGCCTGTATCGCCGATTTTGACCATCCAAACGCTGTTTCCACTTGTTTTATTGCTGTAACAGGTTAATACCTTTATAATCATCCTATAATAGGCGCATATGGATAAGTATTAATGCTATTTATGGTAAAATAACGATGTTAGTGATGGGAACAGCTCAAATACGTACGCACAGTAGTGTGGTGTCTCATACCCCCCATGCGCACGTCTTAGGTTAAGCACCCACAAGTTCCCCCTAAGCTAAATAAAATTGTCTAATGATAACCAGACTAAAATGTAAAAAAAAAAAAACATTTCACCCCATACAACTCACAAACTTTCACACCTAAGTTAAGATCCTTGGTACTTATAACCGAAACTACCACTAATTATTTCTCAATATTTGAAGGCTATTATATAATAAGGATGTTGCAAAGATCATATTAAAATGTGTTTCAACCTCCGGAGATACAATTTATGTGCACTATATAAAGTACTGTAAAAACAAAAAACTCTCCCTATAACTCTCCCTATTGACGGCAGTGAAACTCTTATTAAGCCCCTTACTGTTAAAATAGATGCTGATTTCAATCATTCATGGGGGGGGGGGGGGGTGAGGGAGGGCAAAGCCCCCACTCAACCCATCCTGTATCCAAAGGCAAAACAAAATTGTATATTACTCTGAAAATTACTTACATCTGAGTGTTTTAAGATCGTTGGATAATGGGAGAAATAAAGTTTTCCGAGGATTGTAAAACCTAAACCTAAAACCAAACAGAAAAATCATGGGAAAATTAGTGGTAGTTTCGGTAATATTTTCCAGATCCTTAACCAGTTCAGTACCGTGTAATTTAGGTGTCGATTTTTTCTTGGTGAGCGATAGCAAGCCTGTAATTTAAGAGAAACCCGCCATCGGCCGGTACAGTTTTCTATCGAAAAATGTACAAATTTATCTTGAAGGAGGGTCTTTGGGGGTGGGTTATTAAGCTTGATGGAGGTCTGGGGAGGAAACTAAATAAATTATTAAAAAATACATAAACAAGGAAATAAATACGGCCATCCCTATTAAGCACTTTTTACTACCCCAGATCCTTCCTAAGGGAGCCCACCTCGCTTTTTTTTCTCTTTATCTCCCTCTGTCTTTGGCTTGTATCCATTCGGCCCCATTCAGCCTACTGTTTTAAAATGTTTACCCCCATCCAGGTGTCAATATTTTCCTGGCGAGTGGTAGCGAGCCAGCATATATATATTTCTGTATTGACAGCAAGCTAAATTTGTACATTTTTCGATAGAAAAATTTCTCCGGCGAAGCCGGATTCTATATACAATGCTGGCTCGCTATCGCTCGCCAGGAAGAAATCGACACCTGGATGGGGATAAACGTCTTAAAACAGTTGACTGAATGGGGCCGAATGAATACAAGCCAGGGAAAGAGAGAAAAGGAGAGAAAGATAAAAAAAAAGCAGGTGACCCCCCTTAAACAGTACAAAATCGTCTAAATATAGCTAGAATAACGTGAAAAAGACGTCACCGGTACAGAAAGGGTTAACGCCATTACAGCCACCCCACACAACTCTCTCAAGCTCACTAACATTCTCACGTAAGCTAAGACGTTTCACCCCATTACTTTGGTGAGTATGAGATGCTTCACTCCATAACTATGGCCAGTATAAAGCGTTACACCCAATAGCTTCAAGCCACCCTCCACAACTCTATGAAGCTCACAAACCTTCTCACGTAAATTAAGACATTTCACCCCATGATATTGGCCAGTATAAAACGTTTCACCCCATTAGCTTCAACCCCCCCCCCCCCCCGACACACAACTATTCAACGCATCTCTTTAATTATTTAATTATTTACTATCAGAATATGAAGACCTTTAACCCCTTCTGTACCGGCGACATTATTTTATTTTATTGTAGTTATATTAAGACGATTTTGTGCAGTTTAGGAAGGATCTATGGTAGCAAAAAGGGTTAATTGAGATAGTTCGAAGTTTGTTTATTGCTGGAGGCCCTTTTTAAACTGCACAAAATCGTCTAAATATAGCTAGAATAAACTTTAAAAGATGTCGCCGGTACAGAAGGGGTTAATGTTCTACTGAAGAAAAATACCAGGCAGACAGACAATGATCTTCAAAAATCTCATGTCATCTATAAGTCTATCTATCTATCTGTTGCCGGACGTCGTGATCTCCGAAGGGGTGGCCACAGACGAAACACCCCCATGCACTTCTGTCCCCAGTCGCTCCTCCAGCATCGCTTTCACGTAATATACTTCTTAACTCCGTCCTTCCACCTCTCGCTCGATCTACTTGTCCCTCTCTGTCCTTCCACCTCACTCTCGTACACTCTCTTAGTCATTCTCTCACTTCCTATACGTTCCACATGGCCGAACCATCTCAAGGTGTTCCTTTTCACACTTTCCAGGATATCTACATCTACACCACACCGCTCTTGTACTTCCTCATTTGTCTGTCTATCCCTCCATGTAACTCCACATGCACTTCACAAGTAACTCATTTCCACCCCTCTCACTCTTGGTTTGAGTCTCTTCACCAACGTCCATGCTTCGCTCCGGTAAGTCAATGTCGGGAGTACCACACTCTCATGCAAGGACGTCTTTACTTCCATGCTGACCACCCTATTTCTTGTTACTGCTTTCAGCGTTCCTACAAACCTCTTCTCCTGTTGCACTCTCTCCTGCACTTTTTCATCCATACTCCCATCTTTACTCAACACACTGCCCAAATACTTAAATGAGCTGACATTCTCTATAGGTACACCTGTAAATTTGGGAACTGTGCAACCCAACCTTCTACCTATATTGGCAAGACAACCATGAAGTTGTAATGTTGTTTGTCTTACCATCTATCTTCAGGAGCCACTAAAAACCACCACAGAGATGCACACCATGTATCCTTGAAGAGAAAGATCTTGGTTGAAAACACAGAAATCCTAGCAATTAATCAAGATCAAAGAAGATTGCCTATCCTAGTAGCTATAGTCATAAAATAGTTATCCCCCAATATAAATATACAAGCCGAAGATTTACAAGCCCTTCCCAGCATGAAAAGAACCTACCTTATCGAAGCATAGAGGGCTACTGATGACGGCACAGCGGCCAGCCAATGAGAGAACAGCATAGCCAACCCACGGCTAGCCAATCAGAAGCCTCAAAACTAAATCATCTTCCAGGTATATGGTATATAAGCTCGCTGCCTCAGAACAATTCTCATTGTTGTTCTCATAAATTGTTCTGTGCTGATTGTTTAGAGATGGTAAATTCCTAATCAGAATAATGACGACTAAAGTAAGACTTAAGATCATCGACAAGGAGAAAGATACTTCCACCAGAAAAATAACTGAACTGGCATATGGGCATCCGAAAGTTGCATTTGTAAAATTTTATGAGACAAATGATGGCTATAAGGTAGTATGCCATAATGAACAAGAAGCAGATACTCTGCTACAAGAACAGGCACAGAACATTTTTGAAGAAAATGGATTCAGCATACAAATTCCCCCAGAAATCCGTGCAAAAAGAACTATTTTTGTACGACAACTAGACAAACATATTGGAAGCCACACCGCCGATAACCTAAAAGATGAACTAGAAAAGGAGAACAACTGGCTTAAAGTAGATGTAATAATCAAGATCAAAGACTTCACTCACATACTAAAGATACGAGTTAAGGAGACAAATATAGTCAGTCCCCCTAATACACGTATCCTCAGTCTGCGTTTACCCTATTCTGCGCCGAGGGGTAAAACAGGTACTCAAAATCCCTAAAACACGTATTGACCCCACAAAACACGAATCACGGTTGAAGAGTGGTGTAAAAATGCTGTTTTTTGTATTCCACGCCATCCCCCCTCCCTACTCCGCGTGCACATCCCTGGGGGCCCCGTTTCCGTCCCCGGATAAACCCATAGATTTCCCGATCGCAGTAGTGCCTTCACCAGTTTATTCTTCCTAGGCATTTTGAAGGTGTTGAAGGGTGTAGGAAGGCGGTTGTTACACAATAAATGGGTCAAGTCTCAGCGCACGGACACTTAAGGATATTGGGACTGAGAAGGAAGCACACATACACACGCACACTCACACACACACACATAACCACACGTACGCTTCCTTCTCAGTCCCAATATCCTTAAGTGTCCGTGCGCTGAGACTTGACCCATTTATTGTGTAACAACCGCCTTCCTACACCCTTCAACAACTTCAAAATGCCTAGGAAGAATAAACTGGTGAAGGCACTACTGCGATCGGGAAATCTATGGGTTTATCCGGGGACGGAGCCAGTGACAGTGGCGGGGCCGGGGAAGCCTAGGCCTAGGCTATATGAACTCGCCCTGTCGCGGGGGTCTGTCTCGGAGCCCCCACTCTTCTCACCTACTTATAGCATTTAATTTTAATGTACGGAATGACTTGTTTATGTTTCTATTATTGTTTATGCTTGGTTGTCCAATTAGTATTGATTTTGATCAAAAATTACCGTCAAATGTGTGTGGAAATGCGGGCTGCCGCCTATATGTATTTTTCTCCATAAGTTATGTTATCCCCAATGCGCGAATTCCCAATACCCGTCGTGTAATGCCGCCCATATAGGCGCGGATTGGGGGGACAGACTGTATGGTAAATAGAGCACTTCAACATGGGATTCTTGCCTATAACATGTGCATCTCACCTCATCAATGTCACCTAGAAGAGTATACTCACATCCTAACATGCTTCAAGTGTTACAAGCTTGAAGAACATATGCAGAAAGACTGTACACAAGAGGAACTATTATGCTCTGAGTGTGGTTAAACAGGTCACACTTACATCAACTGTAAAAACTCATTCAAGGCATGTCTAAACTGTTTAAGAGACAATAGAACCAATCATGCACATCGCACTCTAGCAATGTCTTGCCCGATTCGGAAGGAAATAGTTATATAGAAAAAAGAAGTCAAGAATCAAGACAAAATAAGGAAGGAAAACACAACATTAGCAGAAGTTGTAAAAGCTTCAACTAAGGAGGCAAAGAGGGAAATTACCACCAAAATAGAACTTAGCAGCATTACCCATAACCAAATCATGATAAGCATTATGCATGCTCACGTATTTAACCTCAGAAACCCAGGCTCATATAAAGATGAACTTAATAAAATGCTCAAACATAACTTGCCAGAAATGTGGTTCCCCACCAACCCAGACTCAAATAATGTGCTCGGAGCCTACATGAAGGAATCAACAACAGAAGCTGTAGGAACATCAAACATCACAAGAGCAACATCATTAGAATCTATAGAAACATCAAGCTTACAAGGAGCAATGGCATTAGAACCTGAAGCTTACACAAAAATTGAGGACCCTAGAGCAAGAACACATTCACAAACAAGATCGGAACAAAGTAACAGAAAATGGTTCCTTATAAAGAGCAGATCAATCAAGAGAGCAAAGAGAGAAATATAATGAACAGGGCTCGTGGAAGGCAGATGATCTAGGACTTATTCTGCATTTAACAACAAACAGCAACTTCCCAACAAAAACACCTGATAATGCAGAAATAGCTAATGGAATTCAAAAGGAAATCATCAAATGGACTTATGTTAACAAAAGCTTTGACGAAAGACTTGTCATAGCCCTCCTCCAGCAAGGTAGAATCAAAATACGTAAACATAACTTCGAAAAGACAGATGAGGCCTCCTTCAATAAAATAAGAAATGGTCTGTGTGACAGATCACCTAGCAAGCAACCAAGCAAGAAAAGTAAATAGAAACAAATATGACAAGACTAAAAATTGTTCAACACAACGTAAGACATTGGAGTACCAGTAAAGACAATTTATCAAATACGTATTGCACTATTGACCCTGGTATAATATTAATTAACAGCCATGGCATAACAAATAATGAACATATTAGTATCTTCAACTATGACATACATTGCAAAAACTCAAATAACGAAATGCATGATGGCGTAGCTATAGCAATAAAGAAGCAATATAAATACAAAATAATTGATAATTGTGCAAGCGAGTGTTTAGCGGTAAGAATAAACACAACTGTGGGTGACATTTTAATAGCAACAATATACCTTCCACCACGAAGACCATTCTTACCAGTTAATGACATATTAAATTTAATCAATTACAACATACCAACTTACATCTTAGGCGACTTTAACAGTAGACATCGAATCTTTGATAACCAAGACCAAAATAATGTAGGAATTGCATTAAACACACTCATCAATACAGGAAGATTAAAATATATAGGACCATATTTTAAGACTTTTATAGGTCACAGAAGCATGACAACACCAGACAAAAAATTTACCAACAACAAGGCTCACTTAAACTACTATGTTGGATCAGGACCACTTACGATAAGTGACCATATGCCGATTATTATGACCTTATCAACTTCACCTATTCAAACACCAAGCAAAGACAGACTGATTATGAGCAGAGCTAATTGGGATAATTTTAGAAACGAACTATCTACACATGTAGTAGAAGACCTAAATAATAAAAATCATGCAGAAATAGATATAGAGGTACAAAAACTAATGACCACGGTTAAAGCTGCAATCAATAATAATATTCCCAAAAACTAAATATAAGACTCTCCCTCATAATAAAGTAACCAATAAAATTAGAATATTACAAGCTGTATATCAAAATATTCAGCAATATATGAATGTTTACGGACCTGATAGACTACTGTACTACTAAACAATATAAGAATAACACAAGCACAATTACAGGAAGAATGCATTAAAATAAATAAAGACAAATGGGAAGAAATACTTACTAACTTAAGTTGCGAAACCAATCCTAAAGATTTTTGGAACAGTATTAAAAAACTAACGGGCAATTCACAACATTTGATAAGAAATGTTAAAGACCATAATGGAAGATATCTGTCAGAAAACCATGAAATAGAATCAGCCTTTAGAAGAGTATGGAGTAATATTTTTCAAATAAGTAATGAAGAAAACCAAGATTTTGACCAGGAGCATGAAACACAAATTAGAAGGAATATGCAAACTAAAGTTAATAGAACTACCCCCTGTAACCAAATAGACATGAATAACATGAATGTAGATCCCATAACTGAAGGCGAACTATTCCATATAATTAGGACTTTCAAGGAAAAAGCACCTGGACTATCAGGCATAACACGAAATATGGTTTTGAATTTGCCACAAAATGTTATCAAGGGGTTGTTGTTGTTGTTGTTCCCCAAGCTGCCTGGCCGAACAGCCCCAAGGCCCCGAGCAAGGCCAAGGCCATAACCGAGCGCCCCCACAGAACCCTCCCTGCCGACCACAATAAAGCCTGGGTGACCGAAGCCACTCCATGGCAGGGAGCTGAGGAGGGTGCGGAAACACCCGGGAAACCAAAGCCCCACCCAGGGCCCTGTGCCCCTCAGCAATTATGAAGAGAAAGTTGAGGGGCAAAGGAAAAATGTGACGCTTTGGCTTCCAATCTTGGTAGATTGGGAGGTCAATCCACGGAAGAGACGCCGTCACTTGAGATCTAGAAAATATATACTGTAAGTAAAAGGAACAGTCAGAGTAAGCTATGGGTATGGCAGAGATCGCTCAGTTCTCACTCTGATAGACCAGCCCATCACCATACTTAATGCCTCTCTATCAGCTGGTTATTATCCAAAACACTTTAAAACAGCAAAAATGATTTTCATCCCCAAACCGGATAAAGAAAAATCACAGATTATAAATTATAGGCCAATATCACTTTTAGAAATGTTTGGACAAATTTATGAGAAAATACTAAATCATAGACTTCAAAACCTAATAGATCATAAATAAACACGAGACAACACGGATTTCGACACAAAAGAGGCACTCATACTGCTATTGGGCTAACAACTGAGATTATAGCTCGAGCCAAAAACAGAGGGCAACTAAGAGATGTTGCTAAAGCCTTTGATAAGGTTTGGCATCTGGGTTTAAAATACAAGATACAGTACTAACATTAGGCTTACCCGTTGAATATGAAAGAATACTATGTAATTATTTAGATGATCGTTATGCCCAGATATCAATTAACACATACATTGGTCAAAGCTTCCCACTACTGAGTGGTGTACCACAAGGAGGATGGCTCTCACCAATACTCTATGTAATCTATACATCAGACCTACCGCCTCCGATACCTAACACAGAATATATCCAATTTGCAGATGACATAACCCAAATAATAATGTCCCCAAGCAAATCTAAAAATATGACCAGAAACATTGTAAAACGTGCCATCATATCAATTAACGAATTTGAACATAAATGGAAAATCATAACAAATGTAAGAACATTTAAAGTAATACCACTAAACAGGATGAGGTATCCTGAGTTAATAATTGACAATAACAGAATTGAGTACAGTAATGAAGGGAAAATCCTGGGACTACACATAACAAAGAATGGCTATAGTAAACACATAACAAATATATATCACAGAACAAAAGCTCTACTAACAAAACTAAATCAATTCCGTGAGGCTTCAATAGAGGTAAAAACAAAATTATATATGGCATTAATTCGTCCAATACCCAGCAATACCAATCAATTCGTCATCGAATCCACAAATATATAAATTGCAAATAATTCAAAACAAATCTCTGAGGTATATATATAATGTTAAATTTCCAGAATTGTACACAAACGAAGACCTTCATTATAATGCAAACATGTTACCAATAAACATCATCATTAACAGACAGGCTACAGAGTTCTGGAATAAAATGAACCAACTTGATATTTCTGACCAGGATCAACGACTAATCAGAGATGTTGACCAAGATAGAGTTACAAATGCTTATTTCAAAAGTAGCCAAGATGCAATAACTATTAGAGATCCACCACCACTTTACATACGCTAATGAGGTTTAACTGGTAAAGCCCGGTAAGAACAATAAGAATAATAAAAAGCAGTTACATAATCAACAGGTATTGACTCGGTTGCTGGGGGATTATCACCACCAGCAGCAGAGTACAATGCAGGTTGGTGTGGGGTATGGATTTAGAAGAACAGTTGCCGGGTCGACAGGTATTGACTGAGTTGCTGGGGGCTGATCACCTCCAGCAGCCTAGTACAATGCAGATCGTGTAGCAAAAGTGATCACAACTTAAGCTAGAAATAACTTTATTGTAACTTAACACTTATTTTGACTTAACACACTTATTTTGACATACCAAACAATACTTACCGAACTAGACTTCCCGAAGGGCTCTATAAAGAGACTGTGGTGGTAGAGGGCCTAGCCAGCAGTACTTTGTATCCTAAGACCTACCATTTGGGGGCCAGTACAGCGACTCCCCTGGTAGCACTGACTGGGGTGGGTTAACTTTCCGTGCCCTATCATAAGTATCCCGCAGTACCACTTAAATGGAGCTAACCCCGAGAGACCCTCTGCAGCTTGTGCACTGCTGCATCTAGTTGGGTTAGAATCCAAATCACCGACGGGCTCTACGAATGGACTCTGGTGATATGGGGCCTTGCCAGCAGCAATTTGTATCTCAAGACTCACCATTAGGTGGCCAGCACTGTGCCTCCCCTGGTAGCACCGACTGGGGGAGGTTACTTTCTGTGCCCTATCACAACTATCCCGCAGTACCACATACATGGAATAAATCCCAAGAGACCCCCTGCTGCTGGTGCACTGCGGCATCTGCAAGGGTATAAATTCAAAATTTATCTAACCAAAACTTAATCTATAACCCTATCATGACTATCTAGTGCAACTTCAATATGTATATATGGTATATTAGTATAATATATTATGGTTTACAGAATATAATCTGTATGCAAATTACATTCAACTACTTTTGTATATATTGAACTGTGTATATAAGTGGACTTTAAGTATGACTGAAGCTCTGACTAGTATACAATAAAGGTTCTAAGACTTATTATTTTTTTTTTTAGGTGGCCATTTACATAACTAATGAGGGCCAGAACCATATTGTGAATATGGTTGAGAGGAGGTAATAGGCACACAGAATTTCTGAGTAGTACCAGTGAGTGCCAACCAGTGGTGATGGATGACATGACACTTGTGTAACACGCCATCTATTGCAGGGTAAGGCGCTGACGGTATGCTCGGGAGGACGTGGGTAAAAAAAAAAAAAATCGTTACTAGGCCAACTTTGATTGAGATGGGAATTACTTAACTTTTATTTTTGAGTTGGAAATTAAATTTTAGTAATTTGATGAGATATGGTAACATATGGTAAATATTATATTTAATACATCAATTATAATGCAACATAGTTATTTCATAACAGCACACAATAGACTGGAGAATTATGAACATGTTTTTTTTGTGTAATAATAAGCAGTGGAACTTGGATGGATAAAATAGTTGTTTAATAAAATACCAATATTAATAATTGTAACAATGGAATATTCTGGTTGATCCCAGAAATCTTTCTTACTTCTACTTTATTTCCATTTCTCTCTTTATCTACACCTAGAAACCAATCCCAACAACCCTCCCAAGAGCGCCCCTATATCCTTCCAAACCCCCACCACCACCACCACCACCACCACCACCACCACCATTATACAATAAACTTTTCTTACTTTTCTAAAGCCATCCATCCATCCGGACCAGGACCAATTCTCATTCACTTCCCTGCCACTGAAGAAGTAGCCTTACCATTCCACCTCTCCCAATCCCTGCTTCCACAAATCCAAATCCTATGACTCCCTGCCCTCACACTTACCCTACCACCATCCTTCATCCCCCCACGACTTATCCTCATCCCCCTCTTCCTAAAAATCTTCTGACTAAAAACCATAAATATCATCTATCTATCTATCTATCTATTGCCTGACGCCGTGATCCCCGAAGGGGTGGCCATGAACGAACCGCTCCCATGCACCTCTGTCCCCAGTCAGTCGACGCCCCTCCCCCCAACCAGCACCGCCTTCGTTCATGTACTTCCTCACTCCATCCTTCCACCTCTCATTCGGTCTACCTCTCCCTCTCTGTCCCTCCACCTCGCTCTCGTACACCCTCTTAGTCATTCTCTCGCTTTCCATACGTACCATATGGCCGAACCATCTCAAGTTGTTCCTTTTCACACTTTCCAGCACATCTACCTCCACACCACACCTCCTTCTTACTTCCTCATTAGTCTGTCTATCCCTCCATGTAGGTCCGCACGCACTCCTTGAGTAATTCATTTCCACTGCTCTCACTCTTGGTCGGAGTCTCTCAACCAACGTCCATGCTTCGCTTCCTTAACTCAGTGTCGGGATTATCACACTGTCATGCAAGGACTTCTTCACTTCCATACTGACCACCCTATTTCTTGTTACTGCTTTTAGCGTTCCTACAACCCTCTTCCCCCGTTGTACCCTCTCCCGCACTTCTTCATCCATAGTCCCATCTTTACTCAATACACTGCCCAGATACTTAAAAGAGTTGACGATCTCCATAGCCTGACCGTTCAGCTTCACCTCACACTCTGTGACTTCACCCCTTTCGAAGACCATAACCTTGCTCTTCCCCGCATTTACCTTCAAATATCATCTAAAATACTTAAAATTACACAATTTAACTGTCGAACTTACCACTCAAACAGACACATCATATCTTTACTACTACAACAAGAGAACCCAGATATACTCTTGCTAAACTCCACCTTCACCAATACTAAAATTAAGCACTTTGGCTACACCTCCAGACAATCTCCTTACGAACACCACGAAGGTGTCGCAATACTAATAAAATCAAACCTCAAACATGAATTTTTTAGTTTTTTTACTTTTCAACACTTCATGGCAGCCAAAATTCATACCCAATTAAGGGAAATAATAATATGAACCACATACGCTAGACCCAACACTCTCATCCCCTTCACCGACCTGAATAACATCTTTAACCCTCCAGACCCGGAAGGGCTCTTGAACGCCCATAACAAACTCGGCCCGCGCAACCCGGAAGGGCTCTTGAACGCCCATTGCTTGCGTACGTGCTTTCGAATGCCGCGCGTAAATTTTTGGTATCGTGGGAGGGTAGGTGGCGCACCAGACTTAAACTACGCCACAGCAACAGTATCTACCCCGACTCCATCATGGATAGTACGCCAAATAGTGATGCCGCTGTGTCCGATACCGTGCTCCCTACGACGCCCGCCCTAGTTCGTCGCGCCTTACCCCGACGCCATCGCCTAAATGTGTTATCTCCCGGAGGTATTGAGACGACATTGAGACTTTAGGAGCGTGCTGATGCACAGCATAATGTTGATGACGAAGGCAGTGATAACTCGGCTAAATATCAGTCGAGTGATTATGGCGATGAGAGTGACAAAGACGAGCAATTCGTGGGATTTGCGAGTGAACATGAGAGTGATGAAGGTGATGTACCAGCTTTTGAGGAAGCTGTTTTACCTGAAGACAGTGAATTGCAGAGAGTGAGTGAGTGGGAGAGTTCGAGGTCACTCTCCAAGTTTCACATGAGTGACACGACTCCAAGCCTTTCGCCAGCTAAATCACCTTTCAAGCTACACTTATATAAGAAGCAAATACTTGAGAAGGCGGCCACGGCAGCTAGGGAAGAAGCCAAAAGACTTGGTGAGGATGAGGCTGTGAGTGAGGGTGAGCGTGGTGACTCATCTTGCCTGCCATTGTCTCCCTTATCTACCCAAGCCACCCAAGATGACCCGGGTGCCCCGCATTCTTCCCCACCACCCCCACCACTGCCAAGGGTTGAGGACCTGCCACTTTCGGCCTATTTGCCTCCTAGGTCCCCCGACAGGAGACATACTGCTGCCGAAAAGGGGAAAGGCAGGAAATATGCCAAAAAAGGACAGAAAAGTAAGCGGGCTTTGTTCGAGGCTCCCGCGGCGTCCACCCCTGCCCGCCCCTGCCATACGCCCCCGCAACTTTCCCCACGGTCCTTCCCACCTCTCCTGCCTTCAACATGTCTTCCTGAAGAAGTATTTGAGCTCGCATCACCAATACCTGGGCCTAGTGACAGTGAAGCATTGCTTTCTGTCACTCGTCGCAGGCCAAGGAGCCCAGGACCTCGGGGGGACATAGCCTCACCTGCCACTCCTTCCCCACCTCGCCCACCCGCACGCCGCCCACGCATCACTCGTTCCCCGCCAGATTATGTGGGGGCCACTGATGATGAAGGGCACCACTCAGAAGACTCTGGCCATGATTATGTAGGTCCACCGTCAGGGCAAGATGACCACTCTGACGATGACTACATGGACATGGACGACCCTCAACCCATCCGCTTGGCCCGGCGTCGTGCTCGCCGCCGCCCTGGCCGCCGCCCTGGCCGCCCTAGGGCGCGCGCCTCCCGAGTTGGCCGTGGGTGTGCTGGGCCACCAGCTGGAGCTCCTCGTCAGCGTCGACAAGACCCATTCTATGTTTTTCAGTGGCATGACGTAGTTGACGGGGATGAGTACAACCCTGATGTGCCAGCTTTTGATGAGGTACAGGAGGGTTCAGGCATTACCCCCAATTTTCCCGCAGGCCCCAATGCTCCACCACATGAACTTTTTGAGGCCTTCTTTGATGAGGAGGTGGTAGGGTATGTTGTCAAAGAGATAAATAAGCAGCACCAATTCCAGGTCCACTTTTTGGGCAAGGTGACCAAGGGCCACATGAGGCAGTGGACCCCAGTGACTCATCAAGAGTTCATGGTGTTCCTGGCACTCACCATGCTAATGCCTCATGTCAAGAAGCATAGGTTGCCTGACTATTGGATCACCTATTGGATCACGTCTTCTCAACGATGCGGTGAAGGATTTTTGGAGAAGAAATCGACTCAGCACAGGACAACCAGGAAGGAGGACCGAAGACAGCGAGGACGGCAACCTGCGAAGGAATTAAATGCTAATCCGTCAAGAACCGCGAAATTGGAGAAAGCTCCACCAACACGACCCAAATTCAAAACCACCAGGGATAACGACCGAGGACCGAGGACAGCCATGAATGTAAATGTAGATCCGACCAGAACCAAAAATTCGATTAAAGAACGTTCTGTGAGTTCTAAAACCGCAACTTTAAAGGTTTTCTATGCAAACGCTCGTAGCATACGCAATAAATTTTCAGATTTAGAGGAACTAGTGTTTACTGAAAATTATGATGTGATTGGTATAACAGAATCTTGGCTCAATACAGAAGATAGAGACTTTTTAGAAGAGTATTCACTTCCCGGTTATGTAATGTTTGAGAAAAGACGAATAAATAAAAATGGAGGTGGCGTTTTATTTGATATCAAAGAAAGTCTTTACCCGACCCTCTTGTCAAAACCTCAAATTGTGAACGTCGACACATCTTTTGTGCTAATAAAGAATAACAAAGGTACAAAAATAATACTTGCATTAATATACAGACCTCCAGCTCAATCAGTGCAAACTGACCGAGAAATTTATGAACAAATTGCAGATGTAAGTAACTCACAAGATACCGTATTTTTTGGCGACTTTAATTTACCTGTAAGCAAGTGGGGCGATACTCTTACTTCACACTCTGGACAAGACTTCTATGCGAACTTGCAAGAGAGTTCACTCTATCAATTTGTTCGATCGCCGACCCGTGGTAATAATGTTCTTGACCTTGTATTTGCAACAAAAGAAAAATTAATAGAGAATTTGAATGTTGGTGATGAATTCAGTAACAGCGACCATCGTACAATAACTTTCACTTTAAAGTTTACTAGTAACGAACCAAATAGCAGCATCGAAAAAGTCCCTAATTTCAAGAAAGCAAACTTTCATAAACTTAGAGCTATGTTTAAAGAAACTGACTGGAGCTTTTTAATTAACAATAACGACATAAATACATCTTGGGAATTATAATAATAATTATAATAGTTCTTAAAGCTAGCGCATGCTAAGCTAGCTAAGGATAGCTCAATAAGGCCGATTAGGCGTATTTTCATTGGGGTCCTGTACTACTACCCCATCCCTTTGCTCATGAGGGATGGTAACGACTCAGTGCTTGTGAAAAATCTTTAATGCGCCGAGCGTGGGCGCGAACCCGGGCCTTCTGGGTGGAAGTCCGAGATGATAGTTACTACACCAAGCGAGCCGCTTATTCGAAACCACTTACCTAAAAGCAGTGCAGGACTGCATACCATCGAAAATACGGCGTCCAGGCCTTAATACTAAGCCCAAATGGTTGAATAAAGATATTTCAAACTGTCTGCTTGCTAAAAAGTTTGCTAATGATAGATTAAAATCCTTACAAAATGACGAAGAACGGGTGAAATTTGTAGAGCTACGACGCAAAGCCAAAAACTTAATTAAGCAAAGTAAAAAGACCTTGGAGTTACATGTTGCGAATCAAAGTAAAACAAACCCGAAAGAATTCTATAGTTATATCAGAAAGAAAAAAGTAGTTACTTCAACTGTTGGACCGTTAGTCAATGAAAATGGAGAATACACCAAAGACGAAGTACAAATGAGTAATGCCCTCAATACCTTCTTTGCATCAGTGTTTACAAAGGAAGACCTCAGTGATATCCCTACACCATCGCCGATTCAGATTGATAATTCAGATGTTCTAAGCAATATCACCGTTACAGAGAGAGAAGTATTGAATTGTTTAGATAAACTCAAGGTAAATAAAACGCCTGGACCTGATAAAATCTCACCTAGAGTCCTAAAGGAAGATAAGGATGAGCTCTCCAAACCACTGACATTGCTATTTAATAAATCCTTGCAGTCTGGAAATATGCCTGATCAGTGGAAGCTAGTCAACGTAACACCGATATTCAAAAAAGGCCAGCAAATCCCTACCCAGTAACTATCGTCCAATTAGCTTAACCTCAGTTGTATGTAAAATGTTAGAAACACTCATAAGAGACAGACTCGTAAATCACTTAGAGGAAAATAACATACTTAAAGATACTCAACACGGCTTTCGTAAAATCGTTCCTGTTTAACAAACCTCTTAGACTTCTTCCACGATATCCTCAACCTCTACGATAAGAGTAAAGCTGTAGATATTATATACCTTGATTTTCAAAAGGCCTTTGACAAAGTTCCCCACAAACGTTTACTGCTAATACTAAAAGCGCATGGAATACAAGATGGTGTGTTGAAATGGATAGAAAATTGGCTCAGCGACAGAAAGCAAAGAGTAGTCATAAACGGTAAGGCATCTAAATGGACCAATGTAAGTAGCGGGGTGCCCCAGGGATCGGTACTAGGACCAATTATCTTTCTAATTTACATCAACGACATAGATGAGGGCCTCACCTGTACAATCTCAAAATTTGCTGACGATACAAAAATTGCAAATAGCGTACTCTCAAAAGAATAAGTTGACGATATGCAACACAATCTAGATAAGTTGTCATGTTGGGCCCAAATTTGGCAAATGAGTTTCAATGCGGATAAATGTAAAGTACTACATATCGGATACCAAAATGAGAAAGCAAACTATTTGATGAATGGCACTCAGCTTAAGAATGTAAACAGAGAAACCAATCTGGGAGTAACAATATCGAGTAACCTAAAACCGAGTCAACAATGTTCAGAAGTTGTTAAGAAGGCAAACAAAATAATTGGCTTTATAGGCAGGTCATTTGAGCATAAATCCAAAGACGTTATCCTAACCCTTTACAATTCCTTAGTCCGCCCTCTTCTGGAATACTGCGTTCAATCCTGGTGCCCTTATTACCAAAAAGATATAGACAAGCTAGAGCGTGTTCAACGTAGAGTTTCCAAAATGATACCTAGCCTAAAGAACAAACCATACGAAGAGCTTCTTAGAGAATTAAATCTATTTCCTTTAACCCAGCGCAGATTAAGAGGCGACTTAATTCAAGTGTTCAAAATCATCAAAGGCATCGACAATATGAACTGTAGTAAGTACTTCACTATCGACCAATCTAATTACATGCGGGAAACGGTTGCAAAATGATTGGTAAATCTTTTAACTCACACGAACCTAAGAATTTCTTCTTCAATCGAGTTGTCAACTTATGGAATGGGCTTCCCCGAGATGTCATAGACTGCAGCACCGTTGATCCATTTAAACTTCGCCTAGACAAATATCTCGCATCAAACCCGCGACTTACTGCGTTTGTAAATGAATAACTTTATTTTATCCTCCCCTCAGTTACTAACCCATCTGTCCCCTACTAACTTCCTAATCCTGCCACGGACATTAGTTCCCTTTCCAATGTTCCCTTACCCACTCTAAACCACTGTTTGGACACTTGATCCTCAGTGTTTTGGAGGACAAGCAGCCTAGAAGGGTCACTAGATCTGTTGTTGCTTGATTTCCTTTGTACTCCTTTGTACCAATGATCTCATATCCACCCCTGCCTTCGGGAAATATATGTCTCGCGACCGGTACCTTGATATCCTCGCAGCGCTCCATCTTGTCACCAACACCGACGTCCACCTCCCAGACAAGGTGTGGAAGATTAGAACGTTGTACGAGATGATGCGAGAATGCTTCGCCTCCTACTTCAAGCCCTTCTGCAAGGTCGTCATTGACGAGTCTCTTGTGCTGTTCCGGGGAAAACTCAGCTTCCGGCAGTACATCCCCTCAAAGAGACATCGCTTTGGCATAACATTATTTGTGCTGTGCGACTGCAAAACTGGCTATGTCCTGGATTTCCTGGTCTACAGCGGGAAGGAAGGGGACGTGCTTGTGGACCCCCTCATTGGCTTTGGCGGAGCAGTGGTGCAAGCCATGATGGACCACTATTTCCACAAGAATCACGTCCTCTTCACGGACAATTACTACACGTCCCCCACTCTCTCAAAGTACCTGCATGAGCGCAAGACGGGGACTGTAGGCACAGTACTAGGGAGAAGGAAGGGCATGCCACCTTTCCCTCCAAAGACCAAAAAAGGCGATGTGTTCAGGAAGAAGTCGGGGCCCATTCTGGCTATCCACTGGCACGACCAGCGGAAGGTCAACCTCCTGAGCACCATGCACAAGGGGGAAATGGTGGAGACTGGCAAGGTGGATCGCCGCACCCAGGCCAGGGTGACCAAGCCCGATGCTGTCCTGGACTACAACATCAACATGAGGCTGGTGGACAAGTCCGACATGCAGATAGGCTTCATTGACTGCCTGCGTACCTCGTGCAGATGGTACAAAAAGTTCATTCTACACATGGTGGACATGTCCATTCTGAACGCCTACAACATCTACAAGCTTCGGAATGAGAACACACCCAGGAAGTTCAATAGCCTGCGGAGGTTCCAAAAGCAGGTGTTGAAGGAGCTCCTGGAGAGGAGCTCCACAGAGGGCACAGAGGGCGTTGGCACATGCTGGGCCCGCCGCTACTGACCGCTTGCACTGTGCATATTACATGAATATGCACAGGCTTGTTTCCCTGCCTCAGTCAGCATCAGGAAGAACGCAGCAGAAGCGGTGCCATGTCTGCTACAACACCAGGCTGAGGGCGAGGTCAGATAAAAAGTCCACCCTGGAGTGTGTGGAGTGCAGGGTGGCACTCTGTGCTGAAGGGTGCTTCTTTGATTACCACTCCAAGCAGGAGTTCTAATAATCATAGTGAAAGTGCCAAAGATAATGACAATATGTACAGTATATATATAGGCAAAAAGTGGAAGTAAAACAATTTATTGTTATACAAAAGTCATATATTATGAGAACATTTATACAAATACAATTACACCATAATAATATGTGAAAGTGACACATATGTATATAATAAGTGATATTCATATGATTACAACCTATAGAAATATAGAAATCAGTGAAAAAAAGACACAATAAATTGTATATAAAACGTTTACAAAGCATATAACTAAGTGAAAGTGACACAAGACCTAATATTTGATGGCCAAAGTATAATAAACACCTGTGATAACGAATAATCAGTGCCTAATATACCAAAAACCTACCTCAATTACTAATAAAATGTACCGTATCGAGTGAAAATGAGCATTATCAGTGACAGTGACACTCTCTAAAGCATATTTATCAAAGTGAAAGTGACACAAGACCCAATACTTGATGGCCAAAGTATAATAAACACCTGTGAAAACGAATAATCAGTGCCTAATATAACAATAACCTACCTCAATTACTAATAAAATGTACCGTATCGAGTGAAAATGAGCATTATCAGTGACAGTGACACTCTCTAAAGCATATTTATCAAAGTGAAAATGACACAAGACCCAATACTTGATGGCCAAAGTATAATAAACACCTGTGATAACGAATAATCAGTGCCAAATATAACAATAACCTACCCAATCTACCAAGATTGGAAGCCAAAGCGTCACATTTTTCCCTTGCCCCTCAACTTTCTCTTCATAATTGCTGAGGGGCACAGGGCCCTGGGTGGGGCTTTGGTTTCCCGGGCGTTTCCGCACCCTCCTCAGCTCCCCGCCATGGAGTGGCTTCGGTCACCCAGGCTTTATTGTGGTCGGCGGGTAGGGTTCTGTGGGGGCGCTCGGTTATGGCCTTGGCCTTGCTCGGGGTCTTGGGGCTGTTCGGCCAGGCAGCATGGGGAACAACAACAACAACAACAACAATAACCTACCTCAATTACTAATAAAATGAACCGTATCGAGTGAAAATGAGCATTATCAGTGACAGTGACACTCTCTAAAGCATATTTATCAAAGTGAAAGTGACACAAGACCTAATACTTGATGGCCAAAGTATAATAAACACCTGTGATAATGAATAATCAGTGCCTAATATAACAATAACCTACCTCAATTACTAATAAAATGTACGGTATCGAGTGAAAATGAGCAATATTAGTGACAGTGATACCCTAATAAATATACTTTATATAATTGGCCTCAAAATAACTATAATAATATCAAATAAACATCACATTCTCAATATCAAACACTAAAATCGTCTAAGGGAGATAAACACTTTGGCGCGACGAGCGGCTAGGTGCGTGGTAGCCGTGGCCGGGGCGACGCATCCGAACGCGGGAAGAATTTGCCGCCGAAAAGCACTCGTCTTCCCGCGCTCACCATTACGCAATCACTCGGGCTAGAGACCTCTACTCAACGGCATTCTACAGAGGAAGGTTTGTGGAACATTTTACTTTTGTATTCATAACATTACATGCCATATTTATTGAATTACAGATGAGTTAACATAGCCCAAAGATCGTCAAAACCCCCGGTACCACAGCACAGTCGCGAGCTAGAGGGCCCGGGGCTGGAGGGTTAACAACACCCATACACCAGTAATATTCATGGCAGACCTTAACGCCAAACACCAAGCATTTCAACACCAAACACAAAACGACCACGGCCAACAACTTCACACACTCATGAACCACACAAATTTACACCACATAGGCCCACACTTTCCAACATTCCACTCTCATCTAGGAAACGGCACACCAGACATTGTCATCACAAACACCTTAGCCCTCCAGCTCCAACACCATATCACACCAGGACCCCTCTCGGGCTCCGACCATATCCCCATCACACTACACCTCTCAACACCCCCAATACTTATCCCAGTCCTAGTACCCCAATACCAATACAGACAAGCAGACTGGGAATCATTCACCAAAACCCTTGCTGAAAAAACCCTACATACTAGACCTAGAAAATTACCCCACTTCAATTATAGACAAATACTGGAACCAACTCTTTCAAGCCATAACAGACACGGCAAAAGCCAACATACCCAAACAACGATACAAAAGAAGATACTCCTTCGCACCCTCTATCAAAACACAAAGACTACTCCACTGCTACAGAAACAGATTCAAAACCAACAAGCACATCGCCCCTGTACTCAGGGACATAACAATAATCAGAAGACACATTATAAACAGCCTAAATACAGATCACAACAAACACTGGGACAATTTAATTCACGAAGCCGAGACCCACAGATCACACAACCCCAGTGAATTCTGGCAAAAAATCTCCCGCCTCAGATGCACAGAACAAACAAAATTCGAAACCCTACAAATAAACGGCAGGAGAATCACAGACCCCGCCCAAGTCACCCAAATTATGAAACAGCACTGGGAAACTATATTCCGCCCACAACCCCCAGCTCAACCCCCAACCATCCTAAACCACATAACTAACGAAACACTCAGACTTCAACCACACACCTCTCCCCTCCCGACAATAAACACAACCAATCTCAACGACGAAAACATCCTCACAACACCAATCACCACCGAAGAAGTAAAATAAACAATCAAAAACACCAAAAAAAGTGCATCAAGAGACAGCGAAATCGGACACCTCCTACTCAAACACCTACCACCACAGACAATCGCAGCCATCACATGCATCTTCAATGCACAACTAATAACAGGATACTTCCCCCCCAAAAAAAAACCCAGCAAGAGCCATACTTATACCGAAGCCAGGAAAAGATAACACCGACCCCCAAAACTAGCAGACCCATCAGCCTACTTGAGACACTAGGGAAAGTATTCGAAAGAATATACAACCGCAGACTCCGACTACACCTAGACGAACATGAACTTCTCTCACTCAAACAGTTTGGCTTAAGAGCAAGACACTCAACTCAAGACACATATAATCACAAACTACATACACACCAACAAGCTCGCCAGCTACAAAACAGCTCTAATCACTAAAGATGTACAAAAAGCATTCGACACTGTATGGCACGATGGCTTAAAATACAAAATATGCAACAATTTCAACCTCCCATCACTATCACAATGCCTACTATGCAGCTTCCTAACAGACAGAAAAATGCGGATTAAGTTCAACAACCACTTCTCAGACTATTTCCAACTACAAGCAGGTGTACCTCAGGGCTCCGTCCTATCTCCAACCCTATACATCCTATACACTAACGATTTACCCAACCCATACGACAACGACTCTCTCACCATACAATATGCTGACGATGTAACACATTTAGTGCGGGACTATAACTCACTCGACAGACTCACAGACAAAGCTAACACAGAAACACAACGAGTAACCACCTGGGAACTAAAGTAGCGTATCACCACCAAATCACAGGTAACCGACTTTGGAACCAAGAGAGCACGACCAAGACACATCATCCTAAAACAATATAACCTAAACCATACACCAATACCTATCAAACAATATAACAAAGTCCTAGGAATCAATTTCGACAAAACTTTCACAATGTCACAACACATAACCGCAAAAAAGGCCCAAGCAGCAAAGGCACTATTAAGCTCTCTGTACAGATTTAAATCTGCCTCAACTAAAACAAAAACACACCTATACAAAGCTCTAATCAGACCATTACTAACATATGCACCAAACACACTCCAATTAGCAGCACAAACTAACACGAAAAAACTACAAGCCGTACAGAACAAAACCTTAAGATGCATACACAACACACACTGGACAGAATTCACAAGAAACGAAACACTACACAGCAGAAGCAACATACCCCCTCTAAACATCTACTAGAGACAACTCGGAGACAAACAGATTAACAATATGAATGAGTCAATGCCCCATTGGCAACAATTATTTGACAACACACTTCCACGTAAGCTAAGAAACCATAACCCTTCCACTTTCAACAGACCACAAAACCCTTACCCTCCTCCTACATACTAAAAAATGCTCAACAAACTACTCTCTACCACAACAAAACCTACTCATGGGTTCACCACGCAGCCTCACGGGTCTCACATGACGAAAACAAATCAACAACCATGAGGCTCACAACCCCCCCCCGAACAGACAATGTCGGAAATGGCAGATGATACCCATGCCAGCAAGGAGCCTCCTCCAACGCTCCCCTGTCGACCTTGCCCGGGCCGGTCTCTTTAGCAGCTAAAACAGTAAAACCCTCAGGCAGTTCCAGTCAAGCCTGGACACCTTTTTCTCCCACTAAAATTATTTTCATCCAACTATTCTTGCCCTATCTCCACTTCCCTCTAACCCCCTTTCACTACTATTTTTGATTGATTGAACAATTCTCATTCACTTCCCTGCCACTGAAGAAGTACCAAGAGTTACGAAAACGCGTTCTGGCTAAGTACTATATACCATATATATAAAACTGAGCAGTTTTAAATTGCCTAGAATAAGCTCGAAGTAAGATCGGGACGGCCATGTTTACGTCAAACAGCTGTTTTAGTGATCCAGAATATAATATCATAGGCCTATCATTAATTAGAGAAAGTAACTGATGCTCAGAAATTGTGTTATGAATTAAATAATACGAATTAGCTATACAATATATACTGAATGGACTTATATATTAATTAAAACAATGCCAGGTGTTATTATAACAAAGGGCGCGTTTTTTAAAGGCACAGATCGCGCTTACTTGGAGCATTGGTATTTAATACTATCCATCTAAAATACAGGCTTGCTATCACTCACTGGAAAAATATCGAGACCAAAATGACACAAAAGGTCCTAATATTGGCAAAAATGGGGCGAAAGGTCTAAAAATCGCCAACTAATGGGCGAAAAAACATAAGGGAGAAGGGAGTCCAGAAAACCCCCTAACCTCCCCTTCTGGCTCTTACCCTCCAAGATACTCAAGGCGAATGCTGCCATTCTTGCCCCTATCCTGCAGGTTGTATTCTCACAGACCATTGACACCGGAGAACTTCCCCATGACTGGCTATTTGCAAATGTGACACCGATTTTCAAATCCGGAGACAGAACACTCCCTGTTAACTATAGACCCGTTTCGATTATCTCAGTTCCTTGCAAAATTTTAGAACGTATCATCCACCGATATTTAATGGACCATTTAGATAGTCAAAATATAGTGACTGACGCACAGCACGGCTTCCGGTCGTGCGAGACACAACTACTTGTGACCACACATGACATTTCCCAACCCTTAACGACCCCAAAATCCGACAAGTAGACGCTATAGTACTAGACTTTGCCAAAGCCTTCGACAAAGTCCCTCACCAAAGACTGTTAGCCAAGCTAGATTATTATGGCATACGAGGACCACTTCTTCACTGGATTAAGACTTTCTTGATCAATCGGGATCAACTCGATGTTTTCGAGGGTTCTCATTCTTCTACTGTGTCTGTAACTTCTGGGGTCCCACAAGGCACCGTCCTGAGTCCCCTACTTTTCCTTTCTTACATAAATGACCTCCCACTATCGTCCCCTACTTTTCCTTTCTTACATAAATGACCTCCCACTATTGCTTACTTCTACTACTAGACTTTTCACAGATGATAGCTTAGTTTATAGACCATGGTAATAGGGACAATTACCTTCGACTACAGGACGACTTAACTGCACTTGAAGAGTGGGAAACCAAGTGGCAGATGACATTTAGACCTAACAAATATCACCATATCCGCTTCACCCGATGGAATAAAACCATTCCATTTTCCTACAAACTCCATACACTCACAATAAAATAAATAAACTAGAGGCCATACAAAACAAAGATGCAAGATGGATCAGACGTGATTACAGACACACTACATCTGTCACTTTGCTCAAACAAGACATTAGACTAGACCCATTTGTTTGTGTTTTCTATATTCCAACTACTCCCTCTCGGGCATAGGCTGATAGCCTTTACACACTACCGCTGAACACGGTGAGGCTCGTGAGGTCTTGCTCCAGTCTAGGGAGTGAGACATCCGTTGATTGCACCGTTGATTCATTTAAACTCCGCCTAGACAAATATCTTGCATCAAACCCGCGACTGACTGCGTTTGTAAATGAATAACTTTATTTTATCCTCCCCTCAGTTACTAACCCATATGTCCCATACTAACTTCCTAGTCCTGCCACGGACATTAGTTCCAGGGCAGTAGTTCCCTTTCTAATGTTCCCTTACCCACTCTAAACCACTGTTTGGACACTTGATCCTCAGTGTTTTGGAGGACAAGCAGCCTAGAAAGGTCACTAGATCTGTTGTTACTTGATTTCCTTTGTACTCCTTTGTACATGCGAAGCTTCACGGCTTGAAGCAACTCCATCTCTGAAGCCGCCTCGCCTCTGCGCTTCACAGTCTCACCCCCCACACTCGGACCCTCACTCTCAGAACGCCACCTATTGAGCAATTAACTCACTAGGCATTGCCCCCCTGTAGCATATTTTTGAATATGGGAATATTCATACAATGCAATTTTAATCAGGGAACAATTAGGGTATTTTTTTTTGGCATTTCGGTGTGCTGTGGTAATGCACTGATACTAGGTACAGCACCAATTCCATCCCAATAATATCTTCCCATTGACATATTGGGATTCGAACCCGGGTCCATTGGATTACCAGTCCAGTGGCAAGACCACTCCGCCACACCTCCCCTAACAAAAAGACAAATATACAGACAGCAGATGTTATATAAAATCACTAACAACTTAGTAGATATAGACAAAGATATAAATTTAAACCCTATAAGTATACAATTTACGAGACGTAGCCACAACCTAAAATACCACACGTATCAGGCAATCACGGACATATCTAGAAAATAATGTTTTCCCCGCAGCATCCAAGAGTGGAGTCACTTTCCATGTCATGTAGTTAATAGCCCTACTCTTGGTTCTTTTAGAACTAGGATCACCACGAATTTCGCAATCATTACATCCCTAATCCTTTTCCTGATCCTGTCCCCAACCACCAATCCCTATGCACAACCCCCGCATATTATGCCGCCCGAGAGCGGCCCTCTACGGGTCCCACTACATAAACGTATTATAGAACCACACTTAACTCCTTGAGGACTATGACGCGCTTTGACAGTTTATTATGGCTATCATTAGACAATTCTATACAGTTTAGGAAGGATCTGTAGGAATTAAAGGGGTAAAGATTATCTCAATACACCCTCTGACCTCCAAATACCCTTCCTAATCTGAATAAAATAGTCTAATAATATCCGGTAAGGTAAACAGACAATAAACGCGTCATTCTGTGTTAACCTCTTCAGGATTATGATGCGCTCTCACAGAATATTTTCACTGACAGGGCTTTTTTCTGGGCCCCCTTCTCCCTTATGTTTATCCCCTCATTATTTTGGCAATTTTAAGACCTATTGCCCCATTTCTGTCATTTTTAAGAACTTTCGTGCCACTAATAGGTGTCAATATTTTCCTGGCGAGCGATAGCAAGCCTGTAATATGGGAGGAACCGTCCTTCAGCCGGGACATTTTTCTACCAAAAAATTTAGGCCTACACATTTATCTCGAAAGGTGATCTTGGGAGTATTTCCTTAAGCTTGATGGAGGTCTAGGGAGCAAACTAAAAACCTCCTCTTAACCCATTCAGTCCGGTGATGTCCTTTGTATTATATTCTGGCAACTGATGGACGATTTTATTTAGCTTGGCAAGGATGGTAACTAAAAGGATTAACCCACTGATCTGTACCGGCGACGTATTTTTTATTCTTGGTATATTTAGGCAATTTTGTGCAGCTTAGGAAGGATCTCTAGCAATTATAAAGCTTTGAACTATCTCAATCAACCTCTTTAACTACCACAGATCCTTCCTTAACTGTGCAAAATCGTTTAAATGTAGCTAAAATATAATATTAAGTAACACCCCGTTCTTAACATTAATCATCAATGCACTTGAATAAACTAATGAAAGCATAATTATGGTCCTCCCGGGATTCAAACTCGGGACACCACAGACGTCGCTGGTACAGAATGGTTTAATCGAGATACTATATGTAGCCTCTTTGATTGTTAGAGTTCCTTCCAAAGCTGAATAAAAGAATCTAATGGCTGCCAGAGTATAATGAAAAGGACGTCACTGCTATAGTCTATTCGCTGTAAGTAGGCGAGAAATCATGACCTCTATCCTCTGTAACTCAAAAAGGGCTGGAGCAAATTGGCTGTAAATCTCCACATCTATTCCTTGACTGACTCTTCCCAAATGGTAAAAAATTTCATCGATTACTCCAGCCGTTTTAGAGTTACAGAGGTTAGAGGTCATGATTTCTCGCCTACTTACAGCGAATAGACTATAGGTTACTGAATGGGTCAAACGATTATATTCAGCATAGGAAGATCCTGAGGTGAAGGGGAGATGAGCTGGTTTTCTGGTCCTCCTTTTCCTCATGTTTAGCCCCATTAGTGTTCAGATTTTAAGACGTTCGGCCCATTAGTTTGGCGATTTTAATACCTTTCGTGCTATTTCTTTATCATTATCAAGACCTTGCGTGCCATTTAGGTGTTGATTTTTTTTTCTGGGTAGTGATAGCGAGCCTGTATTTTTAAAAGGAACCGGCCTTTGGCCGAGAAATGTTTCTATTGAAAAATGTACACATTTATCTTGAAGAGGAGGGGGGGGGGGGTCTAGGGGGTATGTATATCTTAGAAGGAGGAACCGGCCGTCGACCGGGATATTTATCTACTGAAAAATGTGCAAATTCTTCTAGAAGGGAATATTAGAGATATTTTTTAAGCTTGATGGAGGTCTAGGTAGGAAACTAAAAGAATAACATATTAATAAACAGATCGACCAAAAGGCAACTAAAATGCCCCAGAACGAGAAGCCCACCACAGAAGCCATGAACGAACACCACACAGAAACACCAAAGGAAAGGTCCACAGAACGAAAGGACCAGCTGACCGAGCCAGCCATTTCAGACAGCCCAAGCCGCAGGGCTAAACAGCTCCAGGACACACCCATTTACCTTTTCTAAAACTGACCATTTTCCACACCTCACGTACACTAACCCCCTCGTGTCCTACACTCCTAACTACAAAGATGATGAACAGGAATATACATTCATATTAAAAACACCCATGCCTGTCCCGACATTGAGCC
This sequence comes from Paralithodes platypus, assembly GCA_032716605.1. Lineage (NCBI taxonomy): Eukaryota > Metazoa > Arthropoda > Malacostraca > Decapoda > Lithodidae > Paralithodes > Paralithodes platypus. Next base: position 39,933,934 of record CM064577.1, on the reverse strand, counting down.
AATGCCAACACATCAGACAGCCATAATTATATCTATGTATGTTCTTGCATCCGAGAAGTAGATGTTATATATCTTAGAAGTTAAAACACCCACGCTGTCCCTAGACCTCGTATATCATTTTCCATGACGAGTATAGATATATGTAACCCGTGCCCAGTCGCCCCTTGCACTGTTCCTCTAGTAACTAAGTATTAATATTAACATTCCCTAACATCTTGTCTTGCCAGACTAAGCTTCTGAAGACCCATCGCCCCATAAATCTATGTATGCAATCCTTAGGTTAAGTATTTTTATCCGCCATTGTGTTCACCTTTTTCCATTTACTTTCCACAATTGTCATACGTCTTCCCCTTGCCTCCTTCGTATCCACAGCCCACACTACGCCAATTTATTTCGTGTCTTACACCTCTTACCCCAACCAGAGATTGTATAAGATAACCTGGTTACCAGTATCTGTCATAAGTACCCCGAAACAATAACTAAGTACCCCTACGAACTGCCGCTGTGGGTGGTATTTTATATTTAATAGAAAACGCAGTTCCCAGGGCCAACTAATAGTATCCATAACCCTCTGACTGATCACATAACTCTATCTTTTCCAGACTCATATACCACCCCATAGTTGCATTCCCCGGTAGCATTTGGCTAACGTATTCTACTGCCTTTTCAAACTTCCATATAAATTGTAGCCTAATGCCACCCCCACGCCCAAGGACCTTAGGGGCAAAATTTCCCTGTAGCCCTTGAACTCTCCCCCCCCTCTCATTAGGACACCCGCACTTCTCGACTCTTGTCCGACCTAGCCTCTCTCTCATACCTCTTGAAGATCCTTGAATTGTCCGTTACTAACGCTCTCCAACCTTTTATATATATACTCCTATCCAGCCTACCTTCACTTAGTAGGCCAGAACAACATTAGAACTTACTAGCCCCTTGCATGCCATCTATTCTCTTACAACACATTCACAACCCTGCACCCAATGGTCGTCGGTGCGAGGCTAGCCGTCCCGCCAGTAACTAACTTCTATTGCCATACTTCCAGATAAATGTGGCAGAGTTAGCAACCCAGTCTCCACCATATCCAGCAAACCCTACAATTAACAACCAGCCGAGTAAAACCAGCTAGCTAAGGCACCTTCGGTTTTGGTATTAAAGACACTCACATCTGTCTCATACACCGAGGGTTATTACAAACACTGGTGATATGGCAAGCCCCTAGCCACAGCCGCCGGACGACTATATCAGAGAGAGGGCGCCCAGCTCCCCCTTTTTGCCCACCCGAGGAGGGAGACCCCCCACCCCCGCCGAGGTATACCTGGCCCCTGTTTTGACTTTCGAGTCATTGCCAGGTAGCACAGGAATTCTTCCTATCAATGAACTAACCATGAATGACTAACACCTTTACTAACCTCTATTACCTCACAATAAACCATTTACTTTTCTTGCATGCTCTGATCACTAAATTAGCACCTCAGCTATACCATAGAATGAAGATTGAACAATCTAGAGAGACGCTCCTATCACAGCTGTCCCCATCCTCCTCGCAAAGTAGATCCAGTCTCTCTCCCCTAAATACGTCCAGTATAGCCAAAATAGTACCTCTTACTAAGGCTCAGTTATATGAAAATATAAAGGCTTCCTATCGCCCTGTGCCACAACTGTAAATACCATCTTACCTAGTCCCCATATCTATTGAGAGCTCAATTAAGTCCATAAGACTCGAGATCCCTACTGTCTACAGGGTCCAGAACCGAGCCTATAAATCCAACTCCCGCCCCCAGTCAAATCAGTTGAAAGCTAGACACCAACCAGGGGTCACTACCCTGCAGTTCATTTCTAGCTCTGCCCTTGTGTTGTTCCGGAGTGAGATCCCAGAACCGGCAGACTCCGTGGCAGATTTGGATAGAAGGACCTGCCCACGTATTGAAGAACTTCACACATATGGCCCCCCTGGACGGCCGCGGAACCAGTCGTTAGCCCCCAACATCATGGACGCAAGATAACCAGGACCAGACCCATCAGATACTACCCAAGATTCCCTTTAGCAGTACTACATATTACTGTGCTGTTTTAGATTCACTAATTAATATTTCTACGAAGTGGCTAAGACCTTGCCCAGTGTAATTCATACTTAACCATTCCATTTGGGACGTACTAAGCGATCAGTGCTCTTTAATTAACAGGCGACCTTGACTCTCGTAATTACCTTATTCAGATATTAAAACTCTAGTGATATCTAACGTTCGCCCACTGATTTGCGTTCTATGTATTTCTGAGACAAGGATATAAAACTTAGATCAGTACCCCCTGAGGTTACTAGAATTCCCGTGCTCTAAAAATGCGTGTCTAATCTAGTCTGTGAACTACTACTTGTGCACCAGAGCTACCAGTAATAAATCTAACAGTGAATATGAATCTATAAGTAACATTGATGGTCTTCGGTATATAAACCTGTGAAATCAAAGCCAGTGATCAGAAGATTAATACCTGAACGTTGGAAGTGGGAGACTAGGCTCCATCCAGATCCACTTATGCTAGTGTTGTTCAATTCTATTATATTGTCTTACACAAGTATTCTGCAGTGGTATATCAATAAACGTGATCATGTAACTTGCTACCAGGTGTTTCTTTGTGTTCTCTATTCCTCATATCTTGTATTGTGCATGCAGCCTTATATACCCAGTCAATTTAGAACTCACATTACCCAAGTTAAACCTGTAGAAAAACAGGGCATAACAGCAACACCTAAAGGGCACGAAAGGTCTTAATATTGATATAAAAATGGGGTGAAAGGTGTCACAATCGCCAAACTAATGGAACGAACGTCTTAAAATCTCAAAACTACTATGGTAAACATGAGGGAGAAGGGGGTCCAGACAAACGCCCCCTCTCCCCTTAAGGTCACAAGCTCTCCCTATAGTTAACACCATAATCCACTACACCACAATATTAACCCCTTCTGTATCGGTGACCGACTTTTAACTCTGTTCTGGCTACTATTAGACGATTGCATTCAGCTTATAAACAGGCTTTGAATAATATACCTTAACCTTTTTGACTATCACAGATCCTTCTTAAACTGCACAAAATAATCTAAATTTTGTATTCAGTTTAGAAAGGGCCTCCAGCATCATAGAAAGGCTTTGAACAATATACCTTTACATTTTTTACTACCACAGATCCTTCTTAACCCATACCATACCGTAGGATACAGTAATAAAAAAGCCTGCAGTCCCACTGTGGCAAAAATGGCAGGAGAGACCACCTTTTCACCTCAAGAGATGGAGCAAGACTGGACCAGTCACCCTTCAGCGGGTCTTATATAAGCTGAGAAGCAGGGGCGGACTGGCCCGCCGGGAAACCGGGAAAATTCCCGGTGGGCCCCTAGAGTAATTTCCCAGTGGGCCCCTGTGATTTTTTTTTTTTTTTTTTTTTTTTTTTTTTTTTAGTTGTACCTGATACCCTACATTTCCTCCAATTTTATAGATATTCTTATTAAGTGAGTAAGCAAATTCAAAGGTGTGGCTTAGAAGGGTGGGGGGGGGGGGGATTACCGTATTGCTTGGGAAAGAGTTAGGGTTGGGATATATATATATATATATATATATATATATATATATATATATATATATATATATATATATATATATATGTATTGTTGGGGGGGGTCTTACAGTGCCCCCCCCCCCCCGAACACCCCTGCTGATTAGGATCGCTTCGCTCGCCATCCCGCCCTTCTAGGGCCCCTGAGTGGGCCCCTTTGAACCCTTTTGAAGGGGCCCTTTAACCAGTTTTCCCTGTAGAAAATTTAGACCCAGTTCGCCACTGCTGAGAAGTGTTGCCAGACCGGTAGCAGTACTTAAGAACCTTCAAGACAAAAACTGCAAGAAAATGAGCTTATATAATACCGGCCAAAATCTGCCATTACCAGTTGTATGATAATTATTATCAATATAATTTTTATTTTTATTTATATTTATATATTTTTACTACATGGGCTCAGTCTCGAGTTGGCCATCCCCAGCTATGGAGTATGTTTTTTTTTTTTTTTCTATATTCCTACTAGTCCCTCTCGGGCATAGGCTGAGAGCCTGCACACTCTACCGCTGAACACGGTGAGGCCCGTGAGGTCTTGTTCCAGTCTAGGGAGTGAGACATGTGAGACGGCTCGAGTGAGATGGCTCGAAGCAACTCCATCTCTGAAGCCGCTTCACCTCTGTGCTTCACAGTCTCAATCCCCAGACTCAGACCCTCACTCTCAGAACGCCACCGATTGAGCAATTAACTCATTAGGCATTGCCCCCCCTGTAGCATATTTTCTATCTATCTATCTATTGCCTGATGCCGCAATCCCCGAAGGGGTGGCCACGAACGAACCGTCCCCATGCACCTCTGTCCCCAGTCAGTCGACGCCCCTCCTCCCAACCAGCACCGCCTTCATTCATATACTTCCTCACTCCATCCTTCCACCTCTCCTTCGGTGCACCTCTCCCTCTCTGTCCTTCCACCTCGCTCTCGTACACCCTCTTAGTCAATCTCTCGCTTTCCATACGTTCCATATGGCCCAACCATCTCAAGTTGTTCCTTTTCACACTTTCCAGCACATCTACCTCCACACCACACCTCCTTCTTACTTCCTCATTCGTCTGTCTATCCCTCCATGTAATTTGGGAATATTCATACAGTGCTATTTAATCAGGGAACAATGAGGGTATTTTATTTTTTGGCATTTCGGTGTGCTGTGGTAATGCACTGAAACTAGGTACAGCACAAATTCCATCCCAATAATATCTTCCCATTGACATATTGGGATTCGAACCCGGGTCCATTGGATTACCAGTCCAGTGGCAAGACCACTCTGCCACACCTCCCCGAGTATATACATACATACATACCAGTTATCCCAAAGTGCCGCTTCGTTCTCATTGTTACCGGCCCAGAGTAGTATACTGGGGTGGTGGTGGAGGCGACGTTGCTGGGTCACCACCTCTGCCCTCACACTATCCAGGAACGCGTCCCCGACAGGGTACATGCTGCACGCGAACAATTTAGGGTGGAGTGAAAATATAATTTTTGGATTTTTAATTTGCTTGAGTGTGGAATAGTTGCCAATGGGCTTTAGAAACAATCATGTGAAATTATAATAAAATTGAAGCATTGTTTGATCGACCACCAGCGATTTTAATATATGGCATATTTCATGTTTTAACGATCGCTTTGCCCATCATGATTCATCCAAGATGCTGGTCTTTCATGCATGTTTATGCAAATAATTAACAGCTTAGTTTGCTGTAGACTGTTTTATTGCAATTTATTGCAATTTTATAATATTTTTTTCTTTTCTTTTTCAGAATGGCAATTTATTGCAATTTTATAATAATGTTTTCTTTTCTTTCAGAATGGCAACTATTACGAGGGAGAAGGCGGCATGTGTGATTTTTGGCGTGCCACGCGAGATACCCACAAATGTTCTTCCCACCTACGCTGATGTTATTTATGAAGGCTTACATCCATACAAGACAACAGCTGACAACGAAGAATAACAAATATCCACCGTTCTCCGAAGTATCAGAAAAAGTTTGCGTTGATGTTGAACTTGTTTGGGAGAAAGCGTCTCTTCCGACCGTGACGCACGGACGAGTAATTGAAACGCTCAGACCGTACAACGAGAAATACAAGAAGATCTTGAAACCATACAAGGCTCGGAAGGACAACGGCAACTACAAGCAACAACTTGAACAATTCAGAGAAGACGCAGATAAACTCTTCGACATTAGCAAATGCAAATGTGTAGATTTCGTCGTGAGCTGTAAGTGCGAAAGAGCGGACAAAGTACCACTCAAAGAAAGAAAGTTTCTAGAGGACCAGAGAGGAGCCAGAAAAATGATTATAGGAGGCATCGATTTGGTGGAAACAACAAAGCTACAGAATAAAATATCCAGGAAAGAGAGTGAATCGAGAAGAGACAGCATTCACCAAGAACAATGGAAGCAGCAATTCAATTCTGGAAGCTACAACGAGGAAGACAAGGACGACGACACCGACAACAGCGACGAAAAATACACCCGATCTAAGTCACACTGTAAACCTGATCTATCGACACCGGAGAGTAAACGACAAAGAATGACGATGACTGTACGATTACCATCTTTGGCTAAAGCGTGCGATAGAACGGGCGTCTCTGATCGAGCAGCAGCCGTTATTGCCTCAACCGTGCTACAAGACATGGGAATTGTGTCTCCAAAGGACACCTCCAAAGTCATTGATCGTAATAAAATTCGCCGAGAAAGAAGTAGAACTCGTCAAGAACTGACAAAACTAGACAGCAGTATGACAGACTTGCCTGGATTGTACTTCGACAGTCGAAAGGATAGAACGATGAAAAATGTACGAGACGCCGCAGGACATGGCCACCGGGACAGAGATACAGAAGGGCACATCAGCATTATTTGTGAACCAGGTTCATCGTACTTTGGCCACGTAACACCGTCAAGTGGATCAAGCAAGGCGATTTTCAAAGTAATCTTTGAATGCCTGGCTGCGCAAAGTGTGGATCTCGACAATGTGAAAGTCGTCGGATGCGACGGAACCGCTGTCAACACTGGACATGATGGCGGAATTATTCGGCAGCTTGAGGAATTACTACAAAAAACGCTGCAATGGCTTGTGTGCTTATTACATGCTAACGAGCTCCCCTTGCGACATCTGTTTCAGCATTTAGATGGAGCAACTACAGGACCTAAGTGCTTCTCAGGACCGATAGGGAAATCTCTCACAACATGCACGGAACTCCATATAACATCGTATGAACCTATATCGCTATTACAGCCACTGCCGCATGTTGACGTGAAGGACCTGAGCACTGACCAGCAGTACCTGTGGCAGATGTGTCAAGCTGTCAGTGAAGGACACAGTCCCTGTGATCTAGCATTGCGAAAACCGGGACCATTGAACCACTCGCGATGGTTGACAACTGCCAACAGAATCCTCCGCCTCTATGATGGCCTCGATGCACCATCCAACAACATCAAAACTCTCGTCACATTCATCATCCGGGTCTACGCCCCAACATGGTTCGCCATCAAGACGCAGCCATCATGCAAAGATGGAGCCAAACATCTGCACGGGATGATGGTGAGAACACGGTACCTCAGCTCCTCTCTAAAGAAAGTCGTCGACCCGGTGATTCGGCGAAAAAGCTTCTGCGGACACCCCGAGAACGTGCTATTAGCCATGATCACAGATGAGCGACCACATATAAGGGAACTCGGACTCAGAAGAATCATGAAGGCAAGATCACATGTGTCTGCAAACAAAATCCGCAGGTTTCGAGTGTCACCGCTCAACCTCGACGCCACCGAATACTAGGACATGGTCGATTGGCAGACTTTGACCGTGACGGAGCCTCCTGTTACGATGGATATGACGGCCAACGAATTGAAGGACATGATCTCTGCTCAAATTTCACCACGTGTCCTCTTCCCTCGTTTCCCTTGTCACACACAGGCGGTGGAAAGATGCGTGAATCTAGTTACTGAAGCTTCAGCCGCTATGTGTGGCGAGACGTCCCGCCATGGATTTATTCGGGCTCGCGTCGCTTCTCGGCAGCTTATGCCGAAACTTGAGTCTAAACGTGACTATAAATTCTGAATTAACCATGCATGCATAACTCAGACTCTATTCTTAGCATAATAGTGAGCCAAATTAACTAAAAATATATAGTCTGATGTTTACTTGTATTGTAGGTATTTTTGTGTAAAATCGTATATTATTGTAAACTTATAACGTCTGGTGGTCGATCAAAAAAAAATCTGATTTTAACCTATAAACGGCAAGCAGGGGGTATTGAATTCGATGCCCATGGGCGAGCATATAGGCTCCATTCTGGCCTATAATCGTCATTTTACGATAAATATCGTTATTACTTATTCATATGAGCCTATTCTACCTTCACTATGAAGGTAGTAACCTGTAACAACAATAAAACAAGTGAAAATATAATTTTTCTGGTCAAAATTGCGAATATACATGGACCAGCCCATTCATGAATTATGGAGCAAATTGAGGCAACCCCTCCCTCCACGAGGCCTCAAGCCACACTGAGCCTACTCATACACAATCTCGGTTATGTAACACACCCGCTAGGCACGTAAGCACATCCTCCACACAGTTTGCTAATGTAGCACAAAAATATACCAACGAATTAGGGAATAACAGGGAAAATAGGTGATAATTGAAGGGGGAGGGGAAAGGGAGGAAGGAGGGGATGTGGAGGAGTGATATGAGGTATAGGGAAAACAAAAAATTGTTTAGTGCTACTGGGGCCATTTAAATGTTTTTTTTAGGCCTCCCTCTTAAGAGCTTTGCCGCCCTCGCCCAGTAACACTTCTTATGAGCTTTCTCGCTGTTGCCGGGTTAATCAACTTTTTTTGCATATTCTATTAGTCCATTGGCAACTTATAAGACCTCAAGTAAGTTAAAATTCACAAACTAATTTTTTGGGGCCATTTTAACTCCACCCTAGCGAACATCAGGTCCTCCCAGATCAGTGTCCCTAACTCATCTGCAATCTGGTAGAGAGCTATTAATTAAAATGTAGAACTTGCAATACTATCTTGATGGTGTTAATGGTTAGAGTATTTAACCCTTCCAGCCCAGGTGTCATTTTAAAATGACACTGTGAAAGAAGGGCAGCAGCCCGGGTGTCATGTTAAAAGGCATGTGCTTGAAAGCGTGCTTTAAAATTCGCGCGGCCAAAGTTTACTTTGCAGGGGCGATCGCACCGCCACCAAGCCTCAACTACAAACGTTATCAGTTCCTACGTGGCCGCCATAGCGAGTTATACAAGAAAAATGAATTCCGACGCGTCCGATTCGGTGCAACCTCCCGCGCGCCCCAGTGCTACCCCACTCGCAACTTCGACGCCTGTAGCAACCGAGAAGATAGCTCAACGAAAGAAAGTGAAGCGTTTGTTGAGTGATAGTGCTATACAGCAAGAACTTGTTGATACTGAAGAGAGCAGTGGCGAAAGCTTGGTGGACAAAGAACAATTTATAAGTGCAAGCGAAGATGACAATTTCGTTGGCTTTGGAGACAACGATAATGTGGATTTATTTGAGGGGGGAAACAGTAGTGATGATCCTGATGTGGTAGTGTTTCAGGAAGGTGCTATTGAACTTCCAAGTGTGCTAGAACCTAGGCCTACCCCCTCGCCATCTTTGCTAGGTCAGCCTAGGCCTAGGCCTAGCCCTAGCCCTACCCCAGGACCTTCCCCTTTGCCTGCCCGTACGCCCTTGAAAGTGGGCAAATATTTTTATATACAATCGCTGGTGAAAAGTGCAGCTAAAAAAGCACGCAGGGCAGCCGCAGAAAAGGCTAGGGAAGCTGAAGAAAGTGATAGTGACGCCGACCCTGGTCTAGCAACCACCCGCATTCCTTTGTCCCGACGCCTTGACCCGGGACGCCGCGTGGGTCACCCGCAGCCCTCGGCTTCATCTCTCCTTCAGGATGAGCAAAGGGCCTCTTCAAGTGGTATTGGTAGTGTGCCACAGCCCTCAACACACCGCAGAGCATTATTTGATGCGGAGAAGCCCTCGACTCGCCGCAAAAGGAGCCCAACTCCCGAGGCCGAGGCTCCCATTGTTGAACCTCCCGCAGCCTCCCGCGCCCCACGCCGCCGACGCCCGCTCACTACTTCACCCGAATTGTCTCGTGAAGAGGATGCTGACGACCCCAACATTGCCCCAGATGACCTGACGTCGCCTGAGGAGGAAGAAGAAGAGGAAGAGGAAGAAGAGAAGGAAGAGGAAGTCCCGACAAGACGAGTGAGAGGGCGAGGTCGTGGACGTGGTCAGTCTGTCGACGCTGCTGCCCTTGGGCGTGGGCGTGCAGGGCGTCCGCGTGACCAAGGGCGTGTGCCAGGGCGTCCAGGGCGTGTGCCTGCTGGAACCTGCACGTCCTCGAGCAACAGCATCAGCATCCGACCTGTTTGTGTGGACAGATGGGGCTGATTTTGAGCCAGATTGTCCTGCCTTTGACGAGGTACAGATGAGTTCCGGGGTGTCACCAACATTTCCCTGTGGCCCAGATGCTACCCTCAGTGAACTTTTCTGTGGCTTCTATGACAATGAAGTCATGGAATACCTCGTCGAGGAAACCAACAACCATCATGAGATCTGTGCCAACTTTCTTGGGATGGAAGACCAGTGCCAAAATGGTGGCATGGAGAGCTGTCACTTCGGCAGAACTATATGTGTTCTTGGCACTCACAATGCTGATGACACATATCAGGAAGCACACTCTGGCAGACTACTGGATTACTGGCGACATCATAACGACTCCAGCATTTGGCAAGTACATGTCCAGGTACAGGTACTTCGACATCCTCTCCTATCTCCACCTGACAAACAACATGGCAGTCCACCTTCCCGACACATTATGGAAGATCAGGAAGCTGTATGACATGATACGTCATCGGTTCACCACCTACCTGATTCCTTTCCAGAAGATGTGCCTCCACGAGTCTCTGGTCCTGTTCCGTGGTAGGCTGCACTTCCGACAGTATATCCCGTCCAAGAGACACCGCTTCGGCATTAAGCTCTTCGTCCTCTGCGACTGTTTGACGGGGTATGTGCTGGACTTTGTGGCGTACAGCGGCAAGGGTGGAGAAATTGTGAGTGACCCCCTCATTGGTTTTGGTGGCGCTGTAGTGAAGAAGATGATCGAGAGGCACTTCAATCAAAACCACATCCTCTACACAGATAATTACTACACGTCGCCTATCCTGACCAAGTACCTCCATGACCGCAAGACCGGAACTGTCGGCACAGTCAAGGGCAAGAGGAAGGGCATGCCAGCCTACCCAACCAAGACGAAGAAGACGGACATCTTCCACAAGAAGAGTGGCCCCATCCTCTCCATCCACTGGCATGACCAGCGGAAGGTCAACCTCCTCAGCACATGCCACAAGGCCGAGATGGTCGCCACAGGGAAGGTGGACCGAAAAACCAAGATCCCCGTCCGGAAACCAGCTGCTGTCCTGGATTACAACCTCAACATGCGCCTCGTTGACAAGTCCGACATGCAGATGGGCTTCATCGACTGCCTGCGAACATCTTGCAGGTGGTACAAGAAGTTTATCCTGCATACGGTAGATATGTCGGTCCTCAATGCCTACAACATCTACCGTCTGAGGACTCCAGGAGCCAAGAAGTACAAGTGCCTGCGGAAGTTCCACAAGCAGGTGCTACTTGAGCTCCTGGCTAAACATGGGGGTACACCAGGGAGGCCACTACAAGGACCAGGCCAGCTGGACAGAACGGGGTGTGCTGATTTTTTCAGGAAGCACCAGCTCAACGCCCTTCCTTTCAAAGCACCAGGTAGTAAGAGCAGAATCCAGAAGAGGTGCCATGTGTGCAGCCACACAACAAGAAGACCCCGCAAAGCCACAAAAAACACTTGGGAATGCCTCGAGTGTCAAGTTGGACTGTGTGCTGGCACCTGCTTCAACGACTTCCACACTCTAACAAACTTTTGAAGTGGAAGTGACAACAGTGAAAGTGACACTCAAATGTAGGCTAAGAATAATAAGATAACTAAGTATAAGTGAAAAGGACACATATAAGTAATAATAAGTGCCTTCAATAACAATATGAACAAGTGAAAGTGACACTAACAATAAGCCTAGTCCGGTGAAAGTGACAGTATAATAATAATAAAACTGAGTATAAGTGAAAGAGACACACACAAGTTGTTGTTGTTCCCCAAGCTGCCTGGCCGAACAGCCCCGAAGCCCAGAGCAAAGCCAAGGCCACAACCGAGCGCCCCCACAGAACCCTCCCTGCTTACCACAATAAAGCCTGGGTGACCGAAGCCACTCCATGGCGGGGAGCTGAGGAGGGTGCGGAAACGCCAGGGAAACCAAAGCCCCACCCAGGGCCATGTGCCCCTCAGCAATTATGAAGAGAAAGTTGAGGGGCAAAGGAAAAATGTGACGCTTTCGCTTCCAATCTTGATAGATTGGGAGGTCAATCCACGGAAGAGATGCCGTCACTTGAGATCAAGTGACACACACAAGTAATAATAAGTGCCTTCATAACAATATGAACAAGTGAAAGTGACACTATATATATTATTAGCTTACCTAACAATACATAAAAGTGAAAATGACACTATCAATTATCAAAGTCCAGTTAAAGTGACACTATAATCATAATAATAATAATAAAACTAAGTAATAAGTGACAGACACAAATAACTTCATGTAAATAACTTTATTGAGTGAAAATAACATAAAAGCTATAATAAATGACATAATAAACAATAGGCTAAAACACTATCAAATCGCTTCCCGACATAATTGCGGGTGGAGCGACGAGTGCAACTGGGCGTCGTAGCCGGGGCCGCGGTTGAGTGTTCGGACGAGCCGAGGTAAATACGGGGCAAAAGTTACCTCCACTTCCATCACCATCACTCCGGAACCAGTTGAGCTAGAGAGCTCTACTCAACGCCATTCTACGCGGCAAGGTAAGGCGCCTATTTCTATATATGTTTGATTAATGTAGGTAATATATTAAGCGAGATTAGCCTTAGTTTACTTTTGTTGATTTTTGGCCAGATCGCCCGGATACGAGGTACGTCCTTTGGAGAGACAGCCCGGGCCCCTAGGGTTAAGATGTGTATGTGATAACCCAGGTTCAAATCCCGGGAGGATCACATGCTTTCATTAATTTCACTGGGAGGTGTTTGGTGTTGGGTGTGAAACAAAACAAACAAACAAAAACAGGAATGGCACAATATTAAGACAAAACAACTTATCAAAATCACTATGTGGAAATAATGCATTGAAGATTTAGCAAAACTATATTATGGGCTAGGAATCCTCCTCCCCTTGTACAATTCTCCTACTCGACAAGAGAGAGAAAGGGGTGAGGGAATGCGAAATCAAGAATTGGAACTTTAGGATGTTGTTCCTGTTCGAGCTGAGCTCTGTCTCTTGTCAGCCACCTCTAGCTATGGGGTATGTGCCTGAGTATATACATACAAACATATATTCATATTATGAAATATATATACACAAAACAAACTTAACATAAATGATGAAGTTGAAAATGTTCTTGATATAAATATACAGATTGTTAATGAACAGTGCACACTTAAAATATACCACGAAGTTGATTATTTTAATTTTAACGTAATAAATTTTCCTTTCCCTAATAGTAGTATTGATAGCAAAATAACGTATAATTGTTTTTATTCCCAGCTAATAAGATTTTGTAAAATGTGTACCAGAGTAGAAGACTTTTGGGATAGAGCTAGGTTACTATACAGACTCTTAGTAGACAGAGGTTTTGTTGCAAGTAAATTGTTGCATAAATTTAATCTTTTTAAGGTCAATTATTGTGACTGTATTTTAAAATTTGATATCAATAATTTTAATCAAGCATTATTAACTTGAAGTTTCGCTTAAAACCTCTGCTTACTTTTTGTCTGTATATATTAATTATTTGTAATTTTCTATTGTTATTATTAATTTTTATAATTGATTGTAATTGTTAAAAGAGTACTCTTTTGTTTAAATCTATTGTGCCTTCTTCATATTTTCAAATATTTATATTTATTATATTGTATATAATCATTGTCGATAGGATCAATGGCTTGCTTTTGCGATTTCCTTAGTTTATTTGTACAATAAATGTAGATTATTTGTAGGGTAGTAATTGTTAGGGGTCACTTGAAGCATGCTATGCTTACAGGTACCTACCCGATAGCACTATCGTTAGTGAGTTATATTTGTATTTTGTACTATTGTTATTATCTTGTCAAGTTGCAAATTTGATTTTAATATAAAATGTTGACACTTAATGTAGTTTCTTTATTCAGCTTAGTAAAATTTACCAGAACGTCCCCGACTTCCCAAATTGACTAATTCCTTGAACTTGACTACAGTGCGTTGTTATATGTGCGATTAGTTTGCTTGGAAACCAGATTAACTTGCGCATGTAGTAATGTACACCCTATGTGGTGGATTGTGTTATTTTATTTATAAATCATTATTTTACTTAAGCGTTGTTTCCACATAGCGATTTTGATTAGTTATTTTGTCTTTTTACTGTGTTCGTATACGTTTTGGTTTGTTTATTTTGCAAGTTTTACATTATAAGTTAACAGAATGAATATAAACATCACTTGTGGAGGAACACTTTATTGACAATGGTTTGCATCTCTCTCTCTCTCTTCAGGTCACGTTACCTGAAGAAGCTATCTGCGAAAAGTCAATAAAGTTCTCCTCATATGGTGTTTTTATTCATAGTGCAATGTACTGTACTGTAGTTACATAAGTCAAAAGGCCAACACCATAACATAAATTAAGATGTAAGTAATTACAAATAATTTTAAACTAGCCCCATATAATCTACAAGTAATTAAAGAGAGCACTTTTTGTTTTCTTTTGCCATGCGCTGTAATTCCCGAGAAGGGGTGGCTATGAACATTAGCCGTGTGTCACGAATCGCTAAGTCAAGTTGCCCGGGCTTGACATCTACCAATATTTAGACAGTATGGGCTTGATCCACTGAACCTTTGATCAGCAGCTTACGTTTTACTGACTACACCACGGCTTCGGACAAGAGAGAGAGAGCACTTTAATTAAATTAATGCAAGAGAATGAACAGTCTGCAGACATAATTGGATGGGAAATAAGAAGAAGAAGAAAAGCAGTGAGAGAGACAGTGAAGAGGGTCAAGATGGGTCAAGCATCAGGGATAGATGGAGTGTGTGGTGAGATGCTGAAGTATGGAGGTGAGGTACTGATTAAATGGATAGGGTCGACTAAATCCAACTGAGCCCATTAATCCTTTCACGCACAGGACGCGATTTGTGCTCTTTCTGGGATATTTAAAAGTCTTTGTGACCATCAGGGGTGTTTAGAAACCTTTAGTTTAAATTAAAATGTAAAACTTGCAAACTAAACAAACTAAAACTTTGACAAAGACAATATAAAGGCAAAATAACTGATCAAAATCGCTATGTGGAAACAACGCTTACTAAAATCAAATTTATGAAATAAAAGAACACAATCCACCACATAGGGTGTACATTACTACATGAGCAAGTTAATATCTTTCTGTATAGTTACTTCAACCTCTGCAGTTGTTTTTGAGTGAGCTGTGAGCAAAAAACTAATTTTGGAGAGGTAATTGTGAGATTGAGATAACTCTACTACTGAATGCTAAACGGCAACCCCCGAGTCCACAGGATAGCGAGAGGGTTAAGACACTGCAAGACAAACATTTATGACGAACCATACCTCATAGAAAACATCAGACTCGTATATCCCTACCACCCACACCCTAATACAGTTCTGGTGGGTGTCAGCGGCCGCCTCCAACAACGACCGAGTGTACGTCGGGGTGACGTCCTCCGGCAAGATGTGGGCGGGGATCCAGTTGATGATAATGATGAATATGATGTGGTGAAGAAACAGCAATGGCTGCAACAGATGTGGGAATTAAGACACAAATGCAGAGCAGGGACCCAGTTTATTCAACGTTTATTCAACGTTAGAAGCCTTACTGGCGAAACGTTGAATAAACTGGGTCCCTGCTCTGCATTTGTCTTAATTCCCACATGAATATGATGATGGTGATGAAGATGAATATGATAGTAGTGATGATAATGATTATAAATGAAGCCGATGAATCATACCTCATAGAAGACATCGGACTCGTATATCCCTCAATCCCACACCTGATACAGTTCTGGTGGGTGTCCGCGGCCGCCTCCAACAACGACCTAGTGTACGTCGGGGTGACCTCCTCCGGTAAGATGTGGGCGGGCATCCAGTTGCTCTCCTTCATGAACATCGGCACGTTGTTTACAATTACCCGGTAGTAGCGACCTGGGAACAACAGAACAGTGTGTCAAACAGGAGCAATTATACTGTCTTGATGGTGTTTTTTTTTTTTTTTTTTTCTATATTCCCTCTCGGGCATAGGCTGAGAGCCTGTACATTCCACCGCTCAACACGGTGAAGCCCGTGAGGTCTTGTTCCAGTCTGGGGATTGAGACATGTAAAGCATCCATCATGGCTCGAAGCAGCTCCATCTCTGAAGCGGCTGGTTGCTTCGCTCAAGTGCTTCACCGTCTCACCCTCCAGACTCAGACCCTCACTCTCAGAACGCCACCTATTGAGCAGTGAACTCACTAGGCATTGTCCCCCTGTAACATATTTTGAATATGGGAATATTCATACAGTGTTATTTAATCAGGGAACAATGAGGGTATTTTGGGGGCTTTTCGGTGGGCTTTGTGGTAATGCACTGATACTAGGTACAGCACAAATTCAATCCCAATAATATATTTCCATTGACATATCGGGATTTGAACCCGGGTCCATTGGATTACTAATCCAGTGGCATGACCACTCCACCCATACTGTACTGGCAACGTCCGTTTCATTATATTCTGGCAACTATTAGACAATTTTATTCAACTTTGGAAGGATCTGTGGTAGCTAAAAGGATTAATTAACACAGTTTGTAGCCTTTTAATGGTTAGAGGTCTTTCCTAAACTTAATAAAATCATCTAATAGTAGTCAGAATATAATGAAAAGGACGTCGACGGTACAGCATGGGTTAAGATCTGTATGTGGTAACCCAGGTTCGAATCCCGGTGGGATCACATGCTTTCATTAATTTCGTTGGGAGGTGTTTGGTGTGTATAGCGAAATTAATAAATTAGATAATGTAAAACTTGCAAATAACAAAAAAACAAAACAAAATAGGGACAACACAATATAAAGACAAAAGAACTTAACAAAAGCACTATGTGGAAATGACGCTTTAGTAAAATAAAATTGATATGATAATGCAATGTGTGTGAAGAGTTGAATTATTATGAGAAGGAATACAAGAATATTAACATGCAATGGCATTTTATTGGCCATGTTATCACTTTCAAAGATAAAAATTGAACTATAAACCATATATATATCTTTATAACACAAAGACTGAAGATCTGCTAATATTTATGTTAGGATTATAGGTATTTTTGTGCGTTTGGCCAAGTTGTTGAGTTTCTTAAATCAATTATTTACATTCTTCTACAACTTTAATCTGGTAAATGATATAAAAATTATTTTTATATGAAATCTGGCATTGTGACACAGGAAAAGGAAGTGTGTCTTGACAAAGTAACCTGGAGGCTGAGGGTATCCCTCTCTCTCTCTTCTTCACTCACTATCACTCTCCCACACACACTCTCTTTCTCTCTCCTTACCCTTAGTTACATCATTGATGTCTATAAAGACAGTTGTGAAGCCCACTCGGACGGACTTGCTGGATTACTCGACCTCTCTCTCTCTCACTCACTCTCTGTCATGCTCAGCACTCTCTCTCACACACACACTCTTTCATTCACTCTCACACACATTCTTTCTCTCCCATTCACACACACTTTCTCTCTCTCTCTCTCTCTCCTTACCCTTAGTTTCATTACTGGATAAAGTCTTGGTTGAGCTCGACGGTCCTGAAGCTCACTCGGATGGACTTGGTGGATTCCTCAGCCTCTCTCACTCTCTCGCTCACTCACTCTCACTATCTCTTTCTCAACCACTCTCTCTCTCACACACACTCTTTCTCTCTCACTCACTCTCACTCTCTTCTTACCCTTAGTTTCATTACTGGGGTCGAAAAAGTCTTGGTTAAGCTCGACGGTCCTGAAGCCCATTCGGACGAACTTGGTGGATTCCTCGACTCGGTTGGTGTCGGTCCACAAGGCCGTCAGTTGGTACAGGGGCTGCTCACCGTAACCGTTCGGCCACCACATGTCTACCTCGTTCTAAAATAACAAAAGATAAATAATATTAATACAGAATAAATAATACTAAGGTAGCATATCTGACTGCTGATTCAAGGGTCTGCAGTTTGATCCCCCCCCCCCCCTTGACATTGGTAGACGGCTAGAGTTTGGGTAGCTCGGTCTAGTGATTCGTGGCAAATATCCAGTACATTCCCTGTAACAAGGGTTGAGAGAGAGTGTGTGTGAATGGGAGAAAAATAATGTGTGTGAGAGTGAAAGAAAGAGTGTGAGAGAGAGAGAGAGAGAGAGAGTGCTGAGAATGAGAGAGAGTGAGTGAGAGAGAGAGAGGTAGAGTAATCCAGCAAGCGAGTGTACAGCGTTAAAAACTGGATCATCTACATTATCAAATAGGCATGTTTGATGGTCAAAACTATTCATAAGGTGCACAATCAATATGCATTAGGAGGTGTGCAGGAAGTGATACCCGGTACTATTGAGTAATGATTGAACTGCCAGTGTATATCAGGTCTATTTTTGAAAGCATGGAGAGAAGATGCTCAGACAGCTGCCTCCAAGCTAAATGTGTATGGATTTGCTATCGCTTGTCAGGAAAGAATAAAAACGTGATTGGGGCGAAGTGTCTTATAATCACCAAACTAAAGGGACATAATACTGTATATCAAAATAGGCTGACCCACCATGAAAATCATAATAAACAACTATAGCAAATCCTCGTACTGGAGCTCACTATAAATCACCAAAACAATGCCCCATCATGTCATCATTATGGCTGTTGGCATACTGCTAACCGTGCCACAGCATACATACAATGGTTTAACATAGTTTTCCATTACATTCATTATAACGACTCAGACGGGGTTGATTCAATAAAGTCCCCCTGCAATATCAACCTTATCAGTGCTACAACAATACAGTGCCATAACAACACTTTACTTTAGGGACTCGAGGCTATTCAGCCAGGCAGCCTAAGGAACGACAACAACAACTGTATAGGATGACAGTTGGTATCTATTTATGCAATTCCCCCTTTCAGTCGATTTGTATGACATACAGTAGGATACGTGGGGCATAGTCCTTTTCCTGCATGATTAGTAGCGCATCTGTCTGCTCATAGAAGAGTCTACCGTTCGATCCCACCCTGTGACGCTGGTAGACGTCAAGAGTTTGGACGGTGGCATAGTCCTTTTCCTGCATGATTAGTAGCACGTCTGTCTGCTCATCGAAGGGTCTGCAGTTCGATTCCATCCCGTGACACTGGTAGACGTCAAGAGTTTGGATGCTGGCATAGTCCTTTTCCTGCATGATTAGTAGCGTGTCTGTCTGCTCAACGAAGGGTCTGCAGTTCGATCCCACCCCGTGATACTGGTAGACGTCAAGAGTTTGGACGCTGGCATAGTCTTTTTCCTGCATGATTAGTAGCGCGTCTGTCTGCTCATCGAAGGGTCTACAGTTCGATCCCACCCCGTGACACTGGTAGACGTCAAGAGTTTGGATGCTCAGGACGATTTGTGGTAAATGTCCAGTAAAGTCCCTGTAACAAAGGCACACCCTAGCCCTGTTAATCAAGGGAGTGTATGGTATTTAAAACTGCATCATCATACTGTATGTCAAGGCCCTCTTACCCCCAGGGAAATAATAGATGCAGGAAAAAGTGCTCGGGTATATCCACTTTACTCTATGACTTGAAAAATTCCCCTATTAAACGAGACAGAGTAAGGGGCGAGGGAAGGTGAAAGTGTTCATGGGCCCTAAGAATTGGAACTTTAAATTATGTTTCTGTTTGGGCTCTGTCTCGAGTCGGCCACCCCCAGCTATGGGGTATGTGCCTGAGTATATACATACATACATACCATACTCTATAACTTTACCTCATCTATAGTGTAAGTTGCCACCAGCACCGCCTGATAATCCTGGACTGTGGCGGTAACTCCCTTCTTGTGGGAGAACTACGTATGTTGCCCAAGGATATAGTGAGGCTACCATCTATCTCACTGGATTCTATGGGTGCATCACACCACACCTAGGACAAGGGAAAGTATAACATGTAATAATTGGGATTAAAACTTGATTAGCATAAAGAACAGCAATTGAATCCTACGTACTTAAAACATGATGACCAACATAACTTGTAACTAATTTAACTCTACCTATTTGAAACTTGATGGCTAGAGCTGACTTGATACTTCTTACTATAGGCCTACTTCAATTCTACCTACTGTACGTGCAACTCAGTTACCCATGTAAGTTCTGTTCCTTGTCGTAATGTATGAATGTAAAATAGTATAAATTAATTGCGAGTATGGTTTCTTTCAATTATCAGTTAACTAAGCAGATGAGCTAACCACTGCATAAGAAACTAAAACCTCGATTCAATCATGCACATTATATTTCTATGCATAGGATCACAGAGGAACAAAACTTATGTGGGCAACTGTACTGTACATACATACATACACAAGTACATACTGTACATAAATTTAAAAACCATGTGCTCCACACCCAAAGTGTGCTTCTCATCTCACGTCCTAATGGCGGCGCTCCAGGCAGCCCTATTCAGAGCTGCCTCACTTGTCAGGTGTTTAAATTCAAGATCAGACTACCCTTTGGTACAGCTCTCTCCACGTTCACGGACTTGCACCTCTCCACCCAACTTGATGGTTAAGCTTAATTTGCCACTTATATTAAATAAATTTATCTATACCTACCGTAGACAGAAACTATAACCTCTGTCATACCTATGAGAACCTTGTATGGGGCTCAGTGGTCTGGTTAACCTGCTTTACTTAACTAACCATAACCCCTATGTATCCCTCAGTATATTTACCATAATGTTTGTACAGTCAACTCCCTTTTATCCAAAAATCATGAGTCTTTTAAAATTTTGGATAATCAATTTGTATGGATAAACGAGAGTCCCTCTACATAGAGCTAAATATGTGTACAAATGGCCAAATATACCGTTTTCATTGCAATTAAAACCATTTCTAGCTAGGCTGTCTTAACTTCAAATTATCATATAATTCAAGTTATGTCTACTTCAGAGGGGTTAAACTGATGCAATTAACCCGGCAACGGCGAGAAAGCTCTTAAGAAGTTTTACTGGGCAACGGTGGCAAAGCTCTTAAGAGGGAAGGACTAAAAAAACATTTTTTTTTAGGCCCCAGTAGCACTTAACCCTCCAGACCCAGAAGGGCTCTTGAACGCCCATAAAAAACACACCCGAGCTACCCGGAAGGGCTCTTAAACACCCATGAGCTCAAAGCCTGTAAGCTTGGTGTGCGAGGCGTACGTTCGACGCATGTAAACAACAGCCGGCTGGACCGACGCCCCGCATCTCCAGCCACAAGAAGGAGTGTGTCGCTTGTTCGTGTGTGCCTGTATGTTATTGTTAAGTATCGAAAAGTAGTGTAAAGTGGCTGTTTTTGCCATAAAGTTATCTCCAATGAAATCATCATCACAACTGAACCAGTTGACTTAGAGAGCTCTACTTAACACCATTCTACAGGTACGAAATACATCTACGCTTGGGGATGTGCGGGAATGCGGAAGCAAGCCAAATAACAAAGATGCGGTAGCCTAGGCATAGACATTTTTCAGCCAAATCCCCCGGATTTCGGGGAATATATTTATAATATATTGCCGGGGCTGGAGGGTTAAAACATGTTTTTTTTTTTTTTTTCCTCTACAGTATACTTCATATCACTCCTCCACATCCCCTCCTTCCCCCCTTTCCCCTCCCCCCTTCAATTATCACCCATTTTCCCTATTATTCCCTAATTCGTTGGTATATTTTCGTGTAAACATCTCCAAGCCGGTTCTATGGTGTGGTCATGTGACTAGCGAGTGTGTTGCGTAAGGCAAGGGAGAGTGTGAGTGAGTCAGTCTGGCTTGAGGCCTTGTGAAGGGAGGGGTTGCCTGAATTTGCTCCACAATTCATGAATGGGCTGCTCCATGTTTATTCGCAATTTTGACCATAAAAACCTTATTCCCACTTGTTTTATTGTTGTTACAGGTTACTATCTTCATAGTGAAGGTAAAATAGGCGCATATGAATAAGTAATAAAGATATTTATCGTAAAATGACAATTATAGGCATGAATGAAGCCTAATATGCTCGCCCAGAACAGTGGTGTTCAATACACCCAGCTCGCCGTTTATAGGTTAAGCACCCAGAGAGGCTTAAATACGTGAAAACTAGTGAAAAATACGGATAGCAAAAACTTTGGTTAACTGAAATTTTTGGATATTTGAATTTTGGATAAAAGGGAGTTTACTATATATAGATCTAACCCAAACTGACCTTAACAGTGACCTCCCAGCCTGGTTTGAAGGTTGTATCGGGTTTTGACGGAAGAGGCGAGGTCGGGACGGCAGCGAAGTAAATATCCGTCACCAGCAGCGAGTTCCATCCAACGAGCTTCAAATCCTTCCTGGTTATAACAATACAAAATTAACCCTTTCAAGCTCCAATACGCGTTTCTGTTCTGTTTTCTGGCTAATATTAGAAGATTTTATTCAGATTAGTAACGTTATATAAAAGTCAAAGGGTTGTTGTTGTTGTTGTTGCCTGGCCGAACAGCCCCGAGTCCCTAAGGAAGGCCATGGCCACGGTTGGGCTTTCCCACAGAGCTCTCATAGAGTGTAAATTGTGTTGTTGGCGTAAGTGGTTGTGTGAAATGCAGTCTTCTATAATGTGTTTAATGGTATGGGGTGCTGTGTTACAGCCCGGGCAGGTGTCGACGACGGAGTCATCCAGTCTCTTCTGATAGCTCAGAAGAGCCGGATGGTGTCCGCATCTCAGCCTGGCCAGGTGGACTCTGTCCTCGCGAGGAAGGGAGGATTCAGAAGGATGGATTTCGGGAGGTCGTGCTTGCAGCTGCGTGTTGTCTATGAACGAGTGAATGGAACGGCGAGTGATATGAGTATGGATGTGCTTCCGGAAGTTGGTTTGGGGTGGGCAGGGAGGGAGAGAAGACAGTATTTGTGTGTGATAGTGTGTGCTGGGTGTTGTTTTGATATTTCTTGGTGTCTGTGGGTGTGTAGCCATGTAGTGTAGTGGGTGGTGTTGATTCGTGGAGGTTGCCGCCAGGAATTGTGTGCCTCTCATGTCTAGATGATCTTTGACTTTGAGGACTTTGGTTTCTTGATGTAGGTGATCTGTGGGTGTCGTAGCTGTGCATCCTGTGATGATTTTCAGGGCTTTATTTTGAATGGTCTGTAAGGTCTTATGATGTGTTTCAGCTAGGTTGGAAGCCCAGGCCGGGCTTGCGTATTCCATAACTGATCTTATGTATTGTTTGTAGACTGTGGTGGTGGTTTCTTTGTTGTGTCCAAATTTTGTGTGGGCAAGTGATCTGAGGGCGTTAAGTCTGGGTGTCAGTTTCTTTTTCGTGTTTGTGGTGTGCTGTTTGAATGTCATTTGGGTGTCGTATGTTACTCCTAGGATTTTGTGTGTGTGTGTGTGTGTTAGGGGTGTGTTGTTTATGTTGAGTCCCGGGACGTAATCGTGCTCTCCTGTCCAGCTTGTGAGGAGGGTTGCAGTGGATTTAGCTGGGGCTAAATTGAGTCTGTTTGTAGTGCACCATTCATGTAATGTGTCAAGATAGTCTTGAAGGAGTCTTGTTGCTGTGTCTGGGTTTTGGTGCGTGCTTGTGAGTGTTATGTCGTCTGCGTAGGAGGCTATGGTTATTTGGAGTGAATTTGGTGTATTTATATCATACATGTACAGATTAAAGAGTGCGGGCGACAGGACGGATCCTTGCGGGACTCCGTTTGGGAAATTTCTAATGCTAGATGACTGACCGGCAAAAGATATGTGTGCACATGTGCCTGCTAAGAAGTTGGCCAGCCATCTTTTGGTGTTGTTGTGCATGTATGTGTTGTAGATTTTGTTTGTTAGGTTGTGGCGGGGGATGGCATCGAAGGCTTTACTAATGTCGAGTGTGGCAAGTACTGATCTGTGTGGTGGTCTAGCTGAGTTGATGCCATCAAAAGCTCTTTGTGTAAGGTCTGTAAGAAGAGTGTTTGTGGAGTGCAATGGCCTGAAGCCGTGTTGTGTTGGAGAAAGGGGTAAGTTAGGTGTCATCAGTTGTAATACAAGGCGCTCTATGACTTTGGAGGGGGTACAAAGGAGTGTGATAGGGCGGTGTGAGGAGGGTAGCGTGGGGTCTTTGTTAGGTTTGGGGAATGTGATGATGATACCATGCTTCCAGATGTCTGGTATTGTGTTGTGTGAGTAGCTGTAGTTTGATATGTTAGTGAGTGCTTGTATGCCTTGTGGTCCCAGGTGTCTGAGGTGAATGTTGCTTATGTTGTCTAGGCCACAGGCGGGTGAGAGCTTGAGATTGTTGATGATATGCTTTGTCTGGTTGTTGGTGAAGGGTGTATAGTCAGGGTCTGTGGGGAATTGTCTTTTTCGTCGGATGACACGTCGGTCATCTTTGTGGGGTTTTAGGTGACTGACATGAGAGAAGTGATTGATGAGAGTGTTTGCTTGTTGTTTACGTGAAGGAGTAGAGTCAGTTGTTGTGATTGCAGCATGTGATTGTGTTGTGTTGCTGTTGGAAAGTGTGATGCTGTTTAGTGTTTTGTAGAGTTTTTTGGGGTTTGTTTTGTGATCGAGTGTTTTTAGGAAGTTATTCCAATTTAGTGTTTATTGTTCTTGTATTTTGTTGTTAATCTGGATGTTGAGTGCTTGAATTTGTTGATTGATGTCTTGTGTGTGGGGTGCTGGGGAGTGTTTCAGTGTGTCGCATTGTATGATGAGGTTTTGAATTTCTGGTGAGAAGTTGGGGTTGTGTTTTTTTATGTTACCTCTTGGAATGTGTTTCTTGTCGGCGTTTTGGATAGTCGTGTTGAATGTGTGTACAGCATTGTTGATGTTAGTGATGGGTGTACTGTTTAAGGTTTCAAAGTGTTGTTCTGTCTCATTTGTGAAAGCTTCCCAGTTAGCTCTTTTATAGTTAGTGTAAGTGTGTCTGTGGCTAGCTGGGGTGAATCTTGTTTTGGTGGTGATAATGATCGGGAGGTGGTCTGAGCCCAAGGTTCTGACCACCCTCCAGGATGTTGTGGGGGCGAGTTCAGGGGAGCAAAAGGTGATATCAGGAGATGATGGGGTGTAGAGGGCTTGGTGGGGAGTATGGGTCAAAGGGTTGATTGAGATAGTATTTACCCATTTAATACCCACAGATCCTTCTTAAGCTGCATAAAATTGTCTAATGATAGCCAAAATAAACTGCTAAAACGCGTCAGAGCTTCAAGGGGTTAATAATGTAAAACTCGCAAACCAAATAAACCAAAACAGGAACTGCACCATATAAAGACAAAAAAACTTATCACAATCGCTATGTGGAAATAAGGCATTGAAGATTTAGTAAGTAATTTTTATCATATTCTGGTTATCATTAATTAGACAATTTTCTTTAGTTTATAATCTACCTCTACGACTTAAATGGGTAAATACAATCTCAATAAACCCTTTTAGTTTTGTTTTTTTGTACATTAGTTTAACCAGACCACAATCACAATAAGAGACTCATAGGGCTGGCCAAACCCTTGTAGTAACATAGGTCCTTCTTAAATTGCATACAATAATACATTTTTATCCAGAATCAAAGGTAAATGGGTGTCATGGTGTTAAAGGGTTAGGGGTTGGAGGGTTAGTTTCCTTCCTAGATCTCTATGAAGCTTTATAAAACACCCCCAATACCTTTCTGTGAGATAAATGAGTACATTTTTTGGTAGAAAAATATATAAGGTAAAGACCAGTTCCTTCTAAATTACAGGCTTGTTAAAAATTAACACCTAAATGGCACGAAAGGTCTTAATACTGACAAAGAAATGGAGCATGTCTTAAAATATGCCATTTTGAAATAGCAAACATCAGTTTGCTTGAATTAGATGGATTTAAAATGTTCTGTAAGGAATATTGGTGTACACAATATATATCCCAAAGAAGTGAATTAATTCAAATATATAACTTGAAAACCAACTCAAAAGTTACTGTTCAAATTAATATTTATACGAACTCATTAAAATGAAAAACTATCGAAACGATAACACGCTAAACAAAATTTGTATGTGGAAACATGCTTTTAAATTTATAAAAAATACATTTTGAAAATAAAAAAACTTATAATATCCACATATCCCCAACTGACCAAATGCCAATATTAGGGAAGGCCGGTCCCCAGTGTTAAGATATTTACTTTATTAATTACTATTTTCATTTACTCTAAAGATTGAATTTATACATTACCAATAATAATAATACAAATTAATAATTGTTAACATTTGCATAGCATATTGGTAATGTATAAATACAATCATAATAGTAAATGAAAATAGTATTAACCCGTTGAGCCCCGGCTAGTTATAATATTTTGTTCACCCCAGTCCCAAGCCATTTTCACTTATTTTGTTTTTGTTTGCTAAAATGGAAGACAAGGATGAGAAATGAAAAAAAAAAAAAAAAAATCACCTCTGACATTTTTTTGGGGGGCGGGGGGGGGGGGGGTTTCAATAGTTCGTCTCCCCCGCATGACCACCCGCCCGGGAGCACTAGGGTAAAAACTGAGTATGGCATTGTACGGCATACATCCTAAGGAGTATCTCACATAAATCTCAAGCCTCTAGCTCCCATACGACCGGAGTAATAAAGGTTCAAAATGGCGGTGAACTAGGGGTGTAAACTATCCCCACTAAGCCCACCACCACCAGCCGCGCGGCTGTCTCGGCCCGCTCACACCTACTGGCCCGGCTCCCACACACACTACGGTACCTCCCCCTCCTATTCTCCCGCCATTTCCTACCTTACGAGCCACGTAAGTGTTTTTTATATGTCGGACGCACGTGATGCGTCGCTGGGAGTTGGTGATCAAAGACTGCCGACGCAACACGTGCAACGCTGGGTCTCAACGGGTTAAGAAAGCAAATATCTTATCACCCAGTCCCAGCTGAACAAGGCCTGCATCTTGCGTATGTGGTTGGCGTGACACTCCCCCTTGAAGGACGGGTTCACATAGTCCGCCGCCTGGGCCTCGTATTCCCGGGCTGAATAGTTGACGGGCGACTCAAACTTCACGTCTAGAGTGTTGGGCAGAGAGAGGTCTCAGTCACACACATTCTTTTAACCCTTTCAAGCTCCAATACGCGTTTCTGTTCGGTTTTCTGGCTACTATTAGACGATTTTATTCAGATTAGTAATGGTATATGCAAGTCAAAGGGTTGATCGAGATAGTATTTACTCTCTTAATAACATCAGATCCTTCCTAAGCTGAATGAAATCATCTAATGATAGCCAAAATAAACCTCTAAAACGCGTCAGAGCTTCAAGGGGTTAATATCAGCAACTTTTCAGGGCTCTTTTGTTTAAAGGTGGGGGTGCATGGGTTGAGGTAAACATGGAAACATAATTGCCAACCTGCATATAATTATCTTGTAAAATGAAATGTCACTGAAATAATTATTAACAATGGTATAAAGGATTTTGCGGATCGCCTATACCGGGCCTGTGACGTCACACCAGTATCCTCATCCTGTACTGGATGGTAGACTTACACTCCTGTGACGTCACAGGCCCGGTATAGACGATCCACAAAATCCTTTATACCATTGTTAATAATTATTTCAGTGCCATTGCATTTTGCAAGATAATTATGTTCAGCTTGGCAATTATCATTCCATGTTTATCTCAACCCATGCACCCCCACCTTTAAGAAACTTGACTCGAGGTAGATTCCTTTTAAGTAGTGCAATTTATTATAAACATTTAATGCAGAAGGTGGTATATTGATGATGATGCAGTTTTTACCACCATACACTCCCTGCTGAATAGCAAGGCTAGGGTGGGTGCCCTGATGAATCAGGGACTCAGTGAATAGTTGCCACAGATTGCTAGACCGCACCGTTCACCAACAGCACTGACGTCTGCCAATAACTCACTGGCTGGCCCGAGGCTAGAACCATCAACCTTATGGTTAGCAGGCGAAAGCTCTATCAATCGAGCTACGGCCTGTGAATATGTGAATATGTGTTACATTAACATTAATATTTGGGTAGTTATGGTTGACTACAGAAATAAATATGTGAATATGTGTTACATTAACATTTATATTTGGGTAGTTATGATTGACTACAGAAATAAATTAATTACCAGTACAGTATATGAAACTGGACAATATAACTGAAATACCTGCCAAACTGCACATGTTTCTGAGGAATATGTCATTGCACTTCTAACACATGAGGCATACACCTTTCCCTTCAGGGGGAGAGGCATTCTTTTCATGGTCAGAATTGGCAGCAGTTTTCTGAACTTCCCCCAGCCACATCTAATTCTAGAGACAGTGGCAGCCTCGGCCGCACCACCGGCAGAGATGGTATCTCCTAGGTAAATATTCGCCAAACTGTCTTGATGGTGTAATGATTTGAGTGTTTAAGATCTGTCTATCTATCTATCTATTGCCTGACGCCTTGATCCACGAAGGGGTGGCCACGAACGAACCGCCCCCATGCACCTATGTCCCCAGTCAGTCGACGCCCCTCCCCCCAACCAGCACCGCCTTCGTTCATGTACTTCCTCACTCCATCCTTCCACCTCTCATT
This sequence comes from Paralithodes platypus, assembly GCA_032716605.1. Taxonomy (NCBI): domain Eukaryota; kingdom Metazoa; phylum Arthropoda; class Malacostraca; order Decapoda; family Lithodidae; genus Paralithodes; species Paralithodes platypus. Next base: position 39,905,508 of record CM064577.1, on the reverse strand, counting down.
CGGTCTACCTCTCCCTCTCTGTCCCTCCACCTCGCTCTCGTACACCCTCTTAGTCATTCTCTCGCTTTCCATACGTTCCATATGGCTGAACCATCTCAAGTTGTTCCTTTTCACACTTTCCAGCACATTTACCTCCACACCACACCTCCTTCTTACTTCACTAGCCTGTCTATCCCTCCATGTAACTCCGCAAGCACTTCTTATGTAATTCATTTCCACTGCTCTCACTCTTGGTCTGAGTCTCTCAACCAACGTCCATGCTTCGCTTCCGTAAGTCAGTGTCGGAATTACCACACTGTCATGCAAGGACTTCTTCACTTCCATACTGACCACCCTATTTCTTGTTACTGCTTTCAGCGTTCCTACAACCCTCTTCCCCTGTTGTACCCTATCCCGCACTTCTTCATCCATAGTCCCATCTTTACTCAACACACTGCCCAGATACTTAAAAGAGTTGACGATCTCCATAGCCTGACCATTCAGCTTCACCTCACACTCTGTGACTTCACCCCTTTCGAAGACCATAACCTTGCTCTTCCCCGCATTTACCTTCAAATTCCGTTTTTCGCACACTATTCCAAACTCATTTACCAGACCCTGCAACTCCCATTCATTATCACTCATCAGAACTGTATCATCCGCAAACAGCAGTATAGGTAGCTTCCACTCAATTCCCTCCCATTTCAGCGATACACCAACATCCACTGCTCTTGATAGTATTTCTTTCATGACTCCATCCATATATACAGTAAACAACCACGGGGACATCACACACCCCTGTTTCAAACCAACATTCAGGTCAAAGAACTCGCTCTGCTCACTCTCCATACGTACTGCCGCCTTTGCACCCTCATACATGCTCTTCACTGCTTTCAGCAATTTGCTATCTACTCCGTATATTCTAAGTACTTTCCACAAACCTTCTCTATCCACTCTGTCATAGGCCTTCTCCAAGTCCATAAAGGCAACATACACCTTTTGTTTCTTCTCCAGATATTTCTTCACAACACAATTCAGGGTAAAAATCTGATCTACACATCCTCTTCCCTTCCTAAAACCTCCCTGTTCGTCGCCTATCCATTTCTCTGTTCTCACTCTCACTCTCTCAATCACTACCCTACTGTATACCTTCCCTACTACGCTTAGAAGACATATTCCTCGGTGGTTACCACACACTCCTCTTTCCCCTTTGCCTTTATATAGGGGGACTATTATGCCAGTCTTCCAGTCATCGGGTGCACTCCCCTTCTCCCATGCTAGTTTGCACATTTTCCATACCCATTCGATCACTATCTCACCACCATACCTCAACATTTCCCCACACACTCCATCTGTTCCTGGTACTTTCCCCAACTTCACTCTTTTCATGGCTTCCCACACTTCTGACCTCCTGATCCCCACCTCCTACTCCACTACTTCTCTTCTTCTCCCTCCCATACCATATCCATCTATGTTTGCTGGCTCTTCATTCCTTACATTTAGCAACTCACTGAAGTATTCCCTCCATCTTTTGACTCTCTCTTGCTTCTCGGCTAGCATTCTCCCATTCTTATCTTTCACATCCTTACTGTTTCCCTTGCTACCTTCCCTAACTTTCTTGACTTCTTTCCAGAACAGTTTCTTACTCTCCCTCCATTTTACACTCAGATTCCTTCCAAATTCCTCATCTACTCTTCTCTTACTTTCCTTCACTACTCTCTTCACCACCCTCTTACTCTCCACGTACCTCGCTCGTTTCTGTCTCTCGAAATCTTCATTCCCTCTACTACCCAACCACTCTCTATATGCTTTCTTCTTTTCTTCCACAGCTATTCTTACCTCTTCTGTCCACCATGCTGTACCTTTCACTCCCCTCCCTCCACACACCTCCTTACATGCTGCACAGATCTCATCCTTAAACACCTTGCTCATCTCCTCCACTTCCTCCTTAACTTCCAGGTCGAACCCACCTAGTCGTCTTTCCACTGCTCTCCTGTACTCCTCCCCGACTTCCTCCTCCTGCAACCTCTCCACCCTCCTCACTATTCCACCCTCCTCTCGCCTCCCTTCAGCTCTCCTCACCCACTTCTTTTGTATCCTAATCTTAGCTACCACTACATAATGATCAGACAGACCCCCTCCAATACCCCTATACACCCTAGCATCCATCACAGATTTCTTCATTCGTTCATCCACACATACATAATCAATCAATGACTTTCGTTCCACCACTGTCTCATCCTCCATCGTCCACACCTGTTTCCACATGTACCTGTGGATCATTCTGTGTATGAAGAAGGTGTTAGCTATCCACAGCCTCCTCCCCACACATACGTCCACAAGTGCCCTACCATTCCCATTCACCTCTGATGGTACCCCCCACCACTCCCTCAACTTTCCTATCACCCACCTTACCATTCATGTCCCCAATCTGAAATATTCTTTCGTTCTTGTCAAACTTCTCCAGGCATGCCTCCACATTCATCCAGAACTCCTCTTTCTTTCTTTCAAGTTTATCCTCTGTCGGGGCATACACGCATACAATCACCCACGTTTGTATTCCTACTTTCATTCTCACCCACACAATCCTTGAACCCACAGACCCATACTCTCTTATACATTCCTTCCATTTGCTACTTACAAACAAACACGCACCTTCTCTCGCTGTTCCTTAAGATCTGTACAGCATGTAATAACCCAGGTTCGAATCCCAGGAGGATCACATGCTTTCATTAATTTCATTGGGAGGTGTTTGGCATTGGGAGTGAAATTAAGAAATTTGATTACTGTATAACTAAATATAGTCAGCTAACCTGCAGTTGGTTCTTGATATCAAAGACATATCTGACGAACATGTTATCGGAGCGCCCAACCGTCTGAGAGTTGACTTGCACCTCTGCCACCGTGTCCAGACCCTCAAAGATCAACGCCACTCGGGTGTAGTTCAACAGGGAGGCATCGGCTGGGGAAATATAAAGACAGTAGTTAACCTATAAAGCGCGCGCCGGGTGTAGCGAACACCACACTTCTGGGCGGCAATATTAGGCCTCTTTCCCGCCTAAAATCGTAATTTTACGATAAATACCGTTATTACTGATTCATATGCGCCTATTTTACCTTTACTATGAAGATAGTAACCTGTAACAACAATAAAACAAGTGGAAATATAATTTTTCTGGTCAAAATAGCGAATTATAGTCAGCCACTCGTCATGAGCTGTGAGCCAGCCGCGATCTACATCCTCCCTCTCTGAAGCCTACAGCCACACTGAACCTCCCCTCCCTCATACTCGTGCAGGTATACTCTCTCAGGTAACATGAGCACGGTTTAGACCGGGTTTGGAGATATTGGCATGATAAATACACCAATAAAGATGGCAATACGAGGAAAAATAGGTGATAATTGAAGGGGGTGGGTGAAGGAGGGGATATTGACACATGTGGATAAGTGATATGAGGTATGGAGGAAAAAAGAAAACAAAAAGTGCTACTGGGGCCTTTTAAAAATTTGTTTTGTTTAGGACTGCCCTCTTAAGAGCTTTGCCGCCATTGCCCAGTAAAACCTCTTAAGAGCTTTCTCGCCATTCCTGGGTTAAGATATATATATATGTACCTAAGGTCCACTTCATTCCACTAGCACTATAGTCTCATTTTTTCCAGCTGACAGTAAAGTGTCATATCTTCATCCTAATTCCTTAGCTATTACAATGATTTTGTAGCGAAATATGTTGATAATCATGAAAAATTGGCCATAAGATGATGCAGTGACATAGTAGTTTCATATTTTTCCAGGGCCCCACTTGGGTAAATATAATAGCAAAACAGTGGTGGAACTGCCATCCTGGTGAAGGACTGTACTGGGTGTGCTCCTTCAGTGCTAAGGGTCATAATCCACTTAGTGGAAATGGTACTGTGGAGTGGGTCAGTGGAGGCATGTCTGGGAGCCTGGAGGTAGTTTCTGCCATGACCATCCCATTAGGGGCGCTTCCTCTGGAAGCGAGCGTCAGATTGATGATGATGATGAAAACAAAATAATATAAAAAATGGTAAAAAAAATGCAAGACACAATGTACTGACCAGTGAGTTAGGTAGAGTATGTCCAGTTCATCTTTGAGACCCAACGATAGTCGAGGTCATTGAAGCGGTAGTAGTAGTCGAACTGATCCAGTACTCCGGCCTTCATCAAGTCCGAGTACGCACCGCCTGGCACCGTCCCACCCGCAGCCATGATCACTGAAAACACAAAGGAATATTAGAATAGTAGTGTCCGTAATACTATACACGTCAAAGAAATCCACCTGCACTGGGAGGGCTGCGGATGGAAGAAACGTTGGTCCAAAGCTACGAGCCCATGGACCGACGACCTCCTCCCCCGCTGCTCTCTCACATATGGATCTCACCACACCCTACCTCCCCCTGGGGAGGTGCAGCACCATTGAATACCTGGATGCCGCGGGATTCTCATAAAGGGCATCTTGGGGTTACTACAACAACAATATATATTCTATTTTGATTAATTTCACCCCAACACCAAACACCTCCTAAAGAAATTAATGAAATTAAGCATGTGATCTACCGGGATTCGAACCTGGGTTACCACATACAGATTTTATACACTCTAACCATTACACCATCAAGGCAGTTAAAAGTATAGCACATGACTACAATAAAATTACAGTACAGTACAATACTATATCATTTATGTACTGCACTCTATACTGTATGTGATTATACAATTAAGGAACACCCCGTTCTTAACATTAATTCTCCATTACAAACCCCAATGTTCTTGAATAAATTAATGAAAGCATATGATCCTCCCGGGATTCGAACTCGGGACACCACACCCAGAACATAAGCACCTAAACCATTACACCACCAATACACCCAACTCACAATTATGATCAGCCTTGAGTGACCAGTTTGAAGGAATGATGATGATGCCCAGTGGTGGAGGGTGGGTGTACATATACGACAGGTAAGCCAAGTACCCAGTAGTGGCACACATCACGCCAAGACATATGAGGACCGGGGAATACACGCGCCACCACGCACCCTCTCGCACCGCCGCCTTCTCTCGGGTTAAAGGGTTCGGGCTCATATCTGTCGTGGTGATGAGGGTAGGGTGCTTTGCGTTGAGCTAATAACAGGCTAGGCTGGTGAAGTGATGTTGATGATATTGCTCGTGTATATCCTTAGGTTAAGGGCTTATGGTATTGCAGTCCTTAGGTCGTGCTATTCCAGGAACAAATACACCCATGATAACATAGCTCATCCTGTATATATGCCATGGGGATTCTCCAGGAAGTAGTCACTGCTCTCAAGCACAGAGTTTGCACACTTAAAGTCTGGAACTGCTTTGAGGCAGCAATATATAGTTTTTCAAGGATGACTCTCCTGGCATGAATTGACTCCAAATCTGCACACAAAAATATTATAATACGTTCTGAATGAGAACTATGGGTAGAGGATTGGGTTTTGTAGGAAAAATTGTAGAGATTGGGAGTTGAACCAGTTGCTGTTTGCTGATGGCACAGCACTGGTGGCAGATTCTGAGGAGAAGCTGCAGCGAGTAGTTGTTGTTCCCCAGGCTGTCTGACCGAACAGCTCCAAGGTCCTGAGCAAGGCTAATGCTATAACCGAGCGCCCCAGCAGAACCCTCCCTGATTACCTCTAAAAAAGCCCAGGTGACCGAAGCCGCTGCCAGACAAGGAGCTGAGGAGGGTGTGGAGACGCCCGGGACACCAAAGCCTTGTGCCCCTCAGCAATTATGAAGGGATCGTTGAGGGGCAAAGGAAAAAGTTACCCTTTGGCTCCCAGTCTGCCAACCTCGAGGTTGGCAGTAGGGAGGTCAATCCACGGAAGAGACGCTGCCACTTGAGATCTAGAAAATATATAAGTAAAAGGAACAGTCAGAGTAAGCTATGGGTATGGCAGAGATCGCTCAACTCTCACTCTGATAGACCAGCCCATCACCAATGCAGCGAGTAGTTTGGTGTGGTGTGGGAGGAGGAAGCTGAGGGTGAATGTCAATAAAAGTAAAGTGATGGTGTGTAATAGAGATGCTCGTAGGATGAATCTAAATGTGAGACTGGATGGAAAATGCTGGAACAAGTGGAGTGCATTAAATATCTAGGAGGAGTGATACGCAGGGATGCAGGTGTGGCAATGGAGATAAGACAGAGAGTGTGTGAGGGAAGGAAAGTTTTTGAAGTAATGGGAAGTACAGTATGTGGAAGGTGACAAATCTTGGAATGAAAGCTAAAACTGCAATGCATCAAGGGATAGTTGTACCAACAGTGATGTATGGGTCTGAGACATGGGATTTGAATGTATAAGAGAAAAGAAGGTTGGATGTGATGGAGATGAGCTGCTTGAGGAGTATATGTGGAGTGACGCAGAGAGACAGATTGAGGAATGAAGAGGTGCGTAGGAGAGTGGCACAACAGGAACCCTAATCGACCAGAGTGGAAAGAAGGGTGCTATGCTGGTATGGACATATTGAATAAATGGGAGATGAAAGGCTTACAAAGAGAATATACAGTATATTTATATACAGTATGCATATATAAACAAATACATAGGTTTTCTGAGTAAATAGATAAACAATAATTAGGCAATGCATATATGCATACATAAATCATGCAGTGAGACCTATATAAACTATACATACTGTATATTACAAAACCACTAATGATTCACCTCTTCATGTAAGTTCCACATACTGTATGCTTCTTTGATATAATAATGTTCAAGCTTATTTCGAAGAAAGGCAGGCCCTGTTCAAAGGGTAAAAGGGTACCCCCAGGTCGGCCCAGTGGTGGTGGTGACGCCGAGAGAGCCACCATAGTCCAGCCAACACCCACATCCCCAGCATCCTGCAACAAATTCCACACCTGGGGAAGTAAAACACTATTTAGTTAAGGAGGTTGTGAACATTTATAGATCAGTTGTTTTGTTTACCATAACCACCACCACCACCAACACCCACATCCCCAACATACACAACCTTGACACTGAAGATTCAAACAAACCAACAATATGCCCGCTAACACAACCCTTACAAAAAATATCTCCGAGATTGCGCATCGTAACAATAGAAAGCCGCCAAAGGCGGCTTTCTAGGGCCTTTCCTAGATGATGCTGAGAGGATTGGGTTCTAGTCATGTGGTGATGGGCTGGTCAATCAGAGTGAGAACTGAGCGATCTCTGCCATACCCATAGCTTACTCTGACTTACTTATACTTATACTTTTGATGTGTTCGCCACTCTTCTAGCGGCACCAAGGAGCGCGGTGCCCCTCGTTATGGGTGGTGATTTTGGTGCAGTAGACTGTTTGAAGCGACAGCTCGCTCCCTCGCAAGGATGGGCTCGTCTGGCACTTTTTGCAGTTCGACATCGAGGGCTCTCTTGAAGTTGTCTAACGAGACGTCCCTCATGTCTCTTACTCGCCGTGGGAGTTTGTTGAAGAGACGTGAGCCTCTGTGTTATAACCAGCCCTCTTGCAGAGAGCCCATAGCACCCCTGTTATTGATCCGGGGGATTTCGCATTCCCAGCCTCTCCTATCACTGAATTTCATGACTATCAGAGTATGTAGGTTTGGTACTAAACCCTCTGCGATTTTCCACGTGTATATTATTAGGTAACGTTCTCTTCTACGTTCCAGCGAGTATAGATTCAATGCTCTTAAACACTCCCAATAGTGTAGATATTTTATCGAACTTATATGCGAAGCGAAATTTCTTTGTACACTCTCTAAGTCATTTATTTCACATGCTTTGCATGGGTATGTTAATACGCTACAGAATTCAAGCCGCGATAGCACTAGAGATTTGAAGAGCGTTATCATAGGTAATTCACCGCGTGTTTTAAATGTACGCAGAATCCAACCCGTTAGACGTTTCGCAGCCGCAATTTTAACCTGGTTATGTACTTTGAAACCCATATTTTCAGACATTAATACCCCAAGGTCTTTCACACTGTCTTTCCGTTCTATTATGTGGTTAGATTCTGTTAAGTAATTTGTAATTTCTTTAACGCCATTATTATCTCCGTACCGTATTAATTGGAATTTTTCTTCATTGAATTGCATGTTGTTTTCCCTGGTCCACTGGAACACTACATTCATGTCTTCCTGCAGTCGGCCCGTGTCCTCTTGTGTGTTTACTATCTTGCTTAATTTTGTGTCATCAGCAAAAGACGACACCGTACTGTGTCTAGTGTTGGTATCTATGTCGCAAATTAGTATGAGGAACAGAAGGGGCGCTAGCACTGTTCCTTGAGGCACTGAGCTTTTGACATCCGAATGTTCCTTTTACTTATATATTTTCTAGATCTCAAGTGACGGCGTCTCTTCCGTGGATTGACCTCCCAATCTACCAAGATTGGAAGCCAAAGCATCACATTTTTCCTTTGCCCCTCAACTTTCTCTTCATAATTGCTGAGGGGCACAGGGCCCTGGGTTAGGCTTTGGTTTCCTGGGCGTTTCCGCACCCTCCTCAGCTCCCCGCCATGGAGTGGCTTCGGTCACCCAGGCTTTATTGTGGTAGGCAGGGAGGGTTCTGTGGGGGCACTCGGTTATGGCCTTGCCCTTGCTCGGAGCCTTGGGGCTGTTCGGCCAGGTAGTCTGGGGAACAACAACAACTTACAATTGTTGTCACAAATTATTTTGAAATATTTCAAGACAAATATGGAATCTACTGTATATATGCTCTAAAGATTACAGTACATTATATTAAAATGTGGGTAAGGATGTAGTATTCAGGTGTATCGCCCGTCTTGTTTACACTACTCGCACACTCTCGCTCACGTTTCCTTCTATTTTGACTGCAGTGAGATACTATAATACAGGTAAGTTGAGGGGGTCTTTGCTTCGCCTCACCCCCCCATGACTTACTGTCTTGCTGAGACACTGGTTGCGCTATACCAACATCGGCCACTGTGATGACATGATGGGGCGTGTTGAGGCAAGTCTTTATTGTACTGTACTAGAGTAAAGATACTAAATCCACGCTCTCTGTGGATGAAACTGTCTTTAAACTTGCATGTGTATCTATATTGCCAGCATGGGGGCAAATAACAGAAAAAGAAGCAGTTAAAATTTGACAGGAACGTAACCGCGAGCGCACGACCTATGTAAACATGACGACCGTACGCCCGGATACTACATTCTCCCAAAACTGTGTTTTAACCCTCGGCAAGATAATAGTACGGTACAGTACTGTACTGTACTTCCCCCTCCTCCCCCCCCCCATTTAGTTATTGAAATAACTACTGTTTGTCATGTTCATTAACGACTTACCTGTACGTGAGATATATTTGTATGCAGATGACACCAAGCTATATAGAAGAGTGAGGAGTAAGGACGACGTGGGATTGCTTCAAGGAGATGTGGAGTGTATGAAGAGATGGTCTGAACATTGGTTAATTCCTTTTCATCCAAAGAAATGCAAGTACATGCGGATTGGGACAAACATGACAGACAAGGTAGGATACAGTATGTATGAAACAATGGAGGAAGTGAGTGCAGAAATGGATATAGTGGTAGTGATAGACAACTAGTTAAATTTCTCAGAACATTTAGCGGAGAAGATAAATAAAGCCAATAAAATAGTAGGGCTGATAAGGACATTTGTGTTACTGGATGAAGAAATCTTTAGGAATCTCTATACAGCGCTGGTTAGGCCGCACCTGGAATATGTGAACCAGGTGTGGGCTCCATATAAGGTGAAAGATATAGAAGCGGTGGAGAAAGTGCAAAAGAGAGCTAGCAAGCTGGTACGGTACCAACTTTGAACAACCTGGGCTATGAGCAGAGATTGAGGACACTGGTGACTGGGACTCCCGACACTGGCATATAGGAGGAAGAGAGGGGATATGATCGAGACATTTAAGATAGTGTCAGGAAAGTATGATGAGGATGTGTGTGAAGGTACCTTCTTGATGCAGGAGGGAACCAGAAGAAGAGAACACTAAGAAAATTTACAAGGAAAGAACTAGGCTTGAAAAGACAAAGAACTCATTTTGTGATAAGAGTGGTAAATGAGTGGAACGCACTGCCCTAGTATGTGGTCGATTCCGAATCAGTAAAGAAGTTTGAAAGTAATCTTGATAAAGCATGGGGAAGACAAGAGTTGAAGTTTGAATACAAAGCGAAAATACAGAATAGTAAAAATGTTGCGTCTGCTGCCGCCAACATCAGCAGCAGTGCAAGTACTGGTAATGAGCTGGATACAAAGGCTAGTTTGCCTAGAGGATCTACTTTAAGATACCGGTACTGTAATATAAGATAAGGGGGTAAACATCGATTATACTCCATAACGAAGACATCCAAGGTCCGGAGCTCTGGAAGTGATGGGAGTTTGTTTTTCCCCAGTAATATCGGGTTATATATATACCGGCATATGATTAAAATTACTCTCCAACAGTGGATTATACATGAGTACAGTACCCAGTACTGTATAAGGATTCCATAGACCTGCATTGTCCCAACTCGCAAATATAATGTTTTTTATAATATGGCCGCGAACCTTTTCCAAATTATTATACTAGGGATATATTAAAATATAATTATCCTAAAGATTATTTAGAGAAAAACAAGTTAATCAGTGATGCCCAACATGGACTCAGAGATGGTAGAAGTTGCGTCACAAACCTCTTGTGTTATTTGGAGGATATAATAAAGGCTACTGATGAGAAACTTAATACAGACATAATTTATTTGGATTGTGCTAAAGTCTTTGATCGGGTCCCACATCAGAGGTTGCTGTCAATTAAAGGTACATTCTTACGGTATTAGAGGGAATTCACTAAAATGGTTAGATAACTTTTTAGGAGGAAGATTTCATAGAGTAAAAGTCAGAGGAGGGACTTCTGATTGGCTTCCAGTAATCAGTGGGGTGACTCAGGGGAGCGTTTTGGGTCCGGTGCTTTTCCTGATTTATATTAATGATCTAGTCACTGAGTTAGAGTCAAAGGCTAGCTTGTTTGCTGATGATGCGAAGGTGTATAGAATCATTGAAGACAACAGTAACATTGAGGCATTACGTAGAGACATGAAGAGGATGGATGATTGGACGGACATATGGCTTTTGTCTTTTAATGTACAGAAGCGCAAAGTAATGCATGTTGGCAGGAATAATGCTGGAGCCGATTACAACCACAGGGGTGAACCATTGGCAAATTTGGACACAACAAAGAAACCACCACCACAGTCTACAAACAACACATAAGATCAGTTATGGAATACGCAAGCCTGGCCTGGGCTTCTAACCTAGCTGAAACACTTCATAAGACCTTACAGACTATTCAAAATAAAGCCCTGAAAATCATAACAGGATGCACAGCTACGACACCCACAGTTCACCTACATCAAGAAACCAAAGTCCTCAAATTCATAGATCATCTAGACATGAGAGGCACACAATTCCTGGCAGCAGCCTCCACGAATCAACACCACCCACTACACTACATGGCAACACACCCAAAGACACCAAGAAATATCAAAACAACACCCAGCACACGCTATCACACACAAATACTGTCTTCTCTCCATCCCTGCCCACCCCAAACCAACTTCCGGAAGCACATCCATACTCATATCACTCGCCGTTCCATCCACTCACTCATAGACAACAAGCAGCTGCAAGCACGACCTCCCGAAATCCATCCTTCTGAATCTTCCCTTCCTCGCGAGGACAGAGTCCACCTGGCCAGGCTGAGATGCGGACACCATCCAGCTCTTCTGAGCTATCAGAAGAGACTGGATGACTCCGTCGTCGACACCTGCCCGGGTTGTAAAACAGCACCCCATACCATTAAACACATCATAGAAGACTGCATTTCACACAACCACTTATGCCAACAACACAATTTACACTCTTTGAGAGCTCTGTTGGAAAGCCCGACCGTGGCCATGGCCTTCCTTAAGGACTCGGGGCTGTTCGGCCAGGCAGCTTAGGGAACAACAACAACAACACAAACATGCACAACAACACACAAAGGTGGCTGGCCAACTTCCTAGCAGGTAGAAGTGCACACGTATCTTTTGCCGGTCAGTCATCTAGCATCAGAAACTTTCCAAACGGAGTCCCACAAGGATCCGTCCTGTCGCCCGCACTCTTCAATCTGTACATGCACGACATAACTATACCCAATACACCCCAAATAAACTTAGCCTCCTATGCAGACGACATAACACACATGCACACACCATGACCCAAACACAGCAACAGATCTCCTTCAACCCTATCTCAAGACACTACATGGCTGGTGCACTACAAACAGACTTAATCTAGCCCCAGCCAAATCCACCGCAACCCTGCTCACAAGCTGGACAGGAGAACACGAATACATCTCTCAACTCACCATAAACAACACACCCCTAACACATACACACTCACCCAAAATCCTAGGAGTAACATATGATACTCATATGACATTCAAACAGCACACCACAAACACGATAAAGAAACTGACACCCAGACTTAACGCCCTCAGGTCACTTGCTCACACAAAATTTGGAAACAACAAAGAAACCACCACCACAGTTTATAAACAATACATAAGATCAGTGATGGAATGCGCAAGCCCAGCCTGGGCTTCTAACCTAGCTGAAACACATCATAAGACCTTACAGACTATTCAAAACAAAGCGCTAAAAATCATTACAGGCTGTACAGCTACTACACCCACAGATCACCTACATCAAGAAACCAAAGTCCTCAAAGTCAAAGACCATCTGTACATGAGAGGCACTCAATTCCTGGCAGCAGCCTCCACGAACCAAAACCACCCACTACACTACATAGCAACACACCCACAGACACCAAGAAATATCAAAACAACACCCAGCACACGGTATCACACACAAATACTGTCCTCTCTCCCTCCCTGCCCACCCCAAACCAACTTCCAGAAGCACATCCATACTCATATCTCTCGCCGATCCATCCACTCACTCATAATAGACAACACGCAGCTGCAAGCACGACCTCTCGAAATCCATCCTTCCGAATCCTCCCTTCCTCGCGAGGACAGAGTCCACCTGGCCAGGTTGAGATGCGGACACCATCCAGCTCTTCTGAGCTATTAGAAGAGACTGGATGACTCCGTCGTCGACACCTGACCGGGATGTAACACAGCACCCCATACCATCAAACACATCATAGAAGACTGCATTTCACACAACCACTTACGCCAACGACACAATCTACACTCAATGAGAGCTCTGTGGGAAAGCCCGATCGTAGCCATGGCCTTCCTCAGGGACTCGGGGCTGTTCGGCCAGGCAGCTTAGGGAACAACAACAACAACCATTGGCATGGCGATGGGCTGGTCTATCAGAGTGAGACCTGAGCGATCTCTGCCATACCCATAGCTTACTCTGACTGTTCCTTTTACTTATATATTTTCTAGATCTCAAGTGACGGCGTCTCTTCCGTGGATTGACCTCCCATTCTACCAAGATTGGAAGCTAAAGCGTCACATTATTCCTTTGCCCCTCAACTTTCTCTTCATAATTGCTGAGGGGCACAGGGCCCTGGGCGGGGCTTTGGTTTCCCGGGCGTTTACGCACCCTCTCAGCTCCCCGCCATGGAGTGGCTTCGGTCACCCAGGCTTTATTGTGGTCGGCAGGGAGGGTTCTGTGGGGGCGCTCGTTTATGGCCTTGGCCATACTCGGGGCCTTGGGGCTGTTCGGCCAGGAAGCTTGGGGAACAACAACAACAACAACAACAACCATTGGCAAAGACAAATTTGGAGAAGGATTTAGGGGTACACATATCATCGGGTTTAAAATCAGCACAGCATATAAACAGCATAGTTTCTAAAGCAAACAGTAGATTGGGGATTATCAAGCGTAATTTTGAATTTTTGAATAAGGAAATTTTCATGGCTCTCTACCTGTTTTTGGTCAGACCACTGTTGGAATACGCAGTGCAGTGTTGGTCGCCTTTTCTAGTTAAAGATATTGAACACTTAGAGAAAATCCAACATAGGGGAACCAGGATGATCCCAGAACTTGCAGGCTTAGCATATGAGGAACGATGTTAACAGGTAGGACTTCAGACTCTGAAAGAAAGAAGAATTTGGGGGGATATGATTCAGACTTATAAACTGTTACATGGGTTGGATAACATTGACTACACCCGATTTTTCAAAATTAGCACAAATTCACTAAGAGGACACAGTCTAAAAATTGAACGCCCAAGCCACTGGAGAACTAACCTGAGAGGCAATAGTTTCTCTATAGGAGTAATAAAACATTGGAATTCCTTGCCCGAGTGGGTGATTGTGTCGGACAATATTTCAAATTTCAAGAAGAACTACGACAAATATATGGGAATGCACTAATTTGAAATACATAAATAGAGGTGGGGGTCCATACAAGAATACTTCTTCTTACTCCCCCACTAAATACGATTAGGTAAGCAATATACTAGGTGTTAGGTTCGGGGAGGTGTGGTGGAGTGGTCTTGCCACTGGCCTGGTAATCCAAAGGTCCCGGGTTCAAATCCCGATGTATCAATGGGAAGATATTATTTGAATGGAATTTGAGCTGTACCTAGTATCAGTGCATTACCACAAGCCCACCGAAACGTCAATAAAATACCCTCATTGTTCCCTGATTAAATAGCACTGTATGAATATTCCCATATTCAAAATATGCTATAGGGGTGCAATGCCTGATGAGTTATCTGCTCAACAGGTGGCGTTGTGTGTGTGTAAGTGTGAGAGTCCGAGTGTAGGAGATGAGACAGTGAAGCATGGGAACGAAGTGGTTTCAGAGATGGGGTCGTTTCGGGCCATGAGTGAGTACCGTGCCTCATGTGAAGGCAAGATGGCAGGTGCTCGTTGTACTCTACGTGCTTCACATGTCTCACTCCCTAGACTGGAACAAGACCTCACAGGCTTCACTGTTCATTGTAAAGCGGTGAATGTTAAGGCTCTCAGCCTATGCCCGAGAGGAAGTAAGTTGGAATATAGAAAAAAAAAAAAAAAAAAAAAAAGGTAAGGGATAGTCTTGTATCCCACGTACTAGATCTAGGTTAGGCTTGGTTAGGTTGTTGTTGTTGTTGTTGTTCCCCAAGCTGCCTGGCCGAACAGCCCCAAGGCCCCGAGTAAGGCCAAGGCCATAAACGAGCGCCCCCACCGAACCCTCCCTGCCGACGACAATAAAGCCTGGGTGACCGAAGCCACTCCATGGCAGGGAGCTGAGAGGGTGCGTAAACGCCCGGGAAACCAAAGCCCCACCCAGGGCCCTGTGCCCCTCAGCAATTATGAAGAGAAAGTTGAGGGGCAAAGGAATAATGTGACGCTTTAGCTTCCAATCTTGGTAGATTGGGAGGTCAATCCACGGAAGAGACGCCGTCACTTGAGATCTAGAAAATATATAAGTAAAAGGAACAGTCAGAGTAAGCTATGGGTATGGCAGAGATCGCTCAGGTCTCACTCTGATAGACCAGCCCATCACCATGCTTGGTTAGGTTCTTTGGTTAAGTTAATGACAAGGGATCAGGTGGTAGGTATGGAATATACTAGGTACAGTACAGTACTAGGAACACTTACTACAGTGTACCTGGTAGGTGAGGGTTAGTCTTAAATTCAAAGTGCCGGTAACACATCTCATTCCGAAAAGTAGCACTTATCCGCGCATCAGTAAGGTCCCTTGAGTAAGGTAAGAGCGAAAAAAAAAAGTAGGATGTAGTTCCCGGGTGTATCGCCAGCCTTGTTTACACTACGCGGAGTGGCGTCGGACGCTTGCCATCTTGTTCCCGTCTATTTTGACTGCCTTTGGATACAATAATATGCAAAGCCTCCCCTCACCCCCCATGACATATTGTCATCATCATATATATTGCCAGCAGGGGGCAAATAACCGAAAAAGAATCGCCGTCAAAATAGACACGGCGATCGACAAATGTAAACATGACGGCGGCGGGGGAGGCGTTGGACGCTTGCAGTCAAGTTCCCATCTATTGTGAATGCCATTGGATACAATAATATGTTGAGGGGGGCTTTACCCCCCTCACCCCCCCCCCCCCATGACATATTGTCATCATCATATATATTGCCAGCAGGGGGCAAAATAACAGAACAAATCGCCGTCAAAATAGACGCGAAGTTAACCGTGGCGATCGCCCTATGTAAACATGACGACCGTACACCCGGTAACTACATCCATCCCCCAAAAAAATTCATAAGACAGGAATCCCGTAATTGAGTAGTTGTTGTTCTGCAGAGTACCCGGCTATCCTTAAGCTAAAATATATATTGAGCCTCATTTCTCAAAATCTTGAGTAGGCTTAATTAACATGTATAATAAGGCGGCGAGCCTTTTCTAAATAACTACTGTACCAACCGTACTTTAAGTAGAATGAGTCTCTCTTTCAGTATTGTGTAAGTGCTACTATTACCTACCATTAACCTAAGATTAAGTAGGTAAATTGCATGGCAAGGATCTAGTATTCAGGTGTACCATACTACCGCCCGCCATGTTTAAACTACGCAGAAGCTCGCAATCATGTTCCCGTCTATTTTGACTGCCGTCACAGTGCCGTGGGATACAATAATAGGTTGGGGGGGGGGGCTTTACCCCCTCTCACCCCCGATGATTATTCTCATCATCATATATACTGCCAGCAGGGGGCAAATAACAGAAAAATAGAGGGGAACTTAACCGCGAGCGATCGACCTATGTAAACATGACGATCTTCGGATCGTAAACCCGGATACTACATCCTTCAGGATGGATGTAGTTACCGGGTGTACCACTACCGACATACAACATAAATCATCTATAAATTCTTATAATAAAATAAATAGGCCTACTTATAAATCTATAATACTAGGTTAGGTTAGGTTTGGTTGTTGTTCTTCCCCAGCCTGTCTGGCCGAACAGCCCCAAGGTCCTGAGCAAGGCCAAGGCCATAAACAAGCGGCCCCACAAAACCCTCCCTGCTTACCACTAATAAAGCCCGGGTGACCGAAGCCACTCCAAGGCAGGGAGCTGAGGAGGGTGCGGAAATGCCCGAGAAACCCAAGCCACACCCATGGCCCTGTGCCCCTCAGCAGTTATGAAGGGAAAGTTGAGGGTTTGGTTGTTTGGTTAGGGTAATGTATTTTTGTATCCAAAGGCAGTCAAAATAGACGGAAACATGATGGTGAGCGTCCGCGTAGTGTAAACAAGATGGGCGGCACACCCGGTAACTGAGCAGCAAAATGGGCACCAATATGTACATTGAGAGGTGAAATAGGGGCCTCACTAATGAAAACGAGACTCATAAATGGAAGGTTACAATATTTAAAAAGTATCGATGAAGGAGAAAACCAGCTGCTGAAAGAAATAGTAAGGGAAATGTGTGAGGATGATAGAAATAAATGGATGAAAGTGACAAAAGCTTAGCCTACATGAATACTGTGGGAATGAGAAGAGAAAATATCATAAGAATGAAGAAAACAGAAATAAAACAAGAAAAAAGAAAGTGGGATTCTGCAAATTGGAAAGAAGAAGTAAATAGTAAATCAAGCCTAGTAATATACAAAAGATGGAAAGAAAGTATTAAAGAAGAACAAATGTATGATAACCGCCCATCTTCAATCATACTGTAGGCCTATAAGGCCAGGAGTGGAACTCTGCAACTAAACGATAGGAAAGGACACACAAATGGAGAAGTAGAATGCACTCTATGTGGTCATGATTATGAAGATCTGAAACATTTTATGTTAGTGTGCCCATCAATAAATAATGAAAGAATGAAAGCTAAAGAACTACAACAGCCATACCAGGAAGATGAACTGGGAATAATAGATTATTTATTCAGAGAAGAAAATCTAGAAGAGAAAAAGGAGATTTTATATAAGATGTGGAAGAAGAGAAAAATAATAATTAAAAGTTTGACATCTAGGCCCAATTAAGAAAGATAAAAAACATTGAATGTAAACTAGGTAATATCAAGTAAACCTAAATCTTCAGGGAGCTGCCGTTGCTAAGGCGTTCGGGATGGATGTAGTTACCGGGTGTACCACTACCGACATACAACATAAATCATCTAGGCTATAAATCCTTATAATAAAATATATACTTATAGCCTAGCCTAAATCTATAATACTAGGTTAGGTTAGGTTAGGTTAGGTTAGGTTGTTTGGTTAGGGTAATGTATTTTTGTATCCAAAGGCAGTCAAAATAGAAGGGAACATGATTGATGGTGAGCGTCCGCGTAGTGTAAACAAGACGGGCGCTACACCCGGTAACTACATTCTTGCCAGGCGTTCTGCCCCTTGGAGACGACATCCGACATGACATCCGACATACATTCTTGCCCATCCTTCCTGCTAAAATATAATTATATTGACCGTCATTTCTCAAAATCTGGCGTAGGATAATTAACAGGGATAATATGGGTGCGAGCCTCTTCCGAATAATTACAATTTATATTGTTCATAGGTGGCCAATATCCACTTATTATGTAGGCTACTCAAGAGTCTTAGTAGGCTACATTACAAATAAATATAACCAATGAACAATATAGAGAAATGAGGTTACTGTGATTTTGGACTCTGAAAAATTGAAAAACCCGAGCCAAGTTTGGTCAAAACTTGTCTCGGGTTTTTCCATTTTCAGGTTTTGTTACTTTTCAATATTGTATTTTCAGAGTTCTTCCAATATTACCCCTTTATTTACGGCTTTTACCCCGCAATTTCCCTGATCTTCATAGCCCTCCCCACTATCGGGGGCCGTGTTTTAAGATTGATGGATAATGGGAAAATAGTAAAATGCGACAGTCCTTGGTATTAAACAACACTGTGTATCAAAAAAATAAAATAAATAAATAACCTGAAAAACTCGTCACTGGTTGGTGATAAACATTTACCCCAATCCTGCGAAGGAATTAAATGCTAATCTGTCAAGAACCGCGAATTTGGATAAAGCTCCACCAACACGACCCAAATTCAAATCCGCCAGGGATAACGACCGAGGACCGATGTCAGCCATGAATGTAAATGTAGATCCGATCAGAACCAAAAATTTGATTAAAGAACGTTCTGTGAGTTCTAAAACCGCAACTTTAAAGGTTTTCTATGCAAACGCTCGTAGCATACGCAATAAATGTTCAGATTTAGAGGAACTAGTGTTTACTGAAAATTATGATGTGATTGGTATAACAGAATCTTGGCTCAATACAGTAGATAGAGACTTGTTAGCAGAGTATTCACTTCCCGGTTATGTAATGTTTGAGAAAAGCCGAATAAATAAAAATGGAGGTGGCGTTTTATTTATATCAAAGAAAGTCTTAACCCGACCCTCTTGTCAAAACCTCAAATTGTGAACGTCGACACATCTTTTGTGCTAATAAAGAATAATAAAGGTACAAAAATAATACTTGCATTAATATACAGACCTCCAGCTCAATCAGTGCAAACTGACCGAGAAATTTATGAACAAATTGCAGATGTAAGTAACTCACAAGATACCGTATTTTTTGGCGACTTTAATTTACCTGTGACCAAGTGGGGCGATACTCTTACTTAAATTCATACTCCGGACATGACTTGTATACGAACTTGCAAGAGAGTTTGCTTTATCAATTTGTTCGAACACCGACCCGTGGTAATAACGTTCTTGCAACAAAAGAAGAATTAATAGAGAATTTGAATGTTGGTGATGAATTCAGTAACAGCGACCATCGTACGATAACTTTCACTTTAAACTTTACTAGTAACGAACCAAATAGTAGCATCGAAAATGTCCCTAATTTCAAGAAAGCAAACTTTCATAAACTTAGAGCTATGTTTAAAGAAACTGACTGGAGCTTTTTAATTAACAATAACGACATCAATACATCTTGGAAGTTATTCGAAACCACTTACCTAAAAGCAGTGCAAGACTGCATACCATCGAAAATACGGCGTTCAGGCCATAATAATAAGTCCAAATGGTGGAATAAAGATATTTCAAACTGCCTGCTTGCTAAAAAATTTGCTAATGATAGATTAAAATCCTCACAAAATGACGAAGAACGGGTGAAATTTGTAGAGCTACGACGCAAAGCCAAAAACTTAATTAAGCAAAGTAAAAAGACCCTAGAGTTACATATTGCGAATCAAAGTAAAACAAACCCGAAAGAATTCTATAGTTATATCAGAAAGAAAAAAGTAGTTACTTCAACTGTTGGACAGTTAGTCGATGAAAATGGAGAATACACCAAAGACGAAGTACAAATGAGTAATGCCCTCAATACCTTCTTTGCATCAGTTTTTACAACAGAAGACCTCAGTGATATCCCTACACCATCGCCGATTCAGATTGATAATTCAGATGTTCTAAGCAATATCACTGTTACAGAGAGAGAAGTATTGAATTGTTTAGATAAACTCAAGGTAAATAAAATGCCTGGACCTGATACAATCTCGCCTAGAGTTCTAAAGGAAGCTAAGGATGAGCTCTCCAAACCACTGACATTACTATTCAATAAATCCTTGCAGTCTGGAACTATGCCTGATCAGTGGAAGATAGCCAACGTAACACCGATATTCAAAAAAGGCAGCAAATCCCTACCCAGTAACTATCGTCCAATTAGCTTAACCTCAGTTGTATGTAAAATGCTAGAAACGGTCATAAGAGACAGACTCGTAAATCACTTAGAGGAAAATAACATACTTAAAGATACTCAACACGGCTTTCGTAAAAAACGTTCCTGTTCAACAAACCTCTTAGACTTCTTCCACGATATCCTCAACCTCTACGATGAGAGTAAAGCTGTAGATATTATATACCTTGATTTTCAAAAGGCCTTTGACAAAGTTCCCCACAAACGTTTACTGCTAAAACTAAAAGCGCATGGAATACAAGACGGTGTGTTGAAATGGATAGAAAATTGGCTCAGCGACAGAAAGCAAAGAGTAGTCATAAACGGTAAGGCATCTAAATGGACCAATGTAAGTAGCGGGGTACCCCAGGGATCGGTACTAGGACCAATTATCTTTCTAATTTACATCAACGACATAGATGAGGGTCTCACCTGTACAATCTCAAAATTTGCCGACGATACAAAAATTGCAAATAGCGTACTTTCAAAAGATCAAGTTGACGATATGCAACACAATCTAGATAAATTGTCACATTGGGCCCAAATTTGGCAAATGAGTTTCAATGCGGATAAATGTAAAGTACTACATATCGGATACCTAAATGAGAAAGCAAACTATTCGATGAATGGCACTCAGCTTAAGAATGTAAACAGAGAAACCGATCTGGGAGTAACAATATCGAGTAACCTAAAACCGAGTCAACAATGTTCAGAAGTTGTAAAGAAGGCAAACAAAATAATTGGCTTTATAGGCAGATCATTTGAGCATAAATCCAAAGACGTAATCCTAACCCTTTACAATTCCTTAGTCCGCCCTCTTCTGGAATACTGCGTTCAATGCTGGTGCCCTTATTACCAAAAAGACATAAACAAGCTAGAACGACTTCAATGTAGAGTTACCAAAATGATACCTAGCCTAAAGAACAAACCATACGAAGAGCGTCTTAGAGAATTAAATCTATTTCCTTTAACCCAGCGCAGATTAAGAGGTGACTTAATTCAAGTGTTCAAAATCATCAAAGGCATCGACAATATGAACTGTAGTAAGTACTTCACTATCGACCAATCTAATTACACGCGGGGAAACGGTTGCAAAATTATTGGTAAATCATTTAACTCACACGAATCTAAGAATTTCTTCTTCAATCGAGTTGTCAACTTGTGGAATGGGCTTCCCCGAGACGTTATAGACTGCAGCACCGTTGATTCATTTAAATTCCGCCTAGACAAATATCTCGCATCAAACCCGCGACTGACTGCGTTTGTAAATGAATAACTTTATTTTATCCTCCCCTCAGTTACTAACCCATATGTCCCCTACTAACTTCCTAGTCCTGCCACATTAGTGGCAGGGCAGTAGTTCCCTTTCTAATGTTCCCTTACCCACTCTAAACCACTGTTTGGACACTTGATCCTCAGTATTTTGGAGGACAAGCAGCCTACAAGGGTCACTAGATCTGTTGTTGCTTGATTTCCTTTGTACTTTGTACAGTATCCCATGTTAAGCCCTAGGCTAGGCCTAGGCCTAATCCCAATCCCACTCTCAATCAAAATTCGAACTGATAAATTCGTACCTACCGGTAGCCCTGCCTAGGCTAGGCCTATATTTTTCGTGAATAGATAGGGTAAAACGCCGATGAAAGTACCGTCGGTCAATAAAAATACAGATTTTCATTTGCACATTTCGCATATAAAAACTGTCTGTATATAACTTTCATTGGTATATTCATAAAGAGCACACTCTAAGCTATTCATAAGTCACTTAAAACACTAAAATCGGCTTACAGTAGCCATGTAATAACATGGTGAACCTTCGTGAAAGTGGCACAAAATGGCGAATTTATTGGTGGATGGTGGAAAGTTCTGGGTTACCGGATGTATGTACCACCTATATAACATTGGTAATTTAATTCATATCTTTCTTATACCCCCTACATATGATTTGGAAAGCCTTCAGCTTTGCATATATATGCATATTTTTGGTCAATATACAGGAGACGCAACAATATAGGTAGCAAATTTCTAATGGTAGTTTTGGGTTCCTATCATCATATGCTTCATTTCTATATACTTTTTATCCCCGGGAAAAAAAAAAAAATCTTGGGTTTTTTATTTTTGTCATGGATTTTTTTTGTTTTATTAACCTAACCAAAAAACCTAACCTAACCTAACCTAAATGTATTTGGGGGCTATTAGGTTAGGTTAGGTTAGGTTTTTTGGTTAGGTTAATGACCCAAAAAAAAATAAATCCCAAGAAAAAAAATTAAAAATCCCAAGATTTTTGTTTTTCCCAGGGATAAAAAGTATATAGAAATTAAGCATATGATGATAGGAACCCAAAACTACCATTAGAAATGTGCTACCTATATTGTTGCGTCTCCTGTATATTAACCATATTTTGTACCTAGGTCACATAATAATACTTAGGCTATAGAAAATGGTTTAAAGGAAAGACCATCCTATATTATGTTCAAATAATATGTAATAGCACTGTGTATGGTTGTATTAAATTTAAATGTGATAGAAGTGTATATTAATGGGATAAATATTTCCGAAGTTAGCATACGTTCAGAAAACTATAGTGCAACACTGTTGCCAGATACTAATCAATCCCATTATCATTATATCATAATGTATTGTATCCATTTGCATAATTTCAAGTACCTAGGACAGTAATATAATATTTTCCTATCTTTTTTGTAGTGATATTTGTATGATTTATTGGTATATTGGTGTCTGTCTAGGGTTATAATGCATTGTAAAAGTTACCTCTGAATCTCTGACTTGGTAACAGTTCGGTATGGGCCGGCTTAAGTAACCCTGCTTTCTTTGAGTACTACACGGCAAGAGAAGCTTTCGGTTCTGTCATTACAGTAAGGTAAACAGCAACTGCTAAATTCGACATCATGTTCAAATAATATGTAATACAGTAATAGCACTGTCTATGTTTGTATTAGACAAAAATCGTGATAGGTTTCTATTTTATGTGGATAAATAGTATTAAGCTGAATAAACTAAATACCGAAAGTTCACTAGAGTGTTTCTCGATCTCGATTGATAATGTGTAGGGCGCTGGACTTGCGCATATCACACAGGGTATTAGGGTGGAGGATGTCAGGATATAGGATGGGGGGAGCTAAGTGGAGGGTTTATGGTGTGTGTGTGATGTGGGCGAAATGTTAGTTTATTCTGTGTTTGAATGTGTCTAGTGTAGGGTTATTTATTGTATCTTCTGGGAGACTGTTCCAATCCCGTATGGTTCGTGGAAAGAATGAGTGTTTGTAGAAGTCAGTATTAGTGTGGTATGTTTGGTACTTATGAGAATGTGTGTTACGAGTGTTGCGGGTGTTTGAGTTGTGTAGGTATTCATGTTTTTTAATGTCAATATAATTGTGTGTGATTTTATACATTACTGTGAGTCTGTGCCTGAGTCTTCGTGTGTTAAAGGTTTCCATGTTTATTTGATTTTTGATACGGGTTGTGATGCCTGGGGTTTGCGTGTAATTGTGTGTGATGAACCTGGCTGCTTTTGTGTTAATTTGTTCAAGTGTGTTAATGTTAGATTGAGTGTATGGATCCCATAATGCGGCGCAGTACTCCAGTGTTGGGCGAACAAGGGTGTTATAAGCTATGTGTTTGATGTCTCGTGTGCAATTGTGTAAATTCCTCCTCAAGAACCCTAGTGTGCGGTTTGCCTGACTTTGTATGTGATGAATGTGGGTGTTGAATCTTAGGTTGGTGGAGAGGTGGACGCCAAGATATTTGTATGAAGGAACTGATTCTAGTGGTTGGTTGTGTAATGTGTAATTGAAAGTGATGGGTGATCGGGAGCGGGTAAAGCGGAGAAGTTTACATTTATCGGGGCGGAAAGACATCTGCCAGGTGTTCTCCCAATGTTCGAGGGCGTTTAAGTCTTGCTGGATAAGTCCACAGTCGTCTCTAGTCAGTATGGGCTTAAACATCAAACTATCGTCGGTAAATAGTCTAGTAGAAGAGTTAGGTGTTGACAGAGGAAGGTCATTAATATAAAGAAGGAAAAGAAGAGGGCCAAGAATGGTGCCTTGTGGGACACCAGAAGAAACAGGGACAGAGTCTGAGGAATAGACGTCAAGGAGTACTCGTTGAGTCCGTTTTGTAAGGAAATTAGTGATCCAGTGAAGAGTAGGTCCAGTTATACTGTAA
This sequence comes from Paralithodes platypus, assembly GCA_032716605.1. NCBI lineage: Eukaryota > Metazoa > Arthropoda > Malacostraca > Decapoda > Lithodidae > Paralithodes > Paralithodes platypus. Next base: position 39,880,759 of record CM064577.1, on the reverse strand, counting down.
AAAGCTAATTTATGCTGAAGTCTTTTGTGGGGTACTTTGTCAAAGGCTTTGGCGAAATCGAGGATAATAGCGTCAACCTGTTTAATGTCTCGTCGGTCCAGTTGTTTAGTTATGTCATGATATGTGGCAATGAGTTGTGATTCGCATGATCTTTTGGGCCGAAATCCATGTTGTGCGTCAGTAAGGATGTTGTTTGCGTCTAGGTGATTCATAATGTGTTTATGTATAATGTGTTCTAAAATTTTGCATGGGATGGATGTGAGTGAGATGGGTCTATAATTCTTTGGGTCAGTCCTGTCACCTGTCTTGAAAAGGGTTGATGATACATTTGCTAGATATGATAAATAAACAAACAAAAGAGTAGTATAATAATACATAACATGAAGGAAAAGCCACAGGAAATAGCAGGAATAAGAGTCAGTAATAAGATCAAGTACTTAGGAATTACAATAAATTATAGTAAGAATTGTTTTAAGTTACAGAAAGGTATGATGATAGAGAAGTCAGTAAAAATGGCTAATATGACATACTCAATAATTGCAAGGAGCTGCTCTAGATTATTAATTGGCAAGACATACTGGAAAAGTGTAGCCCTCCCTGCAATACTGTACAGAGCAAATATTTTAGATCTAAATAAACAGGAGATACAACGACTACAAAGGATAGAGAATAGCGTAAGCAGACAAATATTGGGAGCACCTATTTTTTTTTTTTTTTTTTTTAAGAGACAATGAAAGGAGGAAGGAAAAACACAGACAAAACAAAAAGGTCCATGTGCCTAAAGGCATCCTCCATTCATAAATTTTGTGTAACAACTGGATTTAAACATTTGTAGATTGTAAGTTTGTGGAAAGCAATTCGAGGGAAGTGAATTCCAAAGAGTAGTAGCTCTGGGGATCAATGAATTCTGATAAGCAGAAGTTCTGCATTGTGGAGGAGAAAGTGTAAATTCATGGGCGCTCTCAGCTGCCCTAGTTCTACGGGGAAAGATGTGGAGAGGCGGCACAATTGAAGCAAGTTCCTCGGAACAATTGCTGTGAAAATATCTGTAGAATAATGCAAGGGATGCAACGTTTCTTTGTATGGATAATGTAGGAAGGTCCTGTGTGATTGCAGGGTTATTTATTAATCTAATAGCTTTATTTTGAATTTTGTCCAATGCAAGAGGCAGCAATAAGAGGAGAGATAGGAATTTCAAGTATGAAAGCAAGGATAATGGAGGGACAGTTAAAGTATTTACAATATATTTTGAGAGAAGAAGGGAACAAATTGCTTGGAAGAATAGTGGAAGAGATGAAAGAGAGAAAGAAGAATAAATGGATAAAAGGATTAATAGAGGATAGAAAAATGGTAGGGATAAGAGGAGGGAAAGTGACAAATGAAGAGATAAAGATGAAGGTGAGAGAGTGGGATACTAAAGTATGGAAGCAAGAAATGGAAGAAAAACCAAGTCTGAAAATGTATAGAGAATGGAGAAGAGAGATAGGTGGCCAAGAGAATGTGTACGATAGTAGGGAGGCTTCGGTGATCCTGTTTAAATGCAGGAGTAACAACATGAACCTGGGGAACAGACGGAGATTTAGTAACGAGACGACAGAGTGCATCATGTGTGGCTTTGAGTATGAGGACCTGAACCACTTTGTGCTGCACTGCCCGGCGTACAGCGAAGAGAGGAGGAACAACCCAGCACTACAGCAGCCCTACCAGGAGGATGAGGAGTTGACTATTGGCCGCCTACTATTCAACAGAAATACAACAGAAGAGGCAAAAACAATGGTGTATAGACTTTGGCAAATAAGAAATAAGAAAATAAAGGAATTATTAAGATAAAGTAGACCCGGACCCAGACCGCAAGAAGAACCCTACATCAGGGAGTGCTGCTTTAAAGGCATTACTCCCGCCAATCAACTGAACTGAACTGAACTGAGGGAGGAGGGAGGTAGGAATTAGGAAGGGCAGGGTAAAGCGGGTATCACACGGGCACTAATCTGGCCAACCAACTGGAATCTGGACAATATCTGGACAATCTTGCGGAGATTGTGTTGCTCTGACGTCAATCTTTTCTTATTTGGTAGTAGTAGGGGTAGGCAGCCCCGCCCAGGGAAGTACTACCGCCAAGGTTTCGGGAGACTCAGAGAATAGCCTGAATTCCATTTTCTCTCCCAGGCCTTGGTAGCTGGATACATATCTTTCTGCCTCACACATCAGGGGTATCAGGAAAACCCTTTATATAACATACACATCCAACTTCACGACATTGCCCTACATCGCTATCCTCTATCCATAAAATACTACTCTTCCCACTACATATCATACATGTAACACCATACACTTACCTTATAAATATGGCAGTACAATTGTTAAGAGCAAACCTGGTGGTCCCTCGGATATCCACCCCCGGCAGGGTTGGGTTATTGACACAGGGCCCTCCCGGTCGTCATCATGCGACTGTGTCAAGAGCATTGCAACGTCCCAAAGCTGCTTTTCAGTACAGCTATTTCTTTAGTAATATAAGGGGACTTCACTCTAACATCAATTCTGTACACCAATTTCTTCAAGCAGAATCCCCTACTCTCCTTTTTTTGACAGAGACTCAAGTAACATCCACATCTGACACATCTAGATTTAATTTTCCAGGTTATCAACTGCTCCAAAATTTCAGACCTAAAGGTGGTGTATGTTGCTTCGCAAAATCTGAAATTGCCCTGGAGGAGGTTACTAGTTTCAATTGTCCCTATTTTGATTATTCTATATACAAATTAATTTCTGCTGGTAAATTTAAATACATATGTTGCATCTACCGTTCCCCAAATACTCCTCCAGAGCAAAGTCTTTTTGATTCTCTGTCCTCACAACTCAGTGTCCTCAACTTAAATGCTTCTTCTGAAATCACTGTGTTGGGTGATTTTAATGTCCATAATGTTGAATGGCTCACTCATTCAGCCAGGACTGATGATGCTGGTCTTGAATGTGAGCTATTTGCAGACTCATTTAATCTCATTCAACTAGTCAACCAACCCACCCGTGTACCAGATAATCATAATCATAATTCCCACCTACTGGACTTATTTTTAACAACCAATTCAGAAAATTATGATGTTACAGTGAGGTCCCCACTTGGATCTTCTGATCACTGTCTGATACAGGCCACCTGTCTATCACCTACCACACCTTCCCACTCTGAACCTGTTTTGGTGACTAAATGGCATTACGATAGGGCAGACTGGGAGGGTCTTCAAGGTTTCTTTATTGATATTCCCTGGACCTCTTTCTTTTCTAATGATGCACACTCCACCTTGAGCCACATACAAGATTTTGTAAAAATTAGAATGGAAACTTTTATTCCTCATCAAAAGTACAGTAAAAGATCTAATTCACCTAAATGGTTTGACCATAATTGTGCTAGAGTAACTGAACAAAAAGCAATAGCCTACAATGCATACACAAGATCAAAAACACATGAAGCCTTTAATTACTTTAGAAACATCAGAAATCATGCCAAAACTGTATTAAACCTAACTAAATCAAACTTTCTCCATAAGCAGGCAAATAAACTTCTAAATAATCCAAATGATAACAAAATATTTTGGTCTACTCTTAACTCATTCAAATCCAACTTCACTACTGCTTCATCCATTCCACCATTAAAATCTCCAACTGGCAATCTTGTAAGTGACCCACGAGGTAAAGCTAACCTTCTTGCAGATATTTTCTCCACCAACTCAACCTTAGATGAAATAAATCAAGATGTCCCTGTACTTAATTTTAATTCACCTGAAATTCCCTCACTTAAGATCCACACCAGACATGTCAAAACTATTTTGCAGAATCTCTCAGTAGATAAGGCTCCTGGTCCAGATGAAATTCCTCCAATAGTACTTAAGAATTGCTCCTTGGTGCTCGCTCCTGTATTGGCAAATTTTTTTCCGTCTGTGTACTCATACCTCATGCTTCCCAGTACCCTGGAAAGAAGCAAACATCCATCCAGTTCCTAAAAAAGGTGCCTCTTCAGATCCATCAAACTACAGACCAATAGCTATAACTTCCACTCTTGGCAAAGTTTTTGAAATTATATTAAATAATCACATAATTAAGCATCTGGAGAATAATAAATTAATCAGTGATAGGCAATATGGTTTTAGACGATGTCGATCAACTGCAGACATTCTTTGCCTTCTTACGCATCAAATCAACCAAGCTACAGACCAACATGGTGAAACACATACAATAGCACTGGATATATCAAAGGCATTTGATAGAGTCTGGCATCAATCCTTATTGTCGAAGATGTCACACTACGGCCTTGCATCATTAGTTCCACTAATTTCTTCTTATCTTCATAACAGAAAAATACGTGTAATGGTAGATGGCCTTTATTCTCAATTTCACTCGATAAATGCTGGTGTTCCCCAGGGATCAGTTTTGGCCCCAACTCTGTTCCTCATTCATATCAATGATCTCATATCTACCACTCATAATCCAATACATTCCTACGCAGATGACTCAACACTCCACAGTTCCTTCACATTTACCAATTCTTTCACCCAACCCGATCTTATAAATTCAAAAATAAACACTGCAATTTCTCTGAACCAGGACCTTTCTAGAATTAATGAATGGGGACAAGAGAATCTAGTTTCCTTTAATGCACAGAAAACCAAGTACATTCAATTTTCTAACCGACAGAATCTCACTGACTCCCATATATTTTTAATGATGTAAATATTCCCACTTCCCCTAGTATTGACATTCTCGGTGTAACATTAACTACTAACTTGAGCTGGACACATTATGTTAGAAGCATTGCTAAGAATGCCTCTAAAAAACTGGGACTCCTGTACAGAGTTCGAGAATTCTTCACTGACGAGCAGTTGGCCGTAATATATAAAAGTCATGTGCGCTCTCAGATGGATTACTGTTCACCTCTGTGGGGTGGAAGTGGAGTGGTTGCATTGAGGCAGTTGGACAAAATTCAAAATAAAGCTATTAGATTAATCAATAACCCTGCAATCACACAGGACCTTCCTACATTAGCCATACGAAGAAACGTTGCATCCCTTGCATTATTCTACAGATATTTTCACAGCAATTGTTCCGAGGAACTTGCTTCAATTGTGCCGCCTCTCCACATCTTTCCCCGTAGAACTAGGGCAGCTGAGAGCGCCCATGAATTTACACTTTCTCCTCCACAATGCAGAACTTCTGCTTATCAGAATTCATTTATCCCCAGAGCTACTACTCTTTGGAATTCACTTCCCTCGAATTGCTTTCCACAAACTTACAATCAACAAATGTTTAAATCCAGTTGTTACAAAAATTTTATGAATGGAGGATGCCTTTAGGCACATGGACCTTTTTGTTTTATCTGTGTTTTTCCTTCCTCCGTTCATTGTCTCTTAAAAAAAAAAAAAAAAAAAAAAAAATCGGAGCAACCAACTGTCGTCGGTCGTGAGCGAAAACTGTTGGCCATGTCGCGAACCTGTAGTCAAATAAATCGGTTAGCATTAGTATTTGCCGATATATTATGCAATGCTAAGCAATTCAGTCTTCTCTTTAACGAAATAATGCCTAGTCTGTCGAAGTAGACTACACAGCGTAAATAAATATATCAAGTACGAACGTTCGGGAAAAGATGATTAAACTGGTCATGCTCATGAAAGACCGCAAACATTGCCATAAATGTCGGGGTATATTGTCTTCTTTAAAATTATAAATGCTTTTTTATTTATTTGTGACCTTGGAGACATGATATGGTCATATATAGTGATATTATATCTGCAGCAGATGTCGTTAATTGACTTCCAATACAGTATTATCATTCATACAGAATGCACTGCTTGTCATATAGGCTATAGCCTACTACATGCAGTCTCAGCTCTAGGTTTCACTTGCTGCATTTCTTTAATACAATACCAGCAGATTAATTTAAATGTATCATTATTATGACCATCTTATATTAGTTAATTAATTTGTATGCATACATTCGTGTGACTTAAATAGTGTACGTTGTAATAGTAATTATATATTGTAGGCTACGTTACAGGATAGATTACCATAAACTGGGATAGGTTTATCGAAGTTAGTTTGTATTTAATATTTTAGAAATTATGAAACTAAACCCACATATATATTATAGGCTATAATTATAGCATTGGGTACAAATTATTCTAGATAAGATGAATATGCATACCGTTATTCTATTTAAATGTGCAATTAGTAATATCCCAAGCATTTCATCGCCGAATGCCCACTGTAGGCCTAACCATTGTCTTCTATACAGTATATATATATCAAATATACATTTGTTATGTAGACAGAACCGAGTAATTGCTAGGCTATGTCTTATATATACTGTATATTTACAATATACCGTATATTACATACTAATTCTAAGGCATTGATATGTTAAAAGCTGGCATTTCATATGTAAGAGTAACTAATATCGCATTTATTATTCTTACCTGCCTTTATGTTATCAGCATGTGTGTTTTCACATAGTCACTCTGGTAAACCTATCAACCATAATATGCTCTTGATCGACCAGTAGTAAAAGGATTATCATGAAATAATATAGTTAGGCAGGGTTTTTGCGTTATCAGTTAGGCTATGCGAGCCTCTCACAACAAAAGAAAGCATGTCTACGTCGCCGAGAACTATTTTTTTTGTAATGCCATAGTTATCAATGTATTCAGATTGGTAAATAGTGTTAGGTGGTCATTCTAATAAACTAGTTTACTCATCTACGGCCTTGACTATTGAATTATGTACACACCTTACAAAATGCAGTACATATGGAACCGTAGATGCGAAATCCTTCAGTTTGTCAAACTCTAAATACTAACCTCCCGTAAGCGATATTTAGGATTTAAGTTTTACATTGCCTATATATTTCCATTTATTAGATATGATTATGTATAGTTATTACAATTACACAACAAGTATTGCATGTTTTAAGCAGGTTTGAAGCTAGGAGAAAGCTGTGTAGTCTGCAGTTGGTTGGTGATAGCATGATGCCGTGTGCTAATTATTACCAACGTCGATCGCCCCGATGAACGTTGGTTGGTCAATTGGTTGGTCGGATTAGTGCTCGTGTGATACCCGCTTAAGTCACACAGGCAATTGCCAAAACTTTAAAGGTACATATCATTGTTATTAAACAAAGCATTTGGCAAAGGGAGGAATTGTTAAAAACCTTAGCCAATACTCTGTCATTCACCAAAAATAAATTTGAATTATCATTATTATTTAGTAGGGTAGGTATGTATTTTTTTTTTTTTTTTTTTTTTTTTCTATGTGATTGAGGGAGGCAAAAGGCATAACTGCCTATAGCGAGTGCCTCCCCCATAGTTGAAAGAGTGACAGGGCCAAAATCAAGGGACGTTCGAGTCAAAATGCCTGGACACACGGAGTTTGAAGCAATTTAAGTCATAGGAAGAGGGAAAGACTGATTCTGGGAGAGAGTTCCAGAGCTCAGATGTTGAGTAGAAGAAAGTTTGAGAGTAACGTTTCACTCTTGGGTTGGAGAGTTGCACAGAGTAGGGGTGGGATTGAGTTGCAAGACGGGTACCACGTGTCCTACGTAAAGGAGGTGGTATGCACTGGGATAGCTCTGAGGAACACTGATTATTATAGTAGCGATAGAATAGCGAGAGAGATGCAACATTGCGGCGGAGAGAGAGAGATTGCAGAGAGTTGGTGAGTGGACGGGAGTTAATGATACGAAAGGCCTTCCTTTCAACTTTGTCTAGGAGAGCGGTGTGAGAGGAACCTCCCCACACATGTGAACAATACTCAATACAAGGGCGCACTATGCCCCTGTACAGAGCAAGAAGCTGTGCAGGGGAAAAGAACCCCCTAAGGCGGTTGAGCACACCCAGCTTCTGGGAGGCTGCCTTAGCAAGACTGGTAATATGGTCCTTCCAAATGAGAGCAGAAGAAAAAGAGACACCAAGAATATTGAGAGAAGATGAAGGGTTGATTTTTGTATTGTTGAAGAATAAGGGATAGTCCGCTGGGAGATCCTGACGGGTAGATAGATGGAGAAATTGGGTTTTGGAAGCATTAAAGTTAACAAGGTTTTCTCTGCCCCAATTGGAAATAGTATTTAGATCAGAATTTAAGAGTTCTATGGCTTCATTACGTTTGTCGTTGAGGGATTGCTGGCTGGGGCGTTCTGAAAAACTAATAGAGTAGTGTAAGGTTGAGTCGTCTGCGTATGAATGGATGGGAATTAAGGTACAGTTAAGGAGATCATTTATAAAAATTAGAAAGAGAATAGGAGATAGGACAGAGCCCTGAGGAACACTGGAGTTTATAGGGTGAGGAAGTGAACAATGGCCATCCACAACCGCAGCTATGGAACGGCCGGAAAGGAAATTAGAGACAAAGGCACAGATGGAGGGATAGAAACCGAAGGAGGGTAGTTTAGAAATTAAAGATTTATGCCAGACTCTATCGAAGGCTTTCGATATGTCTAGTGCAATAGAAAAAGTCTCACCGAAGTCCCGAAAGGAGGATGACCAAGAGTTAGTAAGATATGAAAGAAGATCACCAGTAGAGCGACCCTTAAGGAAGCCATACTGGCGATCTGAGAGCAGATTATGAGAAGAGAAATGCTTAAGAAATTTGGAAGCAAGAATAGTTTCAAAAACTTTAGAAAGACAAGAGATAAGAGCAATTGGACGATAGTTGGAGGGTTGAGAGCGGTCACCCTTCTTTGGGACAGGTTGAATGTGAGCAAACTTCCAGCATGAAGGGAAGACGTTAGAGGATAGACAGAGACGAAAGAGTTTGCCTAGGCAGGGAGTCAGCACGGAAGCACAGTTTTTGAGAACAACAGGAGGAACACCGTCCGGACCGTACGCCTTATTAGTGTTAAGCCCAGAGAGGGTAGAAAGTACATCTTTAGAAGAGATTAGGATATTAGGCATAAGTAAGAGAGGAGGGCGGAGAGGGAGGAATAGCACCGGAATCATCCAAGGTGGAGTTTCTAGCAAAAGTTTGAGCGAAGAGTTTAGCTTTGTCAGAGGAAGAAGTGATGGTTGTGCCATCAGAGTGGGAAAGGGGAGGGAAAGACGAGGAAGAGAAATTGTTGGAGAGGTTTTTGGCTAGATGCCAGAAAGCTTGGGAAGAGCTAGAGTTGGATAGTTCAGTGCATTTATTATTGATGAAAGAGTGTTTGGCAAGTCGAAGAACAGATTTGGCTTGATTCCGGGCAGAAACATATGAAGAATGAGAGTCTTGAGTTTTAAGGCGTCGGTACCGTTTGAATGCTTCCTCCTTATTGCGGACAGCAGTAGAACAGGCGTGAGTAAACCAAGATTTTTTAGCATTAGTCTGAGAGAAAGAGAATGGAATGTATGCTTCCATGCCCGAAAGGATTACCTCGGTAATGCGTTCAGCACTCTCCGAGGGTCCTCGGCCATGGAAGCAGAAATCATTCCATGGGAAATCAAAGAAGTACTGCCGAAGAGCCTCCCAGTCGGCAGCGCCAAAGTGCCACAAGCGCCGCCGGCTAGGAGGATCGGGTGGCTGTACTGGAGAGATAGGACAGGTGATAAAGATAAGTTTATGGTCGGAGGAGCCCAAAGGAGAGAAAAGATCGACAGTATAAGAAGAAGGGTTAGAAGTTAGAAACAGGTCAAGAATGTTGGGCCGATCTCCGATGCGATCCGGGATACGGGTGGGTTGCTGAACTAACTGCTCTAGGTCATTTAGGATAGAAAAGACGTAGGCTTGTTCACCAGGTGGATCAGTAGTGTGAGAGGAGAGCCATTGGCGGTGGTGAACGTTGAAATCTCCTAAGATGGAGATTTCTGAGAAAGGAGAAATGGATAGAATGTGTTCCACTGTAGAGTTTAGATAGTCAAAGAATTTCGGAAAGTTGGTAGAGTTAGGGGAAAGATAGACAGCACAGAAATATTTAGTAAGAGAATGACAGGAAAGTTTGAGCCATAAAGTTGAGAATTCAGAGGAGTCGAAATCGGGAACACGAGAGCAAGTGAGTTTGTTGTGCACATATGCACAACATCCGCCTTTGGCTTTGAAACTAGGATAGAGAAAGTAGGAGGATACAGAGAAGGGGTTGCTGGATGTTGCTACAGACACCTGGGTTTCGGTGAGGAAGAGAAGATCAGGTTTGTAGGAGGAGAGATGGTGCTCAACAGAGTGAAAGTTAGAGGAAAGTCCGCGAATGTTGCAGAAATTAATAGAAAGAGTAACAGGCCGAGGTCCAGGTAATTGTGTGGGGTCGTCAGGGGATGGACGGTCGGGTGAGGGGGCATTTATGGTCCCCCCCCCTGGGGACTCCGAGGCTGGGCTAAAATTCATCATTTTGTTTTTGTTTAATTTTGGTGTGGAGGAATGAAGTGTGGTGTGCATGTTTAGTGTAGTGAAGTGGATAGGAGGAGGAGGTGTTTGTGAGAGCTAGCTGGATTGCTCTCAGTGTAAATGAGGCACAAAGAAAATCAGTAAGAGAGGCCAAGCAAATGAAACAGGAGTTCCAGCGACTCTTTATCACATGCCTATAACCTCACCTGGGTCTAGCCCTGATCGATTGGTGCCTACAATCTCCCCACATTGTATAGGTAGGTTGGCTAAATAATTGCTGGAATTCGTAGGGACTCGAACTGTTTTGAGAGAGTTAAATAAAAACAAAATAATAGATCTGAATAATAAAGTGACTGTTATTAAGCAAAACTGGGGGATGCGTGGAAGCCTTTAGACTGTAGACAGTAAACTTTGTGTGGGTAGCAAATGCGGTTTTAAAGTAATTTAAGAATAGACAGATTTCAATGCTGCGGCCAAACTATTCCACCCATTTATATTCTTTTGGTATCAAAACGTTCGCAATCGCGAGCCTCACCCAACTACGCAAGCATGGTTTTGATCATCGGCGCAGTTTTCAAGATGTGGAATTTTAAGTGGAATTCGAGGTTTTTTCAAGATTGCCGGAAAAAAACCCACATGCAAAAGCAAAACCTTCTCTATAACATTTGCGGAGCATTAGTAGTGGAGTCCGTATGCCAAAGCCCAGTCGTTTCCTATGAGTGGGAGAGACGGTATTTAGGCGTCAAGTTTTCCGGAAAATCGGCTGCCACGGACCTGTTTGGCCGCTATGCCAGATGTTTAGCATATCAAAAGTTGCCCAATACAAAAATGCACCTCTTGTGAAAGTTTGATCCCGATCCAAAAAGCGGTTCTGGAGTTATCGCGTCAAAACCGGCGCGTAAAGATAATTTGGATGAATATCCGGGTTTAATGATTACAATAGGGGTTCCCCCGTAGGGGTCGAACCCCTAATAATAATAATATTTATTCAGTTAGCCTTTTACAATGTTGGTACCACATAATATGTTACAAATATGACCTGTACCAGCTTTGCATAATTCCAACTAAGGATAGCCCAATATGGACGTTAGGCGTATTTCCATTGGGGTCCTTGTGGTATTAGGTTAGCTGGGGAAAAAGGGGAGAATAAAAAACGTAGATATTTTAGAGAAAATATTTCTAGGGGGTTATATTAACCCACTGAACCCCAGCTAGTTAATAATAAATATACACCCTAGGACCAGCAGGTTGTGAAATTTTGTTTTTTTCCAGAAAACACCAGGAATGGGTTAGAAATTAAGGAAAACCCACAAAAAACCGATCCCCTAGGTCATTAAGGGGTCCTACGGTGCGCCCGAAAGTCGGAATTAACATGGGGAAATGGGTAGGCAAAAACAGGTTTTTTTTTTGAGAGTTTTCAACCATCGGCATTGTAGTGTGGGATACTTACACAGTTCCCATGGACCCCAATGGAAATACGCCTAATGGCCTTATTGGGCTATCATTCACCATCATCATCATCTCCGACACCTTGCTTCCCCCTGGGAAACCCCCACTAGAGGATGGCCATGACAGAAACGTCTCCAAGCTACTTTGTCAAGACATGCCTCCTTTGCCCGTGCCACAATGCCCCTTCCACTACGTGGAAGTTTTTCTTCAATATATTTTTCCACTTTCTTTTCCCATACCATAGGTGGTCTTCCACTACTAGCGGTTCCACTCACCTGACTCCCATATATCTTTCTTGGCATTCTGTCTTCATCCATTCTCTGAACATGACCATACCACCTCAAAGTACTTCTCTTTATCCACTCAACCACACCACAATCAATGCCCAAATCCTGCTCTTCCATTCCAAAGGACTCGTACACTTCCCTATTACTTGGCCCATCTAGCCTATTCATGCCAGCTGCCATTCTGAAAAAGCTCATCTCCACAGCTCTTAGTTTGAAGAGGTCCTCGTCACTTGCCGTCCATGTCTCGCTTCCATACGAGAGTGTTGGGAGCAGCACACTGTTTCTCAGTGACTTTTTGACTTCCTGGCTAACCATTCTTCCTTTGAGAATACTATCAAGTTCTCCAATCACTTTTCTCCCTTGCATTTTTCTCTCTTTTATCTCACTCTCCATTTTACCATATTTGCATAGTACAGCTCCCAAATACTTGAAACTTTCAACCTCTTCTAGTACTTCATTTTTCAATTTTATTTTACAACTTTTCTTGTGTTCTTTCTTGATTCTATATTGTTCCTTAAAATCTATAGTTTCATGCATTCTTCTCTCAAACACCATTACCTTACATTTCCCTACATTGACCTTTAACTTTCTCTTTTCACATACCCTGTCAAAGTCAGTGACCACTCTCTGAAGTTCTTCAGCATTTTCCGCCAACAGGACTGCATCGTCCGCATATAGGCATGTTAAAATCTTCCATGTTCTTCCCCCTGATTCCAGTCTAGCTCCCACACCCATTGATACAGTCCTACATTCCCTAATCACTCCATCCATGTATATATTGAACAACCAAGCTGACATGACACATCCCTGTCTTACACCTACATTGACCTCAAAACTTTCACTTAACTTATCCCCTACCTTCAAATTTGCCATTGCATTCCTATAAAAAGATTTTACTGCCATTAGCAACTTTCCTCCCACACCATATACTGTTAACACATCCCACAGGCCCTCCCAGTCTACTTTGTCGTAGGCTTTTTCCAAATCCATGAATGCTGCATAGAGTTTTCTGTTTTTGGCCAGATACTTCTCTACCAACAATCGCATTGAGGCTATCTGGTCAACGCAGCCCCTGCCCTTTCTGAAACCTTCCTGTTCCTCGCCTATTTTGTCATCCGTTATCTTCTGTAGCCTCTGTGTTACTACTCTTGCGTGTACCTTTCCAGGTATGCTAAGCAAGCTAATTCCCCTATAATTCTTACACTCTTCTTTACTTACACTCAACCATCGGCATTGTAGTGTGGGATACTTACACAGTTCCCAAGGACCCCAATGGAAATACGCCTAATGGCCTTATTGGGCTATCCTTAGTTGGAATTATGCAAAGCTGGTACATGTCATATTTGTAACATACTATATGTGGTACCAACTCTGTAAATTGCTAACTGAATAAATATTATTATTATTATTATTATTATTATTATTATACAAAGCTGAGCCCTCTAGGTGCCATAGGACCGGAGTAATTAACCGCGACGCACCCTATGCGGCTCTGGGGTTTAGCGTTACAAACATTGCCGACGCAAACGTGTCGTCGCTGGGGTTCTGTGGGTTAAGATACCTTACATTCTATAGTTGGATTGGTCAAAATATTTCAGTAATCAATTAAGTTTGTTTTGCCTATTTCATATGTTGTATTTAGTAGTAGACATAAGCTTGGTGCTCCCTTCTCGCAGCTGTTCGGTGCAGGTGCTCCTTCAAGCTACGTCTGAAGGAATACAATGTTCTCTTTTCACGGACTGACTGGGGTAGGTCGTTCCAGTCTTTGATGGCAGTGAAGAAGAATGTTAGCTTACCCTGTCCTTGGATTCTCGTGACCGTAAAATTATACATCCTATTCCTCGTATTGTGTCCATTCCTTTCATTTGCTTTAACAAAATTACTCTTTAAATACTCTGGAGCTCTATCATAAAATATCTTGAAGGCATTAATGAGTCTGATTTGTTTGGCCCTGTCAAAGACATTGAGCATACCAAGTGACTGAAGTTGTTCCTGGCCAACATGCGATCTGGGTTCTAGGTTCAGCATGAACCTAACCATTTTATTTTGAGTGACTTGCAGTTTGTGCTTTGCTGATTTAGGTGATGCAAAGTACTAGGATGGCACAGAATAGTCAAAATGGCATTGAGCAAGCGCTTGGCATAGGGTATTTTTGGTCGCCGCTGGCAAGCATCCCACCTGTCTATACAGGTATTTTATCCGTGCTCTACATTTACTCAGGATCGATTCCAAGATTGATTCACCTGACAGAGTCGAGTCCAGTTTTAGTCCGAGATATTTCACTTGTGACACTGTTGTTATAGGAATATCATTACAGTTGACCGAGAAGCCCTCAATGTCTTTCAATTTGCGTTTTGTTCCACATAAGATGGCTTTTGTCTTGCCCAGGTGTAGAGATAGTCTATTGTCCACTAGCCAATCACTACACGATTCTAGTTCTTTGGAAAGTGAGGCGGCAATACTTAATGGGTCTTTTCCTGAAACCAGAAGCATACTGTCGTCAGCATACAATAATAATTTACACGAGACGCTCAGTTCCATGTCGTTCACATAACAGAGAAAGAGTAAGGGACCAAGGATGCTTCCCTGCGGGACCCCACAGTTAATTGGCATACGATCAGATAGATTATCATCAATTTTGACTCTTTGTGTTTTACCACTAAGATAAGATTTAAACCAGTTCACTGACCCCATGCCCATTGCTTGTAGTTTATTACAGAGGATATCATGGTCTACTGTATCAAACGCTTTTTGTAGATCAAGAAGAACCATACCAGTGTAGTTACCTTTAGACATTTCTTTACGAATGTGATCTGTTAAGTGGATGAGACAGGAGTCTGTCGAGTACATGCCTCTGAAACCTGATTGAAACTTATAGAATAGATAATTTTCTTTGAGGTAGTGTTCAATTTGGGTGCATACAGCTCTTTCAAGGATTTTTGATACAATACCTAATATGCTAACTGGTCTGTAGTGGCTAACATCTAATGTATTTCCTTTCTTGAATAGAGGGGTTACAATAGCTTCCTTCAGTTCAGCAGGTACAGTGTTGGCGTTGAATTGACAGGTTGATGATGTCGGTTAGGGGACCTGCTATACCAATGGCTCCATCTCGTAGAAATTTGGCAGTACTTTTATGTACATTTAGGATAGAGAGCTCCTCAAATGTGTATTTTGGTGTAACATTTTGCAATCCAAAAGTGTTCGGGTGTATGCCTTTATCCCTGTAGAAATTTTGAAAGGTGGCAGTTGTTGTGATGTATTTATTGAGAAGTTGCGGTAGGTTATGTGCAAGTGTGCTTGCTATGGAGGTGAAGAAGGAGTTGAAGTAGGTTGAAATTTGTCGTTTATCATGGCAAACCTGATCATTAATTGTGAGAGCAATATTAGTGTTAGTATTAGATGATTCCTTTGCCTTGTTGCTGTAGCCCGTTGTTTTTAAGTGCCTCCATAGTTTTTTGGGGTTACTCTGGTATTCCTCTGCTATACTGTGGAAATAATTAGATTTCGCTGATTTAATTTTCCTGCATAGTTTATTCCTAGCCCTGTTGAACTCATGTTTCAGACCTTGATCCTGTCTATGTTTCACTAGCCTTTTTAACAGTTTGTCTCTGTGTTCTGGCTGGTGTAGTATGTCATTGTTGATCCATGAGTCTGATCTTGCTTTAATTCGTATATTTTTCAGAGGAGCTATTTCGTCTAGGATGTTTGTGATGATGGTTCTGAAGCCAACCCATGCGTCATTAACGTTTGTATTTCCAAACACTGCAGATCAATCTGTATTCCATGAAATGTCCAGAAATGTTTCTTTGTTGTAGTTTCTTAGTGACCTTGTTCTAATGTCCTTGTGAATACAGCTCAACTAGAACCTCTATTCAGTCAAACTCCACAGCAACCTGCCTTGAGTCATACTCAGTGACCACCAGTCCTGAGGCATATATAGCGGCAATCTGCCCTGTACAATGTTCACCGATAACCTATCATGAACCATACCCAGTGACTAATGGATCTGGGGGAGTTTAGCAACAACCTGTCCTGAACAAGTCTACTGGTCACTGACCATGGATCATACCCAGTGACTAATTATCCTGGGGGAAGTAAAGTGGCTTACCCGCCCTGCACAATTATAGCCTTTTTTGTTTGTTTTGTTTTTTCTATATTCCAACTACTTCCTCTCGGGCATAGGCTGAGAGCCTGCACATTCAACGCTCAACACGGTGAAGCCCATGAGGTCTTGTTCCAGCCCAGGATGTGAGACACGTGAAGCACGAGCTACAACCAGCCCTTGCCAACCTGCCATCGCAGACGCACAGCTCTTGGTTGCCCACTCTGGCTCGAAGCAGTCCCACTTCTGAGGCTGCTTCGCCTTTATGCTTCGATCAGTCTCACTTCCTAGACTCGGACCCTCACTCTCAGAATGCCACGTATTGAGCAATTAACTCACTATAGGCATTGCCCCCCTGTAGCATATTTTGAATATGGGAATATTCATACAGTGCTATTTAATCAGGGAACAATGAGGGTATTTTTTTGGCGTTTCGGTGGGCTTTGTGGTAATGCACTGATACTAGGTACAGCACAAATTCAATCCCAATAATATCTTCCCATTGACACAACAGGATTTGAACCCGGGACCTTTAGATTACCAGTCCAGTGGCAAGACCACTCCACACCACACACAATTATCTATTTGTAAGTCGCCAGCTACACCTGCCCGCCTGAGACGAGGAGAAGACAGAAGACCTACTCTTCATCGCCATTTATCTACCATTCTAGAGAAATCTGTGGAGTTTAATAATGAGTTACCCTAGTGTCTTGTTATCCCCCTTCATCTGGGTTCCCTACTTAACGTAAAAGGTAAAACAATCCACACACTGTCTTTGCCTCTTATCCCATATACCTATACCTCAGATAACTGTTGGGTTATTTTCCACCAGTGCCTATCGAGATGTAAATATTTATTACTGGCCCCTCCATCATTGACGATATGCCTATTAATATAATAGCCTCCTTTCAAGCGCCCGTGGGTAGCCAGTTTGAAACTCATGCCGCGGGGAAAAGGAGTACTACATCATAAGTGTAACGCTACTTCTCTTATGGAATCGTCTTATGATTGGGGTACACACTACGAAAAAACTTCGTAAAAAAATAAAAGAGAAAAAATAAACTCAAAACTTGTTTTGCTATAGATTTCCATCTCGTGGATTTCTTGTGCGTGGATTCTTGCCCAGACCGTGGCAACCGAGACGCCATTCTTCCTTCCCTTCCCCGCGACCATTCCAATCAGACGTGTGCGCCTGTGCTCTGCCACATTCTTCGTTCGCTCGCTTCTAGTGAGTCCTTGCTCATTTGTAGTTATCTGAGTTGTATTGAACAGGTTTAGACTAGCTAGCACAGGCTACCCCATTGGTATGCCCGCAGGGAAGTGTTAAAATAGGGTACTATTGTGGAGGCGCCTTCAATCTTCCAGGATCAGCGCCGCATTTGTTTTTTTGTTTATTTTTTCTGCGCCTTAGTTTTGCCATCAGCTACTAGTTAGGAGGCTCATGTATCCGCAGGAATAGGCTTCTGACCGTCTATATGAGGCAGTTGCTTTTGTATTATTGTAGCAGACGCCCTGGTCTAAGAGTTGTCACACATGGTGTGGGACTTTCCATGGTTCGAGCCTGCTTTGCCCCTCTCGTGGGGCCCCCACGCCAGTTGTCGCAGCAGTGTCTTCAAGAGGTAAGGTAAACTACAAGGTGTATGATTGCTACAAGCCTCGTGGCCAGCCTCATTAGGGGTCTCCGTTGGGTATAGGGGTTGATATTTATTAATAAATATTATTAGTATACTATTACTGTATAGCCCTAAGATATTTCCCTCGTTTATTTGTGTATGTATATTTACATGTACACAGGGAGTCAGGAGACGTCCTGATGGTGGTGAGGGGGGTGTTTTGAGGGGGTCTGACTTTCACATATAAGTCGACCCTTCCAATGTTTTTGGCTCGTTGCCTTCGGGCGATCTTTCTACGTACTGACGCCTACCCTCGCCTCGTAGGCGAAAGGACTGAGCCAAAAAAATCCCGGCGTGGTGTGCAGTACCACGAACCTTCCGGCGGAAATGCAAAATTCCTAAGGGAGCAATTTCGGCCCGCCGAGCGAACTCGTCCAAACCGATAGCCTAGCACGGCATGACTTTCCTCGCCCGGCGCAACAGTCTAGTGGGGTTATTTCTATCTAGACCATAGTCAATAGATAGTTACTACGGATTAATTGGGCCAGTGTCACTTTGTCACAGGTAAGTTCAATAGGAAATTAAGTTTTCCTAAGACAAGTCAAACGGAAGGTTAGAGTAGCAGTGCGCTATAGCTAATTTTCCGGCGGACTTGAGGGATAGGATGTGTTAACACCTCTCAGGTTATCCTTATGAGCATTGATTCCTGGAAATGTTCTATTTTCAGATGTCATCACCCCAGTAGCAGCTCAGGCAACAGGTGAGGGAGCCGATTACGGCGTTTTTTTTTTTTTTTTCGCTCCATCATGCCTCTGTTTACTCTGTGCGCTACAACTAACTGCCCACTTCTCCCGGCTTTTGCTCATAAACATTGCATCAGATGTGTAAAGTGCCTCGACAGATCTAGGGGACTTTGGATATCGAAGAAGTGCGCCGTTTGTTCAGAACTCCAGTCAAACGTGTTTGAGAAGAGGGATCATTCGTGCCTTGTAGCCCTGCAAGAGATTAAGACTATCTTTAATGTCTATACAAAAGATGTGGCCCATCAGGCATTAATTTGTGATGACGAAGCACTGTGGGACCACCTAGTGATTAAATCTCCAGTGTTAAAAGCAACGTCAGCTAGGTCGACTCCCAAATCGAAAACTAAAACTAAAGCTTTGTCTAAGAAATTAGTTAGTAGCGAGAGTAGCGACAGCGACGAGGCAACCCCCCTCGACCGCCGCAAACGAGGACGATCTCCTTCGCCGAGCACCAAGTCTAGGTCCAGGTCGAGGTCGCCTCGTAGACGAGATCGCCAGTCTTCAGTAGAATCAGCGGCGAAGTCTAGTAAGAGAAGGCGGGAAGACTCTGTGACATCGACCCCGAAATCAGTGAGTGAACATAAAAGTTCCCGCAAGGATGAGAAGCTGTCGCGGCGCCAGCCTACGCCGGCTCTGCGGCCACTTTCCTCCATGTCTGTCCAATCAGGAAACTCGGAGGCAGGGACTGAGGAGAATGAGTCGAATCCCAGGGAAGGGCTTAAAGACACTATTAGTGAACCACAAAATACAATCTTTGTTAAACCTAAGGTAAATCTTGCCGCGCCACGTACAGGACCACCGATAGTGTCACAACGGGTGCTGGCGGAACAATATAGGGGTTAGACACCATGTACCGTACAGCATTATGACAATTCTCAGGCTAGTAGTATACCGGACTCCCAACCTCCCGCCGTGCTTGACCCGGGAACGACGAGAAAGCTCTTAAGAGGTTTTACTGGGCGACGGCGGCAAAGCTCTTAAGAGGGAAGGCCTAAGAAAAACATTTCAAAAGTACCCAGTAGCACTTAAAAAAAAAAAAAAAAAAAATTGTTTTCCCTATACCTCATATCACTCCTCCACATCCCCTCCTTCCCCCCTTTCCCGCCCCCTTTCAATTATCACCTATTTTCCCTGTTATTCCCTAATTCATTGCTACATTTTCGTGTAAACATCTCCAACCCGATCTTAGTGTGTGTTCATGTGTCTGTTACGTAAGGTAGAGACAGTGAGAGTGTGACTCAATAGCTCAGTACTGCCTCAAGCCTCGAGAGAGGAGGGTGTGTTGCCAGCTCTCAGCTCTCTCACACTTCATGAATGAATCGCTCGCTTACCATTCGCGATTTGACCAGAAAAATTATATTCCCACTTGTTTTATTTTTGTTACAGGTTACTATCTTTATATTAAACGTAAAATAGGCGCATATGAGAAAGTAATAACGATATTTATCGTAAAATTACGATTTTAGGCGGGAAAGAGGCATAATATTGCCGCCCAGAACTGTGGTGTTCACTACACCCTGCGCGCGCTTAATACTCCCAGAGACAGTCGGAGCCACCACAGGCACAGGCTAGGTTTCAGGGCCAAGACAGACAGAGGGGTAATGATAATATTCCCTCGTCAGTCCCTGACTTAGTGTGGCCTTTGAATGAGCCGGTAGTAATACAAAGGCAGGGAACGCCGGAGGTTGAGGAAGTGCCGGAGGTTGTGGAAGACCCGGAGGATTTAGAGGAACTTGAAATATCCTCAGGACAACCAGTGAACGAGGAAGGCTCTGAGGCGGGTTCAGAGTCTTCTCGGGGATCTCAGATTAAATATGTGACAACAGATGACCTTAATGATATCTTGCATAAAGTACTGAGACAATATCATATCGCTAGTTCTCAGGTCCCTCCCACTCCTTTGCCGGTAGCTCCCCCGATTTAATTGACAGTGAGGCCCTTACAACCTACCGGATTTCAACCTCCCAGTACTGCCATGCCCCCTCTTAACGTCAATCAAACGACTACCACGGCAAGTGACACAACAATGTCCGCCGCCTTGACAACTACAATTGTCCGAGTTATCACGGATATTACACCTCCTCCCCTAGACAAAATTCCACATAGAAAAGGCCCTATGCCACTTCTATACGGGCCTGACTATTCATGGGTTCCGGCTATAGCCAAGAACGTTCACATGGCACAGACAACAATATCGGGGGAGATTCCGGTCCCGAGTGATTGGACCATAGAGGTTAGCAAAAGCAAGAAACTGAGGGCAAAGGATATGCAGGGTAGGTTGTTGGATGTTACTATTAAGGCTATACCTAATGTCTATACCCCTGATTTCTTTGTGTATTTGTCAACTCTGGCTTTGCCCCCTGCCTCATCTGCAAGACTTTTTGCCGACTGGACAAAATCTGATGGCGTCAACGATATGAAAGCTCTAAACGCATTGACGCCGGAATTGGACACAATTCCGGCGCTAGATCAAACACACAGTCCAGTCTTGCAGGTGGGGCAGGTAGGTGTGGGTCCGTGGGGGGACTGGGAAGCTGAGGCGTAACAGTTTGCAGCTACCATTACCACTAAATCATCCCACCAAATTTCTCAGGAAACCCCCTCTTGGTTCTCACTCCCCATAAATAAGGCGGTAGGGGTGTCCCAAGGTCTCTGATTTTCTTTCGGCCCCCAAACTTGCTCTCTATGAGTTAAGGGAACATTTCTCGACTCCTCCCCCAGCTCACTTGGATAGAGATTTCAAATTAAGAAACAAAGCCTATAGACTTTTTCCCAATGTATTGTAAGCTGCCAAATAGCCCAGTCCCTCACACGGACTATCTCAGCTATTGAAAATAAAAATGTAAGGCAGGCCACAGTTGTCACGGCGGCTGCTCTTACAAAATTCAGTACAGTCCCTAGGTGACATCAGAATAGCCTTACTGAGGCTGTTCGAGAACGCCAGGACTTGAGGGTGTTTATGGTTAAGAAATTACCGAAAGACATTGGTCGCCGGGTGACTCTTTTCCCTGTCATGACTGCCTCTCTCTTAAATTAAGATACATGGAGAGCAGTGCACAATTTGGTAGCTAGCTTGCCGCAGAGTACCTCCCAGCCTAAGAAGGATTCGTTTTAGAAACCATACTCCAAACAAAATACTGGAGGCAAGCCTTATGCTAACATTGCTAAACAGTCCTTTCAGGATTCCCGGCCTTCCCCACAGCAGGGAGGTATTCAGCAAAAGCAGAAACAAGGTAAACCTCACGGTAAGTGGAATAAGAATAAGTCACAACAGCCACATAAGCCAAATCAGGGAACGACATCTGCCAAACCTAGCCAGCCGTCTACGTCTACCCCAGCACCAACAAAAAACTAGTCAATCAAACTCTCTCTCTCACGGGGACTATCGCAGGCGAGTTGGATTCGAGGGTAGTTCTGCCGGACAACCCCAGTCTAGTGACAGGGTCATTTCAAGCATGTCACAGGGCCTGGCCCCAGCGAACATGGGCGCGGAGAGTGGCACGCAAGGGAATCACTGGCGGTGGCTCCAGCGACCTCGTTTACGTCAAGCTCTAGAAGTCAACCATGTTTCTTTAGAGGTGGAGTCACTAGTCCAGGAAATGATCACTAAGCATGCCATTGTCCCGTTAGATTCAACTTGGCATGTTTTCACGTCCAGACTATTTCTTGTGCCAAAGAGGGACAGTGTGCAGATGCGACCAGTAGTAGATCTCTCGTGTCTGAACACTTACATTCACAATTCAATCTTCAGGATGCTCACAGTGAATCAAATCAGACTCACCCTCCCGCCGCTAGGCTGGATGTGTTCACTAGACCTGACCGATACCTATTGGCATGTCCCGATAAAGAGGATGTTTAAAAAATTCCTCGCCTTGAGGATAAAGCAAGAGACTTATGTCTTTCAGAGAATGCCTTTCGGTTTAAATTTGGCACCAAGAATGTTCACAAAATTAGTCCGGCAGGCACTTATGCCAATGTTAGCTCAGGGGATCAAGGTGTTATGGTACCTAGACGACTGGCTAATAGTGGCGGAGTCAGATAGTTTATGCCGTATCCATGTCAATCAAGTAATAAATCATGTATAGACCTTAGGGTTCAAGGTCAACCTGGTAAAGTCGAACCTTGTTCCCACACAGGTAATTCAGTGGATAGGGCTGGTCTGGGACACAGCCAACCTTACTCTCAGTCAGAGTGTGGACAACCGAGACAGATTTCGCAGGAAATTGTTCGTGTTTCTCCACAGTCTGAACACGACAAGGAAGACGTGGGAGTCCTTGGTCGGTTCTCTCACCTGGATTCAACTAACTGTAAAGTTGGGCCAGTTGAAAGTAAAGAGATTAGTCATGGAAGGCAACAAATATTTCCCACTCTTACCGGAGGGAAAATTATGGCCTATCCCCCATTAATTCACAACTTACTGTCGGTCTGGGCAAGGAAGGAAACATTGCACTCAATAATGACGTGGGTTTCTCCCCCACCTACTGTATGGGTAGATACGGATGCTTCAGGGACAATAGGCTGGGGATATCAGTCGAACCTAGGCCACCAAGGTCAAGGTCTGTGGTCCAAAGACGAGAACTTTCATATCAACAAACAAGAACTTCTAGTCCCTTTGTATTTCCTCCAAAATCACGGCTCTTCTTTACAGGGAAAGTCAATAGCCTTCGGATGGACAACTTGAATGTAGTCCACTGCATTCAAAAGCAAGGGTGAACGAGGTCTTGCAAGTTGCTGGAATTGTCAGAAGACATTTTTGCTCTAGCCGAAACGTTGATCATACATCTTCATGCATCTTACCTCCCAGGCGTAGCAAACGTCTGGGCAGACGTCCTGTCCCGGAGACAGAGCACAGCAGTAGAATGGGCGCTCAAGCAAAAAATCTTCAACAAGATGATTGCAGAGCCATACCGTCCACAAGTGGATCTATTTGCGTCCGAGGGAAACCACAGACTCCCTCCGCGGCGGGGGGTCCAAATGCATTGTCGGAGGACTGGAACAAATGGAATTCAATCTATCTTTTTCCACCTCCAGACGCTTCACTTATGTGTCAAGTAGTTCACAAACTACGGGGTTACCGGGGCTTAGTCTCGATGATCGCGCCACTTTGGCCGGCCCAGGTGTGGTACCACCAGTTGAAAACGTGGTGCGAGAACCCGGTGTCACTCCCGGTCTCGTACTTCCACTTGCAGACAATTGGCAACCTAGAGACCTCGCTGACTTTTGCCTTATGGACATTCAAAATGCCAAATGGCTAGCTCAGTACGGGGAGAGCATGACAAATAAATTTCTTAATCAGTATACTATGTCTACCAGGCGACAATATCAATCTCATTGGAAATCGTTTACAACCTGTACAGTAGAAACGGCGCAATCAGACTCATCAGTTGCTTTGGTTTTTAAATACTTAGACTATTTGTTTGAGCAAAAGTGCCTTTCTGTAGTTACACTAAAGAATCACTTATCTGCCATTAGAAACCCCTTTTACGACCTTACCGGTCTAACCATACCACAGGAGGAGGAGAAAGGGTTCATGAGAGCATGTTTCAAACTACGCCCACCACCATGGCAGCTCATGTCTACCTGGTTGCTGGACAAAGCTTTATATTTGCTTCATTCGCGGAAATATAATAATGCGCCAGACTTTGAATCATTACTAAAGAAGGCTGTGTTCCTTATGGCTTTGGCGACAGGAAACAGGGTATCTGAGCTGGCGGCGATGAGCAACGAACTTAATTGCCTCAGGTTTGGGAAATTGAATGAGCATTTACGGATCGCTCCGTCTCCCACGTTCGTAGCAAAGAACGAAAACTGTGATCATGTATTTTCAGAATTTACAGTACTGGCACTTAAACGCGGACATACGCATCACATTTTGTGCCCGGTGCAGGCTTTAATAAAGTTTATGAGGGTAGGAAAATCTCAACAACCAGGAGCCTTATGGGTCACCAACACAGGTACTCACGTCACAAGAAGAAGATTGGCCTCCTTACTCGTAGAAGTCATTAGGGAAAGTAATCCCAGCGTAGTGGGCAGAGCCCATGACATCAGAGAGTGGGCTGTCTCTCTTAGATTCTTACAAAATTATTCGATTGATGACCTAGCAAACACTAATTTGTCGGCTTCAAATCATACATTCCTGACGCGATACCTGTCGGTAGCCCTGAATAAACCAAAGCTAGCTTGTGTAGCTTTACGACAGAGGGTCTCATGAGTCATTGTGCTATTATTTATTAAGTTTAATCTTAAAGAAAAGGGGGTGCAGGTAAGCCCCAAGACCCTAAGAGTCCCTCCACCGGATGATGTGATAAGTTCACGAGCTGTGATACTTTATAAGTTGAGCTGGTTTTACAGATCTAAAATAATTTTCTATGTAAAGATACCTATAATAGTTGCAACTATATAGTCAAAATGTACAAATTATATAACATGTACAAATAAGATTTTAAGGACAAAAGATATGTTGATCAGGAATAGAATTTTGTTCCCTGACAACAAGTTTATGAATCTCGAGATGAGAATCTTATCATATATATATAAAGCAGATCTTCTTCGAAGTAACGCACTACTTTCTATCCTTTTATATTTTTTATACTATATTGTATGTAAACAATAAAGAACTCAAATTTGCTGTGCGATTCTTTGTCTCTACCTATGGTATTATTAGTGGTTTGATATTATTACGAATGTCCCCCTCCAGTCTTGAGATATCAGGCATATCGTCAATGATGGAGGGGCCACTAATAAATTATAGTTTGAGTCCCGGAGGGAAGAATGAAAACCTAATAATTATTTAGTAGTGGCCCCGAAATCATTGGCGATGTAGGGCCCTCCCTTCCATCTCCTTCCCATTCGTTTGATGTCTTGAGTTTAGTCTTAATATGTCAGTGAAGGAAGTATGGCGTCTCGGTTGCCACGGTCTGGGCGAGAATCCACGCACAAGAAATCCACGAGATGGAAAGTTATAGCAAAACAAGTTTTGAGTTTATTTTTTCTCTTTTATCTTTTACAAAGTTTTTTCGTAGTGTGTACCCCAATCATAAGACGATTCCATAAGAGAAGTAGCGTTACACTTATGATGTAGTACTCCTTTTTCCCGCGGCGGGAGTTTCAAACTGGCTACCCGCGGGCGCTTGAAATGAGGCTATTATTTGATAGGCATATCGTCAATGATTTCGGTGCCACTACTAAATTATAGGTTTGATCCCCGGAGGGAAGAAGAGAAAACCTAATATTTAGTAGTGGCCCCGAAATCATTGACGATATGCCTCTGTATCTAAATGTTACAAAAACAACGGCAAAAAAG
The DNA here is from genome assembly GCA_032716605.1 of Paralithodes platypus. Taxonomy (NCBI): domain Eukaryota; kingdom Metazoa; phylum Arthropoda; class Malacostraca; order Decapoda; family Lithodidae; genus Paralithodes; species Paralithodes platypus. The sequence goes on along the minus strand of CM064577.1, from coordinate 39,854,870 downwards.
TAGTCTAGTTAAGAGACGCCGACTGGCGGACTTCTATGTTATGGAGAAAAAATAGCGCACAAAATAGCAACACCTACTAAAAGGTCATATTGAACAAGAAAATATGTTAGGTCAGGTCATGAGTCATAAGAAGTCTGCAATGTAATAATAATAATAATAATAGTTCTTAAAGCTAGCGCATGCTAAGCTAGCTAAGGATAGCTTAATAAGGCCGATTAGGCGTATTTCCATTGGGGTCCTGTACTACTACCCCATCCCTTTGCTCATGAGGGATGGTAACGACTCAGTGCTTGTGAAAAATCTTTAATGCGCCGAGCGTGGGCGCGAACCCGGGCCTTCTGGGTGGAAGTCCGAGACGCTAGTCACTACACCAAGCGAGCCGAAAATTATGGGGGGAAGATGATGGGTGGGATGCAGGACTTAGGCAGGTGCAACAATGCGACCCTGCATTCCGGCTCTAACCACCGCTTCGCTAGTCCTACCAGATTATCATAGAGTTGTTCCTGCATCCTGTTATATGTCCCCTTGCTCATTGCCTTAAAAATCCCTTACTGGTAGCTAATTCCCGAGGTCTGGGCACTAATGTGGTAAACTATCAATGGAAGTTGAATATTACTAAGCTATAATGAATCAAAATAAAATCAATCTAAATTAAAACTACTCCATAACTATATTGAATTCAATCTGAAACAAGCTAATTTATATCCAAAGGTCTCACATAATAAAATTATATATAGGGTAAGGTTATAAGGGTTAATATTAGCCAGGAATTAACTCACCAATAATTCCACGTGGCAATGAGGCAAGGGAGAACATTTTACCCAATATTGCGGACAATGGAGAGGAAAGACACCGGTCCCGAGACTCGAGTCAAGTGAAAGAAAGAATAAATTATTACATGGGAATGGACATGAATACTATGCTTATCTGTCAGTCAGTCATGGTGTCGATGAGAGCGTCGTGATGGTGTAGCTGTTTGTATTGCTGTCGGTGTATTGTGATTAGAGGCACAATAGCGCGATCAACTGAAGGCGGAATTTAGATATTAACTGGTTGGTGTTCGTGAAGGCTCTGCCCTGTCTTCCTCAGAGGCACACCTTGCTGCCTTGGCAAACGCCAGTAGCCTAAATTATCGTACCGCATCTAGGTTGCTCTATACGATAAATTATATTAATATATATACGATAAATTCATATATACAACATAAGACCATGTCAATATTGCTTAATAGCATATTAGGCCTTTACAATCTTAACTTACTTACAATCATATAATATACGATCTACTCGTCCTACGCCGTGCCGTGGGAACGACCATGATGTCACAGAGACATACGGGATCACAAAAGAGTCATAGCCTATCGTAATTATACGATACACTCCCCCCACAAAAAAATACCTGAACCCCACCTTTAACTTAAAGTTGCCCAGAGGCTATCTTCTGACGCCACATGTCGACGGCGCCAGCAGCAGCGCATCTGGGACGCGTCCCGGTCCGAGTTTTATCACCATCAGCAAGAGGTGAGTCGTTAATCTGAGAATTCTCGGACCCAGCAATAACAGGTGGAGTCTCCGATTGTAAAGTGGAATCGAGCTCCAAAGCGTACAAACGTGCGATAGGACGAACAGTAGTTCCAGTGGCTGTCTTCAATAGCGTCACCCGCTCTACAGAGTCTGCCCCCTTGTACACCTCCAACACGCGGCCCAATTTCCAGTATAAACGAGGACTATCTTCTTTAATTAAAACAACTTCACCAACAGTAGGTGCCGTTGGTCTACCAGAGGGAGTAACACTCCTTTCCCTCAATGCTAGCAGATATTCATTAATCCACCGTTTTCTAAAATCTTCTATTATCCCCGATATATACTGGTATCTCTTAGACACCGCTACCTCAGAGTACAACGAGGGATCCTCTAACTCTACTATGGATTGGAAATCAGATGGAAACGCAGTCAATGGTTTTCCATATAGCAAGTGAGTTGGCGTTAATGGTAGTGGTTCTTGCAGGTCGGTGTACACATATGTAAGCGGACGATCGTTCACGACTGCCTCTATCTCTGTGAGGACTGTCGTCAACTCACTCTTCTTTAATAGAGCACGTCCTACTACCGCTCTGAGTCCTGACTTTACTATGCCGACACACCGTTCCCACATTCCATCAAACCAAGGTGCCTTAACTGGAATGAACCTCCATTTGCACTTCTTCTCTCCCAAAAAAGTGATGATAGTAGGATCACTACTCATATCCTTCAGATATTTTGATGCTTGGACATAAGTGGGAGCATTGTCGCTAAGAATGAGTTGAGGGAATGAACGACGGGCACAAAACCGTCTAAACGCCAGCATAAATTCTTCGCTAGACATATTATCACATAGTTCTAGGTGTACCGCTCGAGACGTTGCACAGGTAAACAATAATATATAAACCTTCTCATGCTCTCTCGTCTTCAATGCTCCTGTGTAATCTAACCCTACAGCTTGGAAAGGCTCTATGTGCTTTACACGGCATTCAGGTAGAGGTGGAGCTGGTCCAGTTGCATATGGTTTACCCTTTAGTCTTTGGCATATTACACATTTTCTTACTACGCGTCGAGCTACTTGTCGAACTCTGGGTATCCACCATGTGAGACGTAAATTTGATATAATATGACATACCCCGTAGTGTTTTACTTCCCTATGTGCACGTATGATCAATAGATCAGTAACGTGATGTCTTGTTGGCATAAGTATAGGGCAGTTTGTACCATCTGTTACACCCGACCACTTCAGGCGACCCTCACACCTGATGAGGTCATTGTCTAGGTGCAACCTTAGTTGACGCACTAGATTAGGCATTATAGTCTTATTCGAGCTTTGCAAAGATTCTAATTCAATGGAAAAGGTTTCTACTTGAACCCACTTGATCAAAGTTACTTCAGCTGCTTTAAATTCACGAGCATCAATGTTGTGACCCCTGTTGCAGGGTTGGCCCTTTACTTTAAGCTTGATATTGGATACATATCGCAATACCCAAGCGACAACTCTGACTAGTTTATTATAGTCACCGAATCTTGCCCACTCTATGATTGGACCCGGTGGCTCATTTGGTTGGGCTGTAACTGCCACCGTTTCCAGTGGTAGAAGTCCCTCACCAACAGCATGCCAAATCGTCCATTCACTTTCATGGAGCAGCCACTTTGGACCATGCCACCACAATTCGGACTTCACTAACTGGCTAGCCATTATACCCCTAGTTATGAGATCACTAGGGTTTTCTTTTGTATTTACAAAATGATAAGCAACGTCTGGCAATAGGGCCCTAATCTCATCTACCCTATTCCTCACATAAACTGGCAGAGACTTCTTGCTATGTATCCAGTTGAGTGTAACCTGACTATCGCACCAAACGTGAACGATTTCAATGTTTAACTCGCTCTCGTATGCTGCGCGTACATGTTGCACCAGACGTGCTAATAGCAGCATGGCAGTCAATTCAATTTTAGGGATAGTTACGTTTTTAACCGGGGCTACCTTGGCCCGGGCTGTAACTAAATGTGCCCCAAATGAAGTAACGACATATATGGCTACCCCGTATGCCGTGGCACTAGCATCGCAAAACGTGTGTAACGTAACGTCACCGAACGCCGCCACTTTACGAGGTATAGGTTTAGTACATAGGATGGCATACTCATTCAACAACATTGTCCCTTGGTCATTCAGGTCCTCGGGCAAACTGTCATCCCATCCTATTTTACGTCTCCAAACTTCCTGCATTAGAATCCTAGCTCTTATGTTAACGGGTAATGCTAGACCCAAAGGATCAAAAAATTGCGCAACTTTGCTCAACAGACTTCTTTTTGTGTGCGCTCCTGTCTGCTGAGCAAAAGACCTTGTTTGAAAAGTTAGTATGTCATGTTTAGGTTGCCAGATCATCCCCAAATTTCTGGACTTTTCCTGGTTATGAGATGCCGTACCGTCGACCTGTATCAAACTCTGAAGATCTTCACTATTAGTAACCCACTCGCGGAGAAATAAATGTGCATCTGTAAACAATTTGCGTGCTTGCCAGTATGTATATAACAAATCATCCTGACTATCGCTAGAACCCTGCAAATTGTCTATATATAATCCGCGAGATAGTTTACTTGTGTCCTCATGAGTATCAGCTAGATGTTTTTTGATTGTGGCATTTAACAAAAACTGTGAACACGTGGCCCCAAAGAGCACAACCCAAAAATGGTAAATTATGACCGGACTTTCAGAGTCGCTAATGTTGCTGAACCAAAGAAAGCGGGTAACATCTCTATCTTCCTCCTTTAGCTTGACCATCAAGAATGCTTTCTCGATGTCACTGGTATATGCGTACTTCCCCAGCCTAAACCGCAATAGATGTTGGGACAGGTCCGACACCATGGACGGACCTGTCAGCAGGCAGTCATTTAGACTGGGTAGTTGACCTTGGTGGGCAGAGCAGTCATACACCACCCGTATTGGTGTGGTAACGCTGTCTTTTCTCACCCCATAATTGGGTTCCTTGACATCGACTCTCTCAATAAAGCCCCTATCTTCATAACTCCGAAATACATTTTAAGAGACAATGAACGGAGGAAGGAAAAACACAGATAAAACAAAAAGGTCCATGTGCCTAAGGCATCCTCCATTCATAAAATGTTTGTAACAACTGGATTTAAACTTTTGTAGATTGTAATTTTGTGGAAAGCAACTCAAGGGAAGTGAATTCCAAAGAGAAGTAGTTCTAGGGATAAATGAATTTTGATAAGCAGAAGTTCTGCATTGTGGAGGAGAAAGTGTAAATTCATGTGCGCTCTCAGCTGCCCTAGTTCTACGGGGAAAGATGTGGAGAGGCAGCACAATTGAAGCAAGTTCCTCGGAACAATTGCTGTGAAAATATCTGTAGACAATTTACGCTGTAATGCAAGCAAGCGACCTAATGCCAAACCATAGTTGGTAGGCAGGCTTATCTCACTGTTCTTCCAAGTAAACTAACTTTATATTGCTTGTATGAGGCACAGTAGCTCACAGACTCGTCAAACATTTGCAGCGCAACTTCCGAGTCATAATCAGTCTCCATAGGATTAATGCCTATGTGATCCAATCTCCACAGTCATTCCAGATCGAACTCGGCAGCCTGCTATGACCGGCACTACGAAATAAACAAGGGCACTTAATATTGGACTAGATGATAGGCTATATCTGCAACAACGGTACGCTAATTCCAAACCCTCGAACTATTACGCCGGTGAACAAAACACTTAAACCCTCCAGAGTTAATCTACTGGATAACGGGGTATCAATTAACTGGGTATTAGTGCACTTCTACAAAGGCTTTCCGGTGACGGCAAAGCCTACTCACAACAGGAGTACTTTACGTTAATAAAATGCTCTTAATTAATAACAATGCTTGAATAAACTATAACAAGATTTAATAAAGGAGTATATGCTTACGTTAACTTTAGTGTGAGTCAGTAATCAACACTAAACTCTTCAATGCTCTATGAAAACACTGGAAGTCTAGTCCTACAGCAATCAGATATGGAATCTTCTGAAAACGTCTGATGCTCTAAGATGCTCGTTAATATAGAACAGAAATAATGCAGGGGCAGGACACCAAAGCGTGTATCTTAAATACACCAATAAGTAGGATACATATATATAAAACAAAGGAGTGCAACAACTCTGTGACAGCACTAATAATAGCCACTCAAAACAGTACTTCCTTAGCCAAAATAACAGCCATACTGGGTTGTGCACCAAGCATCAACCTAGGCTAAAATAATACGTGAATAATTCCTATAGCATACGCAGTTAAAGTTAATAAACACAATGCTGTCTTTATTACTAATAAAGTCTAGCAGCGGCAAAAAAGGTACCAGGAGGCTAGGCAGAGCGCAAGCATGCTCGTAGCCTACTGTCTCCCCTTGAACAGATTTCCCTTATGTTACGTTAAGTGACTAAGAGGCTCTCTTGGTAAGTCCAGATCTCAAGTATCTGGTCTTACCCTGGCGCTCCACAAAGGTCAACAAAATGAGGTAGCCAGCATACAAGTAAGTGTAAGCAAATGCCCTTCGCTTGTATACTGCTACACTCGCACAGGAAAAAATATGCACAAAGGTTACAGGCGCCTAGCTCCGTCGAAGTCATACAGGCTCTGACTTGCCATGTACATAACTCAGACAACGACTAAAGATACCCTCCACTGTCTAGCATTAAATAGTAACAAAGAACAACTCAATAATTAGAAGCACCCAATGATAATATGACTCCATGTGACTATGACTAATAATCCCTAAAGCTAGTGCAAAACATATATGTGAGAACTGGTGCTGGTAATACGACTGGCCGACTATGGAAGTCGTATGCAGAACCAGAAGGGATAAGTAATTGAATAAAGAGAAGTAATGGAAAAGAAGAATTTCAGAGAGAGAAACAGTAGTACAGGGGGCTAGATTGGGGACAGATTGCAAGGGACGTCTAGGACCAAGCACACCATGCCAAGCTCTGAAGAGACACACGGGCAGGGGCCCCCCAGCACCAACACTAGGACAGCGGCACCCAATCACAGACCACTACGTCATGAAAAGCAAGCGTCCTAGGACGCGCCAGGCCCGCCAGCCAATCAAGAGCGTGGGAAACCCCGCCCGAGCGGGGAAGGCACACGTACATACACACGCACATAATACAACCTCGCTGCCTCCTTCGTTCTCTCTCTCCTTAACTTCACACTACACATCTTATACTCTATCACTGATATAAAATATTTCCAAGTGTCACAGCCAAGAATAAAAACCACCACTGATCTGTCTGTGACAACATGAATACTAGGAAAGAAAGAACATCGTTCTACGATTATTATAGCCCATTTCACTGCCCTGGCGAGCGCTAGCGAGTACGAGCACATTCTGGCAAGCTGGCCAGCGTAACACCCCGCCCAAGATGTGGGATGTTTTATCCTCAGGTAAACGCCACATCTGACCAGACAGAATGCTCATAAACCCCGCCTCACCCAGCTACTCCCCCAAGTTGTGAAAACAAGGCACAATCACAACATAAAACACTTCATTATATAAAACAAATCTACACAACACTTCCCCAAAAGAATAGTATCACTTAACAATATTACACTCAACGAGCAAGCTTCAACAAGCCTAGCCTACTAAGACAAAACTCAGCATGTCTTAGATTCTTGCTGTAACATACTGCACTTATATACTATCAAAAGAAAGAGTTTTTATGTGAGTTTTTTGTATTAGTGTTAATAGTGTTTTTGGCGGCTTTGCACTACAGGGGCAAGCCTAATTTTTCTCCACTCAACCCAACACACCTGTGGTGATCTACCCTGGGTCATCCACCCTGGACAAACAGTCAGCTATCACATTGTCACAACCGGCAATATGGCGAATGTCCAGGCTATATTCCTGCAACATTAAGGACCACCTGGTTAGCCTCATATTCCGGTTGTGGAACTGATTCAAAAACTTCAAAGGGTGGTGGTCAGTGTAAATCACCACGACTGGGCCAAAAGTGGGAACATACACCTCAAAGTGCCTGAGCGCCAGCACAATGGCCAGAAGCTCCTTCTCTACCACCGAATAGTTCTTTTGTGCTGAGTTGAACTTCTTGGAAAAGAAACTTACTGGGTGTTCCACACCTTCTGTGTCTGTTTGCAACAAGACGGCACCAGCCCCTACACCGCTAGCATCTGTCGCTAGCTGAAAAGGTCTTGAGAAGTCTGGGGCCCTGAGTATGGGGTGAGTGCACAAAAGATGCTTCACCAGTGAGAATGCTTTCTCACACTCAGGTGCCCACCCAAACTTTTTCATCTTTGCAAGTAAATCAGTCAGAGGAGCCAACACCGAGGAGTATCCGCGGATGAATCTGCGGTAATACCCAATCATGCCCAAGAACCTCATGATTTGTCTTTTGGTGGTCGGCCTGGGGAACTTGTTAATAGCCTGTATTTTGGTTTGGGGGGGGGGGGCACACCTGGCCTAACCCTACCACAAACCCTAAATTCTGCACAGTTGCCCGAACAAAGTCATATTTGCCCAGATTGACCACCAAATGAGCCTCACTCAGCTTCCTGAACAATGCCCCGATGTGCTCGCAATGGCTTTCAAAGTCATTATCGTAGATTATCACATCATCTAGATAAACGGTGCAGTTAGGGATCTCCGCCACTTACTCGTTCATCAGGCATTGGAAAGTTGCAGGTGCATTCTTCAGCCCATACGGCATAACGTTGCAACGGTAAGTGTTCCCATCCACCACAAAACCGCACACCTGCTTCGCCCGCTCAGACAACGGCACCTGCCAGTAACCTTTGACAAGATCCACCTTGATGAGGTAACGTGCACACCCGATCTTGTCAACACTGTCATCTACGCGGGGAAGAGGGTAAGCATTGGTGGGGGTGAAGCCGTTCAACCGCCTGAAGTCAATGCAAAACCTGACCTTCCCGTCTGGTTTGGGCTGCAGAGTGACGGGAGATGTCCACCTAACCGCCCCTTTTTCTATCAGCCCCTTTTCCAACATGTAGCCTAATTCCGCTCGGAGAGCCGGAAGTTTAATGGGAGGTACACGATAGGGCACTGATTTAAAAGGGGGGTGGTCTCCAACATCTACATCGTGCACCGCATGAGTTGTGAGGCCTGGGTGCTCGGCAAAAACAGTGGGGTATAAACAGAACAGTTGCTGGATCGCTGCACGCTGTTGCTCAAGCAGGTGCTCAAGCGCTTCCACAGCCACCTGGTTCGTGTTCCCCGCCCACTGATCCGCCGAGACATGACAATCCCAAATTTCCTCCACCTGGGCCTCACTACCCCCCCTCTCCTTCTCCACCTTGGCCGCTGCAGACCAACACAGGGGCAGTAGGCTGCTCAGGTGGGCACCTCACAAACTCTTTTAACAGGTTCACATGACAGAGCTGATTTTTCTTTCGCCTATCCGGAGTAGCCACAAGGTAATCCAGGTCCGATAACTTCCTCACGACCTTGTAAGGACCGACAAACTTGGCAGACAGGGGATGGCCAACTAAGGGCAATAAGACCAAAACCTCATGTCCTACCACAAACTCCCGGAGCTTTGCCTTTTTGTCATACCGATCCTTCATCAAAGCCTGATTACCCACCAAATTTCTCCCTGCCAACTCCAGGCTGTTTAGCATCCTGTCCCTACTCTCGAGGACATACTTAATTAGAGAACATGGCAGCACAGTCCCTTCCCAGATCTCTCTTACCATACTCAAAGTGTCTCTAACCTGATGCCCGAAAACTAACTCGTTGGGACTAAACCCAAGGCTCTCCCCAGGTATCTCTCGTGCTGCAAACAAAACGTACGGTAGCCCCAGGTCCCAATCCTTGCCATTCTCCGTATAGTAGCACCGCAACATGTTTTTCAAAGTAGAGTGCCATCTTTCCAACACCCCTTGACTCTCTGGGTGATAAGCTGAAGAGACAACCGTATTGATCCCATGCTGCTGCATGGTCTGTTTAAAGAGAGTGGACGTGAAATTTGACCCTTGGTCCGACTGAATTTCTTGCGGGTACCTGTATCTCGAGCAATACAACAGCAAGTTTCGCACAACAGTTTTAGACTTGCCATTTCTCATAGGGTATGCATCAGGGTAGCGAGTGGAGACATCCATGAGGGTTAGCAAAAACCTGTTACCTGCACTAGTGGGAGGCAGAGGGCCTACCATGTCGATGATAATCTTGCTGAAGGGAGGACCAATAGCAGGCACTGGGTGCAACGGAGCCTTAGGTATGCTCTGGTTCGGCTTTCCTACCCTCTGGCAGGTACCACACATCGCCACCCAGGCCGAAACTTGGGCTTTAATACCTGGCCGCCAGAACAGCCTAGATAACGAGGCCAACGTTTTACTCACACCCAAGTGACCTGCCAACGGAACATCGTGCGCCAACCGCAACAGGCTATCACGACACTTCTCAGGGACTACCAACTGATCAACCACTCTTGCCCCACCATTCCAACTACGTCTGGGATCCAAAAAACGGCGGTACAGGATTCCCCCAACATGAAAAAAATCTCCCGGCTTTGCATCCCCGTCCTCGTCGAGTTCTATAGCCCCGTTCCCACAACTCTCAAGCCCAGGATCTTCTACTTGCAACCGACATATATCCGAGGGTGCCAACCTATCTAAATGCTCCTGAAGCAACTTGTGGCCACCCCCAATACTGGGCTGCTCAACCCTTGCCTGCTTCGCCTGGGAACGTCTCTGTCGCGGAGTACTCTCACACCCTACCATGTCACTAGGGGGGACAGGTTCTGGGGCCACTCCGGACCTCATAATGGGTGCAAGTACCGAGTCACCAAGGAGTGTCGCTGGATCCAAACTCTCAACCCGACAAGCCTTGACTTTCTCCTTCCGACCCTTCCTCCGCTGGTCTAGAACTTGGGTATTAGGCTGTGACACCTGAGCGGACTGAGACCTGGTGACAGCACACGCCATCTGCGTCACCTGGCACCTCTCGAGCCACTCTTGCCCCTCCCTACTCGTGTCGGCCGCCTTCTCGGCAACGACTAAGGGTGTAACCTCGGAAGTGAGCACCGCAAAGTCGTTACCGAGAAGGAGGTCGACCCACTCAAATGGCAACTTCTCCACAATCCCCACATCCAACTCTCATGTCACACCGTCCACCTCAAGCTCTACTCTGACCAGCGGGTAAGACCGCGTAGCATTGATGCCTTGAACCACCACAACCCGAGCCGCGTTAATAGGCTTGCCAGTGAAATTCTTAACAAGTGTCTGGGAAGCGCCCGTATCACGCAGCAACTCAAGCCCACCTCACAGTGCCGTGCCCCCTATGACCACAAAAAACATCTCGGACGGGTGACGAGCCCTCCTGCTGCTTCTGCACCGGCGGTGACTTCGCAACAAACTGTTTACGCGGACGTACTGCAAACGCAGAAGACCTCAAAGACACACCAATGTTGCTCACTAGTGAAACCACTGCTGTAGGTGGTGTGCTCGGACATGAGCGCGCAATATGCCCCTTCTTATGACACTTGAAACATTTCACTTCACTCTTGGACTTCCCCTGAGGTGGGTAAGGGCCCTGGCCTTTCTTTAACGGGAAGGGTTTCGACTTGGGATCATAATTGGCAACAGTACTCTTAAATGGATAATTATTTGTGTCACTAATTCGGGGGGTGGAGTGGTACGCCCCTTGTTACCTGCCTCAGCTCTCTGTGCAGACCCGCACCCACGAATCAATGACAACCTGAGGTCAGCCAGCTCAGCCACCTCCTGCAGAGTTTTTGGTTGCTTTTCTTTCAGGTTAAGAGTCAAGTCACTGCCAGTACATTTAAAAAATTGCTCAACAACACTAATTGCTTCACTGCATCAAAAGTAGTTGCCTTCTCCGATCTTAACCAATTCTCAAATGCATCTGACAGCTCTCTAGCGTGTTCCTGGAAAGTACTCTCCTTTCTCTTGGGAACAGCCCTAAATTTCAGCCTATAGGTCTCTGGCTGCAACTCATACGCCCTCAGGACAGCCTCTTTCAACGCCTCGTAATTCACACAGGAATCTAGGGGCAAAGCATCGTACGCCTTGAGTGCTTTCCCCGTCAATCGTGACGAAACAAGGGCTGCCCACTTCTCCTCGGGCCATTGGTGCTCCTGGCACTTTTTCTCGAACCGGAGAAAAAATTTGGTAACTCCTAACTCATCAAACACTGGAACCAACTTTAGTAGATGCGACAGGGACTGGTCATGGGGTCGACCCACCTGGGCGACCCGGTTCCTTGTCACCTCTACCCGCGTTTTCTCTAGGTCAACATCGGCACAATACCTTGCAGACTCAGCCTGACACCTATACTTGAGCTCAGCCTCATGCTTTTTCTGCTCAAGCTCAGCCCCATGCTTTTTCTGCTCGAGCTCAGTCTGTTGCTTAAGTTTGGCGAGCTCGAGCTGAAACAACATCTCGGAAGACAAACTCTGAGGAGGGGGTGCTACTATTGGGGACCCACCCTGTGAATCACCTAGAGGCATACCCAACCGCCAGCGGCCAGCGGCCAGCGGGAACGTACCCGGCTCCGGAGCCCGAGGGGGCGCCATGCTAGGAGTCGAGTGGAATGGGGGCTGGGCCGAAGGTGCCCCAGCTCCCGCTCCACCCGAAGCCCCATGCACCCCACCGAGCACCCAGGTAACCAGCTCACCTCTCGACAAACCGCTAGTACCGGACAACCCTAAGACCGTGGCTACACACTGCAGTCCGTACCGGTCCAGCCCCGACACCCGGTCCGCCGACACAGGCTCCTCCAAAAAAATCCAAGCATCCTCCTCATTGTTCACCACCCGAACACCGTTAGACAACTCCACCTTCTCCACCTCCTCGCCTGTCTCTCGCACAGTGCCCTCACTATGTTCAGACCCATCCAGTGACATGATGGAGTCAACAATAAAAGTTCTCAAGTGAAGACAAAAGTAGCCAAACTCTCGCGTAGCTTTATTCACAAAAATATTCGAAGATGTTCTTGAGTGCAATACTAGGTCACCAATAAACTCCAACATGTTCTATATATCCTCAAAACAATGTTCACTGCCAACACTGCGAGAAATAAATTCAAAATTCTCAAAAAAAAAAATGCAATACTCAGTTCACTATACAGGGTGTTTTAAAACAACACTGCCAGAGTATGACGACCACATTGATAAAAATATATAATATACATATTTCTATTCTATTTTTACCAAAAATATATTGTAACGGAGATAAATGGTTATTAGAAATGTAGCAAAACAGGGTTCTGAGCTCAGCACAAAACATATGATACATAATATGAATGATTACCAAGTAAAAAAGGTAAAGAGGAGATATCTAATGAAATAATCACATATGAATAATTACAAAATCAAAGTAACATCAAATTGGTAATGATATTTTGCAATTAGAAGAAAACTGCTAAGTATTATAATCCAAGTAGCGTAAAAAGATATGCACCATTTGTAACGATGACCAAGAGGTAAAATAATGAATCTCAAGTCTGGGTCAGGTATCCGAACACTTCTATAGGTAATTTAATCGTTTGTGAAACTGTTTGAATGGGAAAAAATTGTTCCTGCGCAATTTACTGTTTCAATACAAATACCTCATTACGTTGCTATTATCACAGAGTACTAACGAAATATGTCTATCAGTTTTATGGTTGAAGTTTGACGATTTTACGTAGCTGTAGACATACAAGTATACAGTGTTCACTAATGAATATTTAAAATCATCTAATGGTACCCAAAACAAAAAATTTACGTCACATGGACTTAACGAGTATAAAATAACAAAGGCAGAGACACACCTAAATAACGACAATCCATATGTATGTGATATTATAAGGTAAATAAAATCACTATGACAGAAGAAGATAGCACCATGGCCGAGCAGATGATTAAACACATGAGAAGATTCGTTATGACTCCAAAGCTTCGAAGAAAAACTCGAACTGGGATGGGAGGCAAGAGGTAGGCTATTTGGGGGCGAGGGGGGACACTGGCCCGTGTTCGGATTATAGCTCATACCTGGGTGTCACTAATTATTTTACTCTATGCGGTTTAAATCATTAACACCTTACGAGCGGCCTATGCGGTTTATTTATATGTACCGCCCAGCGGGGTGTTTTTAGCCAAAATAGGGCTGTTTACGTGATCATTTTCATGCCTAAATAAGACCCAGAACGTAAAACAAGTATCTATCCCTGAAAGGGCATAAACAGAGCTTTCGAATGACACCATAACGATCCTTTTATGATAGCTAGTTTTCTTGCAATAACCGTGCAACGCGAGTGCAAAAAGCATGTAATTAGGCACTTTCCCCATACAATTCCGTATATAGCGAGTGAGAGAGGGAGGGAGGAGGTGGGATTCGTGTCAGTAGGTTCGCCGCGGTGGTCTGGAGCAGTCATACGCTCGCTACTCTCCTGCCACCACTTGTCTCTCTCTCTCAGCAACATTACGTGCTGAAATTGCCACACGACCTATGTCGAGCGCCGCCACATAGTCCAGCTTTATTTAACTCGACTTATGTTGCTCGCCGCTAATTAAGGGTTAATGGTATATTATTTTGCATTTTGTCCTTAGATAATCTTCTTCGTTATTGTATTTACTAATTAGCAGATGAGGTCTGGTAGTGTTGTTTTAAAACACCCTGATATACTGGTCTAAGGTCGCCATTTGTTATGACCGGCACTACGAAATAAACAAGGGCACTTAATAATGGACTAGATGATAGGCTATATCTGCAACAACGGTACGCTAATTCCAAACCCTCGAACTATTACGCCGGTGAACAAAACACTTAAACCCTCCAGAGTTAATCTACTGGATAATGGGGTATCAATTAACTGGGTTTTAGTGCACTTCTACAAAGGCTTTCCGGTGGCGAAAAAGCCTACTCACAACAGGAGTACTTTACGTTAATAAAATGCTCTTAAGTAATAACAATGCTTGAATAAACCATAACAAGATTTAATAAAGGAGTATATGCTTACGTTAACTTTAGTGTGAGTCAGTAATCAACACTAAACTCTTCAATGCTCTATGAAAACACTGGAAGTCTAGTCCTACAGCAATCAGATATGGAATCTTCTGAAAACGTCTGATGCTCTAAGATGCTCGTTAATATAGAACAGAAATAATGCAGGGGCAGGACACCAAAGCGTGTATCTTAAATACACCAATTAGTAGGATACATATAATTATATAAAACAAGGGAGTGCAACAACTCTGTGACAGCACTAATAATAGCCACTCAAAACAGTACTTCCTTAGCCAAAGTAACAGCCATACTGGGTTGTGCACCAAGCATCAACCTAGGCTAAAATAATATGTGAATAATTCCTATAGCATACGCAGTTAAAGTTAATAAACACAATGCTGTCTTTATTACTAATAAAGTCTAGCAGCGGCAAAAAAGGTACCAGGAGGCTAGGCAGAGCGCAAGCATGCTCGTAGCCTACTATCTCCCCTTGAACAGATTTCCCTTATGTTACGTTAAGTGACTAAGAGGCTCTCTTGGTAAGTCCAGATCTCAAGTATCTGGTCTTACCCTGGCGCTCCACAAAGGTCAACAAAATGAGGTAGCCAGCATACAAGTAAGTGTAGGCAAATGCCCTTCACTTGTATACTGCTACACTCGCACAGGAAAAAATATGCACAAAGGTAACAGGCACCTAGCTCCGTCGAAGTCGTACAGGCTCTGACTTGCCATGTACAACGACTAAAGATACCCTCCACTGTCTAGCATTAAATAGTAACAAAGAACAACTCAATAATTAGAAGCACCCAATGATAATATGACTCCATGTGACTATGACTAATAATCCCTAAAGCTAGTGCAAAACATATATGTGAGAACTGGTGCTGGTAATACGACTGGCCGACTATGGAAGTCGTATGCAGAACCAGAAGGGATAAGTAATTGAATAAAGAGGAGAAGTAATGGAAAAGAAGAAGTTCAGAGAGAGAAACAGTAGTACAGGGGGTTAGATTGGAGACAGATTGCAAGGGACGTCTAGGACCAAGCACACCATGCCAAGCTCTGAAGAGACACGCGGGCAGGGGCCCCCCAGTACCAACACTAGGACAGCGGCACCCAATCACAGACCACTACGTCATGAAATGCAAGCGTCCTAGGACGCACCAGGCCCGCCAGCCAATCAAGAGCGTGGGAAACCACGCCCGAGCGGGGAAGGCACACGTACATACACACGCACATAATACAACCTCGCTGCCTCCTTCGTTCTCTCTCTCATTAACTTCACATTACACATCTTATACTCTATCACTGATATAAAATACTTCCAAGTGTCACAGACAAGAATAAAGACCACCACTGATCTGTCTGTGACAACATGAATACTAGGAAAGAAAGAACATCGTTCTACGATTATTATAGCCCATTTCACTGCCCTGGCGAGCGCTAGCGAGTTCGAGCACATTCTGGCAAGCTGGCCAGCGTAACAAGCCATTTTAGGGTCACTAGGTTGGGAATCCTCCCTTCCCAACTCCTCTGCCGCGGTTACATTGACTCTTAATATCTAGACCGTGTCGACCAGGACCTTTGACTGTGTAGTATGCACCTTTCTGCTCATGCAATAGCCAAATTTAGTGGGGATTAAAATTACACCACACATCTTTTTAAATCCAGGGTATACTACATCATAATAATGATCCACACCAAGTAGAACATGCACCTCACTCTGATCTCCCATGGGATCTGACAAGTTAACCCCTTTGCTACGTAATGCGTGTTTCACTTTCTTCACTCTGGTAGGGTGTCTACTACGATACATGTCATAAAGTACCGGGTTTTACAGTAGTAATATGAAATCTCCGCTATCTCGTAGTCTTGTTTGTCAGTAACCCCTGTGAAGCCCTGCAATCGAAGAGTCTCAGCCCCTACGATTCGGTGCTTTAGTCCCACTAATACGGACCTCTTTATAAAGGAACCGGCAAACTTTGTTACTGTCATTACCTTCCATGGGAATCTGTATTGTGAGCAATATAGTGGTGTCTTGCGTGCTACCTAGTGTCACAGTTGTAGTACCCTCTGGTTTGACGTCTTTGACTTCATCTGCCGTAGGACACAACTTATCAAAGTGATGTCCTTTGCAGTGGTGACAGGGCCTTAAGTATGTAGCAGTACATTGTCCCTGCTTACCATGTTCCTAACTTAGACAACCTACACTTAGCTTCAATCTTTTTGCTTGTGCTAGTTTTGTCTCATTTGTTGGGTATTTTACACAGAAACTCCATTTATGTTTGTTGTTACATAGCTTACATAGAATCTGAGCAGATTTCTTATATGTACCCTCTTTCTTTCCTTTAGTCCCCACCATCATGCTTACAGTTCCCCTCATCTCCACATTCTCACTCCCTCCCGACACATACATTCTCCCTTTGTTCAACTGTAGATTGCTAATTTCCTTACTGAACTGAATTTTGAACTCCCCCCAGATCAAATGATCTAACCTTGTCAAGTATTGCCATAGGAAGCTTCTGACATAAGATAATGACTATCATTTCCTGTGTGGTGAGCCCTAGGGTGCCTAGCGATCGAGTATGGCACTCCATATTTTCCCTAAAATTTGCTAACTCCTCAACCTTATACTGTGGTTCTGCGAGCTTTAACAAGGCAACAACGTGGGCCATCTTCAACTTCTCTTGATCCCCGTATGTGGACTTTAATAATTGTACTGCCTCAAGATAACTATCACCCACTACCGCAAAACCCTCTATCAAATGTAAGGCCTCTCCTTCCATTTGTCCCTTCAGGTAGTGAAATTTGCGGACATTATTCAAAGAGGATTCATGTACTGTAGACCGAAATACGTCCCAAAAATCTAACCACTCAGTCAATTTGCCCCCAAATGTAGGAAGATTGAGCTTTGGGAGTTGCACAGTGTGGTTTGGGTCAACCCTTTTATGGGTCTCATTCTCGCTTCCCTTCTTACTTGCGACAGCACGCTGTAATATGTGCTTCGCTCTAAAGACAGGTTCATCATAGAGGGCGCGATTATCACACTCTGTAACTATCTCTTCCTCCTCTGTCATGCCTGCCACAATCTTCTCACTCAGAGCCATTATACGACCGTGGGTAGCCTGGACGTTGTCTAATCTAGCTTCTAATTCCTCGAGGTTAGCAGTAGTGATGAAAGTGTTGACATCTACAATTAGCCTATTTAATACTCCCCGAAGTCCCGCCCTCTGATTTTTAGGGGCTTTGCTCATCACCCCACTAGACGGTGTCTCTTCCTGTTTATTCATTTTGCATGTAAGCCTATAGGCTATGTATCAAAATTTTACAAAAACAAAGGCAAAAAAGTAGTCTAGTTAAGAGACGCCGACTGGCGGACTTCTATGTTATGGAGAAAAAATAGCACACAAAATAGCAACACCTACTAAAAGGTCATATTGAACAAGATTTTTTTTAGGTCAGGTCATGAGTCATAAGAAGTCTGAAATGAAAAAGAAAATTATTGGGGGAAGATGATGGGTGGGATGCAGGACTTAGGCAGGTGCAACAATGCGACCCTGCATTCCGGCTCTAACCACCGCTTCGCTAGTCCTACCAGATTATCATAGAGTTGTTCCTGCATCCTGTTATATGTCCCCTTGCTCATTGCCTTAAAAATCCCTTACTGGTAGCTAATTCCCGAGGTCTGGGCACTAATGTGGTAAACTATCAATGGAAGTTGAATATTACTAAGCTATAATGAATCAAAATAAAATCAATCTAAATTAAAACTACTCCATAACTATATTGAATTCAATCTGAAACAAGCTAATTTATATCCAAAGGTCTCACATAATAAAATTATATATAGGGTAAGGTTATAAGGGTTAATATTAGCCAGGAATTAACTCACCAATAGTTCCACGTGGCAATGAGGCAAGGGAGAACGTTTTACCCAATATTGCGGACAATGGAGAGGAAAGACACCGGTCCCGAGACTCGAGTCAAGTGAAAGAGAGAATAAATGATTACATGGGAATGGACATGAATACTATGCTTATCTGTCAGTCAGTCATGGCGTCGATGAGAGCGCCGTGATGGTGTAGCTGTTTGTATTGCTGTCAGTGTATTGTGATTAGAGGCACAATAGCGCGATCAACTGAAGGCGGAATTTAGATGTTAACTGGTTGGTGTTCGTGAAGGCTCTGCCCTGTCTTCCTCAGAGGCACACCTTGCTGCCTTGGCAAACGCCAGTAGCCTAAATTATCGTACCGCATCTAGGTTGCTCTATACGATAAATTATATTAATATATACGATTAATTCATATATACAACATAAGACCATGTCAATATTGCTTAATAGCATATTAGGCCTTTACAATCTTAACTTACTTACAATCATATAATATACGATCTACTCGTCCTACACCGTGCCGTGGGAACGACCGTGACGTCACAGAGACATACGGGATCACAAAAGAGTCATAGCCTATCGTAATTATACGATAACGACTAAACTCAAGATATCAACGAATGGGAATGGGATGGATGGGAGGGCCCTAGATCGTCAATGATTTTGGGGCCACTACTAAATATTAGGTTGTCTCTTCTCCCCTCCGGGGATCAAACCTATAATTTATTAGTGGCCCCTCCATCATTGACGATATGCCTGATATCTCAAGACTGGAGGGGGACATTCGTAACAATATCAAACCACTAACAATACCATAGGTAGAGAAAAAAGAATCGCTCAGTGAATTTGATTTCTTTATTGTTTACATACAATATATACAAAATATAAAAGGATAGAAAGCAGTGCATTACTTCGAAGAAGATCTGCTTTATATATTTGATAATGTGATTCTCATCTCGAGATTCATAACTTGTCAGGGAACAAAAAACTTATCCATAATTAACATATCTATTGTCCTTAAACTTATTTGTACATGTTATATAATTTGTACATAATTGACTATATAGTTGCAACTATTATAGGTATCTTTACATAGGAAAATATTTTAGAGCTGTAAAACCAGCTCAACTTATAAAGTATCACAGCTCGTGAACTTACCACATCCTCCGGCGGAGGGGCTCTCATGGCTTGGGGCTTACCTGCAACCCCCCCCCCCTTTTTTCTTCTAAGATTAAACTTAGTAACTAATAGCACAATGACTCATGAGACCCTCTGTCGTAAAGCTACACAGGCTAGCTTTGGTTTTTCCAGGGCCACCGACAGGTATCGCATCAGGAATGTATGATTTGAAGCCCACAAATTAGTGTTAGCTATGTCATCAATCGAATCATTTTGTAAGAATCTAAGAGAGACAGCCCACTTTCTGATGTTGTGGGCTCTGTCCACTATGCTGGGATTACTTTCCCTAATGACTTCTACGAGTAAGGAGGCTAATCTTCTTCTCGTGACGCGAGTACCTGTGTTGGTGACCCATAAGGCTCCTGGTTGTTGTGATTTTGCTACCCTCATAAACTTTATTAAAGCCTGAACCGGGCACAAAATGTGATGCGTATGTTTCGCGTTTAAGTGCCAGTACCGTAAATTCTGAAAATACATGATCACAGTTTTCGTTCTTAGCTACGAACGTAGGAGACGGCGCGATCCGTAGATGCTCATTCAATCTCCCAAACCTGAGGCAATTAGGTTCGTTGCTCATCGCCGCCAGCTCAGATACCCTGTTTCCTGTCGCCAAAGCCATAAGGAACACAGCCTTCTTTAGTAATGATTCAAAGTCCGGCGCATTATTATAGTTGCGCGAATGAAGCAAAGATAAAGCTTTGTCCATCGACCAGGTAGGCATGAGCTGCCGTGGTGGTGGGCGTAGTTTGAAACATGCTCTCATTAACCCTTTCTCCTCCTGCGGAATGGTCACACCGGTATGGTCATAAAAGGGGTTTCTAATGGCAGATAAGTGATTGTTTAGTGTAACTACAGGAAGGCATTTTTGCTCAAAAAAATAATCTAAATATTTAAAGAATAAAGCAACTGATGAGTCAGATTGCGCCGTTTCTACTATCCAGGTTGTAAATGATTTCCAATGAGGTTGATATTGCCGCCTGGTAGACAGAGTATACTGATTAAGAAATGTATTAGTCACACTCTCTCCGTACTGGGCTAGCCATTTGGCATTTTGAATGTCTATAAGGCAAAAGTCTCCAGGTTGCCAATTGTCTGCAAGTGGAAGTACGAGACCGGGAGTGACACCGGGTTCTCGCACCACGTTTTCAACTGGTGGTACCACACCTGGGCCGGCCAAAGTGGCACGCTCATCGAGACTAAGCCCCGGTATCCCCGTAGTTTATGAACTACTTGACACATGAGTGAAGCGTCTGGAGGCGGAAAAAGATAGATTGAATTCCATTTGTTCCAGTCCTCCGACAATGCGTTTGGACCCCCCACCATTGTTATTTTCCGGCGGGATAGGTAGAGAGGGAGTCTGTGGTTTCCCTCGGACGCAAATAGATCCACTTGTGGATGGAATGGCTCTGCAATCATCTTGTTGAAGATGTTTTGCTTGAGCTCCCATTCTACTACTGTGCTCTGTCTCTGGGACAGGGTGTCTGCCCTGATGTTCGCTACGCCTGGGAGGTAAGATGCATGAAGATGTATGCTCAACGTTTCGGCTAGAGCAAAAATCTCTTCTGACAATTCCAGCAACTTGCGAGACCTCGTTGACCCTTGCTTTTGAATGCAGTGGACTGCATTCAAGTTGTCCATCCGAAAGGCTATTGACTTTCCCTGTAAAGAAGAGCCGTGATTTTGGAGGAAAAATAAAGGGACTAGAAGTTCTTGTTTGTTGATATGAAAGTTCTCGTCTTTGGACCATAGACCTTGACCTTAGTGGCCTAGATTCGACTGATATCCCCAGCCTATTGTCCCTGAAGCATCCGTGTCTACCCGTACCATAGGTGGGGGAGAAACCCACGTCATTATTGAGTGCAATGTTTCCTTCCTTGCCCAGACCGACAGTAAGTTGTGAATTAATGGAGGGATAGGCCATAATTTTCCCTCCGGTAAGAGTGGGAAACATTTGTTGCCTTCCATGATTAATCTCTTTACTTTCAACCGGCCCAACTTTACAGTTAGTTGAATCCAGTAGAGAGAACCGACCAGGGACTCCCACGTCTTCCTTGTCGTGTTCAGACTGTGGAGAAACGCGAACAATTTCTTGCGAAATCTGTCTCGGTTGTCCACACTCTGACTGAGAGTAAGGTTGGCTGTGTCCCAGACCAGCCCTATCCACTGAATTACCTGTATGGGAACAAGGTTCGACTTTACCAGGTTGACCTTGAACCCTTAGGTTTGTACATGATTTATTACTAGATTGACATGGATACGGCATAAACTCTCTGACTCCGCCACTACTAGCCAGTTGTCTAGGTACCATAACACCTTGATCCCCTGAGCTAACATTGGCATAAGTGCCTGCCGGACTAATTTTGTGAATATTCTTTGTGCCAAATTTAAACCGAAAGGCATTCTCTGAAAGACATAAGTCTCTTGCTTTATCCTCAAGGCGAGGAATTTTTTAAACCTCCTGTTTATCGGGACATGCCAATAGGCGTCGGGCAGGTCTAGTGAACACATCCAGCCTAGCGGCGGGAAGGTGAGTCTGATTTGATTCACTGTGAGCATCCTGAAGATTGAATTTTGAATATGTGTGTTCAGACACGAGAGATCTACTACTGGTCGCATCTGCACACTGTCCCTCTTTGGCACAAGAAATAGTCTGGACGTGAAAACATGGCAAGTTGAATCTACTGGGACAATGACATACTTGGTGATCATTTCCTGGACTAGTGACTCCACCTCTCAAGAAACATTGTTGACTTCTAGAGCTTGACGTAAACGAGGTCGCCGGAGCCACCGCCAGGTGATTCCCTTGCGTGCCACTCTTCGCGCCCATGTTCACCGGGGCCAGGCCCTGTGACATGCTTGAAACGACCCCGTCACTAGACTGGGGTTGTCCGGCAGAACAACACTAGAATCCAACTCGCCTGCGATAGGCCCCGGGAGAGAGAGAGTTTGATTGACTAGTTTTTTGTTGGTGCTGGGGTAGAGGTAGACGGCTGGCTAGGTTTGGCAGATGTCGTCCCCTGATTTGGCTTGTGTTGTGACTTATTCCTGTTCCAATTACCGTGAGGCTTACCTTTCTGCTTTTGCTGAGTACCTCCCTGCTGTGGGGAAGGCTGGGAGTCCTGAAAGGACTGTTTAGCAATGTTAGCATAAGGCTTGCCTCCAGTATTTTGTTTGGAGTATGGTTTCTTGAACGAGTCCTTCTTAGGCTGGGAGGTACTCTGCGGCAAGGTACCTATCAAATTTTACACTGCTCTCCATGTATCTAAATTTAAGAGAGAGGCAGTCAAGACAAGGGAAAGAGTCACCCAGCGACCAATGTCTTCCGGTAATTTCTTAACCATAAACACCCTTAAGTCCTGGCATGCTCGAACAGCCTCCAGTAAGGCTATTCTGATGTCACCTAGGGACTGGATTGAATTTTGTAAGAGCAGCCGCCGTGACAACTCCATGGCCTGCCTTACATTTTGATTTTCAATACCTGAGATAGTCCGTGTGAGGGACTGGGCTATTTGGCGGCTTACAATATATTGGGAAAAAAGTCTATAGGCTTTGTTTCTTAATTTGAAATCTCTATCCAGGTGAGCTGGGGGAGGAGTCGAGAAAGGTTCCCTTAACTCATAGAGAGCAAGTTTGGGGGCCGAAAGAAAATCAAAGAGAGCTTGGGACACCCCTACCGCCTTATATATGGGGAGTGAAAACCAAGAGTGAGTTTCCTGAGAAATTTGGTGGGATAATTTAGTGGTAATGGTAGCTGCAAACTGTTGCGCCTCAGCTTCCCAGTCCCCCCACGGACCCACACCTACCTGCCCCACCTGCAAGACTGGACTGTGTGTTTGATAACGCCGGAATTGGATACAATTCCGGCGTTAATGCGTTCAGGCTTTTATGTCATTGACGCCGTCAGATTTTGTCCAGTCTCCAAAAAGTCTTGCAGATGAGGCAGGGGGCAAAGCCGCTGTTGACGAATACACAAATAAATCAGGGTTATAGACATTGTTTTGTTTTTTGTTTTTTTCTATGTGATTGAGGGAGGCAAAAGGCAGAACTGCCTATAGCGAGTGCCTCCCCCATAGTTGAAAGAGTGACAGGGCCAAAATCAAGGGATGTTCGAGCCAAAATGCCTGGACACACGGAGTTTGAAGCTATTTAACCCTTAAAAAGCGGCTCACCACATAAGTCGTATTTAATAAAGCTGGACTATGTGGCGGCGCTCGACATAGGTCGAGTGGCAATTTCAGCACGTTATGTTGCTGAGAGAGAGAGACAAGTGGTGGCAGGAGACTAGCGAGCGTATGACTGCTCCAGACCACCGCGGCGAACCTACTGACACGAATCTCAGCTCCCTCCTCCCTCTCTCACTCGCTACATACTGAATTATATGGGGAAAGTGGCTATTTACCTGCTTTTTGCACTCGCGTTGCACGGTTATTGCAAGAAAACTATCCATCATACAAGGATCGTTATGGTGTCATTCGAAAGCTCTGTTTATGCCCTTTCAGGGATAGATACTTGTTTTACGTTCTGGGTCTTATTTAGGCATGAAAATGATCACGTAAACAGCCCTATTTTGGCTAAAAACACCCCGCTGGGCGGTACATATAAATAAACCGCATAGGCCGCTAAAGAAGGGTTAAGTCATAGGAAGAGGGAAAGACTGATTCTGGGAGAGAGTTCCAGAGCTCAGCTGTTGAGTAGAAGAAAGTTTGAGAGTAACGTTTCACTTTTGGGTTGGAGAGTTGCATAGAGTAGGGGTTGGGATTGAGTTGCAAGACGGGTACCACGTGCCCTACGTAAAGGAGGTGGTATACACTGGGAAAGCTCTGAGGAACACTGATTATTATAGTAGCGATAGAATAGCGAGAGAGATGCAACATTGCGGCGGACAGAGAGATATTGCAGAGAGTTAGTGAGTGGATGGGAGTTAATGATACGAAAGGCCTTCCTTTCAACTTTGTCTAGGAGAGCGGTGTGAGAGGACCCTCCCCACACATGTGAACAATACTCAATACAAGGACGCACTATGCCCTTGTACAGAGCAAGAAGCTGTGCAGGGGAAAAGAACCCCCTAAGGCGGTTGAGCACACCCAGCTTCTGGGAGGATGCCTTAGCAAGACTGGTAATATGGTCCTTCCAACTGAGAGCAGAAGAAAAAGAGACACCAAGAATATTGAGAGAAGATGAAGGATTGCTTTTTGTATTGTTGAAGAATAAAGGATAGTCCGCTGGGAGATCCTGACGGGTAGATAGATGGAGAAATTGAGTTTTGGAAGCATTAAAGGTAACAAGGTTTTCTCTGCCCCAATTGGAGATAGTATTTCGATCAGAATTTAAGAGTTCTATGGCTTCATTACGTTTGTCATTGATGGATTGCTGGCTGGGGTGTTCTGAAAAACTAATGGAGTAGTGTAAGGTTGAGTCGTCTGCGTATGAATGGATGGGAATTGAGGTACAGTTGAGGAGATCATTTATAAAAATTAGAAAGAGAATAGGAGACAGGACAGAGCCCTGAGGAACACCGGAGTTTATAGGGTGAGGAAGTGAACAATGGTCGTCCACAACCGCGGCTATGGAACAGCCGGAAAGGAAATTAGAGACAAAGGCACAGATGGAGGGATAGAAACTGAAGGAGAGTAGTTTAGAAATTAAAGATTTGTGCCAGACTCTATCGAAGGCTTTCGATATGTCTAGTGCAATAGAAAAAGTCTCGCCGAATTCCCGAAAGGAGGATGACCAAGAGTTAGCCAGATATGAAAGAAGATCACCAGTAGAGCGACCCTTAAGGAAGCCATACTGGCGATCTGAGAGCAGATTATGAGAAGAGAAATGCTTAAGAAATTTGGAAGCAAGAATAGTTTCAAAAACTTTAGAAAGACAAGAGATGAGAGCAATTGGACGATAGTTGGAGGGTTGAGAGCGGTCACCCTTCTTTGGGACAGGTTGAATGTGAGCAAATTTCCAGCATGAAGGGAAGACGTTAGAGGATAGACAGAGACGAAAGAGTTTGCCTAGGCAGGGAGTTAGCACGGAAGCACAGTTTTTGAGAACAACAGGAGGAACACCGTCTGGACCGTACGCCTTATTAGTATTAAGCCCAGAGAGGGTAGAAAGTACATCTTTAGAAGAGATTAGGATATTAGGCATAAGTAACAGAGAGGAGGGTGGAGAGGGAGGAATAGCACCGGAATCATCCAAGGTGGAGTTTCTAGCAAAATTTTGAGCGAAGAGTTTAGCTTTGTCAGAGGAAGAAGTGATGGTTGTGCCATCAGAGTGGAAAAGGGGAGGGAAAGACGAGGAAGAGAAATTGTTGGAGAGGTTTTTGGCTAGATGCCAGAAAGCTTGGGAAGAGCTAGAGTTGGATAGTTCAGTGCATTTATTATTGATGAAAGAGTGTTTGGCAAGTCGAAGAACAGATTTGGCTTGATTCCAGGCAGAAACAGGAAGGATGAGAGGCTTGAGTTTTAAAGGTGGGGGCTCATGGGTTGAGGTAAACATGGACAAATAATCGCCAACCTGCATATAATTATCTTGTAAAATGCAATGTCACTGAAATAATTATTAACAATGGTATAAGGATTTTGCGGATCGTCTATACCGGGCCTGTGACGTCATAGTGACGTCACACCAGTATCCTTAGCCTAGACTGGATGGTGGACTTACACTCTTGTGGCGTCACAGGCCCGGTATAGACGATCCACAAAATCCTTTATACCATTGTTAATAATTATTTCAGTGCCATTGCATTTTGCAAGATAATTATGTACAGCTTGGCGATTATCATTCCATGTTTATCTCAACCCATGAGCCCCCACCTTTAAGGCGTCGGTACCGTTTGAATGCTTCCTCCTTATTGCGGACAGCAGTAGAACAGTCGTGAGTAAACCAAGATTTTTTAGCATTAGTCTGAGAGAAAGAGAATGGAATGTATGCTTCCATGCCCGATAGGATTACCTCGGTAATGCGTTCAGCACTCTCCGAGGGTCCCCGGCCACGGAAGCAGAAATCATTCCATGGGAAATCAAAGAAGTACTGCCGGAGAGCCTCCCAGTCGGCAGCGCCGAAGTGCCACAAGCGCCGCCGGCTAGGAGGATCGGGTGGCCGTACTGGAGAGATAGGACAGGTGACAGAGATAAGTTTATGGTCGGAGGAGCCCAAAGGAGAGAAAAGATCAACAGTATAAGAAGAAGGGTTAGAAGTTAGAAACAAGTCAAGAATGTTGGGCCGATCTCCGATGCGATCCGGGATACGGGTGGGTTGCTGAACTAACTGCTCTAGGTCATTTAGGATAGAAAAGACGTAGGCTTGTTCACCAGCTGGGTCAGTAGTGTGAGAGGAGAGCCATTGACGGTGGTGAACGTTGAAATCTCCTAAGATGGAGATTTCTGAGAAAAGAGAAATGGATAGAATGTGTTCCACTGTAGAGTTTAAATAGTCAAAGAATTTGAGAAAGTTCTTAGAGTTTGGGGAAAGATAGACAGCACAGAAATATTTAGTAAAAGAATGACAGGAAAGTTTGAGCCATAAAGTTGAGAATTCAGAGGAGTCGAAATCGGGAACACGAGAGCAAGTGGGTTTGTTGTGCACATATGCACAACATCCGCCTTTGGCTTTGAAACTAGGATAGAGAAAGTAGGAGGATACAGAGAAGGGGCTTCTGGATGTTGCTGCAGACACCTGAGTTTCGGTGAGGAAGAGAAGATCAGGTTTGTAGGAGGAGAGATGGTGTTCAACAGAGTGAAAGTTAGAGGAAAGTTAGAGGAAAGTTAGAGGAAAGTCCGAGAATGTTGCAGAAATCAATAGAAAGAATAACAGGCCGAGGTCCAGGTAATTTTGTGGGGTCATCAGGGAATCGTCGGTCGGGTGTGGGGGCATTTATGGTCCCCCCCCCCCCTCTGGGAACTCCGAGGCTGGGCAATAATTATTATTATTTTTTTTTTAAATTTTGGTGTGGAAGAATGAAGTGTGGTGTGCATGTTTAGTGTAGTGAAGTGAATAGGATGAGAAGGTGTTTGTGAGAGCTAGCTGGATTGCTCTCAGTGTAAATGAGACACAAAGAAAATAAGTAAGAGAGGCCAAGCATATGAAACAGGAGTTCCAGCGACTCTTTATCACATGCCTATAACCTCACCTGGGTCTAGCCCTGATCGATTGGTGCCTACAATCTCCTCACTATAGCCTTAATAGTAACATCTAGTAGCCTACCTTGCATATCCTTGCCCTCAGTTTCTTGCTTTTGCTCATCTCTATGATCCAGTCACTCGGGACCGGAATCTCCCCCGATATTGTCGTCTGTGCCATGTGAACGTTCTTGGCTATAGCCGGAACCGATGAGCAGTAAGGCCTATATAGAAGTGGCATAGGGCCTTTTCTAAGTGGAATTTTGTCTAGGGGAGGAGGTGTAATATCCGTGATAACTCGGACATTCGTAGTTGTCAAGGCGGCGGACATTGTTGTGTCACTCGCCGTGGTGGTCATTTGGTTGACGTTAAGAGGGGGTATTGCAGTATTAGATTGAAATCTGGTCGGTTGTAAGGCCTCACTGTCGATTCAATCGGGGGAGCTACTGGTGCCGTAGTGGAAGTGACCTGAGAACTAGGGATATGATACTGTCTCATTACTTTATGCAAGATATCATTAAGGTCATCTGTAGTCACATATTTAATCTGAGATCCCCGAGAAGACTCTGAACCCGCCTCAGTTCACTGGTTGTCCTGAGAATATTTCTTGGTCTTCTACATCCTCTGGGACCCCCTTAACCTCTGACGCCTCCTCAACCTCCGGCGTTTTCAGCCTTTGTAAAACTACCGGCTCATTCAAAGGCCACACTATGTCCGGGACTGAGGAGGGAATATTATCATTACCCCTCTGTCTGTCTTGGGCCTGAAACCTAGCTTGTGCCTGTGGTGGTTCCGATTGTCTCCAAACACTTCTGTTAGGCACGGCGGGAGGTTGGGAGTCCGGTATAATACTAGCCTGCGAAATGTCATAATGCTGTACGGTACATGGTGTATAGCTCCTATATTGTTCCGCCAGCACCCGTTGTGACACTATCGGTGGACCCGTACGTGGTGCAGCAAGATTTACCTTAGGTATAGCAAAGTCTTCAAGCCCATCCCTGGGATTCGACTCAGTCTCCTCAGTCCCCACCTCCGAGTTTCCTGATTGGACAGACACGGAGGCAGAGGCGGAGGAAAGTGGCCGCGGCGCTGGCGTAGGCTGGCGCCAAGACAGCGTCTCATCCGTGCGGGAACTTTTATGTCCACTCACTGATTTAGGGGTCGATGTCACAGAGTCTTCCCGCCTTCTTTTACTAGACTTAGCCGTCGATTCTACTGAAGACTGGCGCTCTCATCTACGAGGTGATCTTGACCTGGACCTCGACTTGGTCCTCGGCGAAGGAGATCATCCTCGTTTGCGGCAGTCGGGGGGGGGGGGGGGGGGGTTGCCTCGTCGCTGTCGCTACTCTCGCTACTAACTAATTTCTTAGACAAAGCGTTAGTTTTAGTTTTCGATTTGGGAGTCGACCTAGCTGACGTTGCTTTTGACACTGGAGATTTAATCACTAAGTGTTCCCACAATGTTTAGTCATGATACACACATTAATGCCTTATGGGCCACATCTGTTGCGTAGATATTAAAGATTTTTTTTTTTTTTTTTTTTTTTTTTTTTAAGAGACAATGAACGGAGGAAGGAAAAACACAGATAAAACAAAAAGGTCCATGTGCCTAAAGGCATCCTCCATTCATAAATTTTTTGTAACAACTGGATTTAAACATTTGTTGATTGTAAGTTTGTGGAAAGCAATTCGAGGGAAGTGAATTCCAAAGAGTAGTAGCTCTGGGGATAAATGAATTCTGATAAACAGAAGTTCTGCATTGTGGAGGAGAAAGTGTAAATTCATGGGCGCTCTCAGCTGCCCTAGTTCTACGGGGAAAGATGTGGAGAGGCGGCACAATTGAAGCAAGTTCCTCGGAACAATTGCTGTGAAAACATCTGTAGAATAATGCAAGGGATGCAACGTTTCTTCGTATGGCTAATGTAGGAAGGTCCTGTGTGATTGCAGGGTTATTGATTAATCTAATAGCTTTATTTTGAATTTTGTCCAACTGCCTCAATGCAACCACTCCACTTCCACCCCACAGAGGTGAACAGTAATCCATCTGAGAGCGCACATGACTTTTATATATTACGGCCAACTGCTCGTCAGTGAAGAATTCTCGAACTCTGTACAGGAGTCCCAGTTTTTTAGAGGCATTCTTAGCAATGCTTCTAACATAATGTGTCCAGCTCAAGTTAGTAGTTAATGTTACACCGAGAATGTCAATACTAGGGGAAGTGGGAATATTTACATCATTAAAAAATATATGGGAGTCAGTGAGATTCTGTCGGTTAGAAAATTGAATGTACTTGGTTTTCTGTGCATTAAAGGAAACTAGATTCTCTTGTCCCCATTCATTAATTCTAGAAAGGTCCTGGTTCAGAGAAATTGCAGTGTTTATTTTTGAATTTATAAGATCGGGTTGGGTGAAAGAATTGGTAAATGTGAAGGAACTGTGGAGTGTTGAGTCATCTGCGTAGGAATGTATTGGATTATGAGTGGTAGATATGAGATCATTGATATGAATGAGGAACAGAGTTGGGGCCAAAACTGATCCCTGGGGAACACCAGCATTTATTGAGTGAAATTGAGAATAAAGGCCATCTACCATTACACATATTTTTCTGTTATGAAGATAAGAAGAAATTAGTGGAACTAATGATGCAAGGCCGTAGTGTGACATCTTCGACAATAAGGATTGATGCCAGACTCTATCAAATGCCTTTGATATATCCAGTGCTATTGTATGTGTTTCACCATGTTGGTCTGTAGCTTGGTTGATTTGATGCGTAAGAAGGCAAAGAATGTCTGCAGTTGATCGACATCGTCTAAAACCATATTGCCTATCACTGATTAATTTATTATTCTCCAGATGCTTAATTATGTGATTATTTAATATAATTTCAAAAACTTTGCCAAGAGTGGAAGTTATAGCTATTGGTCTGTAGTTTGATGGATCTGAAGAGGCACCTTTTTTAGGAACTGGATGGATGTTTGCTTCTTTCCAGGGTACTGGGAAGCATGAGGTATGAGTACACAGACGGAAAAAATTTGCCAATACAGGAGCGAGCACCAAGGAGCAATTCTTAAGTACTATTGGAGGAATTTCATCTGGACCAGGAGCCTTATCTACTGAGAGATTCTGCAAAATAGTTTTGACATGTCTGGTGTGGATCTTAAGTGAGGGAATTTCAGGTGAATTAAAATTAAGTACAGGGACATCTTGATTTATTTCATCTAAGGTTGAGTTGGTGGAGAAAATATCTGCAAGAAGTATCAATAATGTACGATTAAGTACGACAGGTTGGGTAAGAGGTATCCTCACCAGGATTCGAACCAACTCACTCCAGGTATATTTGGGAGAGTCGGGCACCGTAACCACTCGGCCATGAGCGGATAGTCTTAATCTCCTGAAGGGCTACAAGGCACGAATGGTCTTTCTTCTCAAACACATTTGACCGGAGTTCTGAGCAAACCATGCATTTCTTAGAAAGCCAAAGTCCTCTAGATCTGTCGAGGCACTTTACACATCTGATTTATGGGCAAAGACCGGGAGAACAGGACATTTAAGTGTAGCGCACAGAGTAGAGCGAGGCATGATGGAGCTAAAGACCCCCCCCCCCCCCCGCCGTGATCGGCTCCCTCACCTGCTGCCTGAGCTGCTACTGGAGTGACGAAATCTGGAAATAAACATTTCCAAGAATCAATGCTCATAAGGATAACCTGAGAGGTGTTAAAACACCCTATCCTTCAAGTCCGCCGGAAAATTAGCTATAGCGCACTGCTACTCTTACCTTCCGCTTGACTTGTCTTAGGAAAACTTAATTTCCTCTTGAACTGCTTACCTGTGACAAAGTTCCACTGGCCCAATTACTCTGTGAAAACTATCTGTTGACTATGGTCTAGATAGAAATAACCCCACTAGACTGTTTGCGCTGGGCCAGGAAAGTACACTAGACTGTTAGAGCTGGGCGAGGAAAATCATGCCGTGCTAAGCTATCGGTTTGGGCGAGTTCGATCGGCGGGCCGAGATTACTCCTTTAGGAATTTAGCATTTTCTGCCGGGAAGTTCGTGGTACTGCACACCACCCTGGGATTTTTTTTTGGCTCAATCCTTTCGCCTACGAGGCGAGGTTAGGCGTCAGTACGTAGAAAGATTGCCGGACGGCAACGAGCCAAAAACATTGGAAGGGTCGACTTATATGTGAAAGTCAGACCTCCCCAAAACACCCCACACCACCATCAAGACGTCTCCTGACTCCTGTTTACATGTTAAATATACATACACATATAAATGAGGGATATATCTTTAGGGTTATGATAGTATAATAATAATATTTATTAATAATATCAACCCCTATATCCAACGGAGACCCCTAATGAGGCTGGCGACGAGGCTTGTAGTAAACGGACACCTTGTAGTTTACCTTACCTCCTGAAGACACTGTTGCGACAACTGGCGTGGGGGCCCCGCGAGAGGGGCAAAGCAGGCTCGAACCATGGAAAGTCCCACACCATGTGTGACAACTCTTAGACCAGGGCGTCTGCTATAATAATACAAAAGCAACTGCCTCATATAGATGGTCAGAAGCCTATTACTGCGGATGGACGAGCCTCCTAACTAGTAGTTTGCAGATTGGTTCTGGGGCCGGTGAGGCAGGAGAGGCCCAGACGCTGTATACCTACCTGGGTTCAACGAAGTGATCCAGCCCAGTCTGCTCTTCAGGCAAGGTGAGGCAGGAGTATTTGGTCAATGTGTTAAGGGGGTAGTGCTTGTTTTTTGGTCTTATTTTATTTTTAAGTTTCCTCGGTAGACCTCCAAACTTAACCCCCCCCCCATCCTAGATCCCTTTTAAACCCGATAGGAAAATGACCCGCCCGAAGGAAGGCTCTTTCCAAAATTACAGGCTCGCTATCGCCAGGAAAAAAATACTTGTATAAAGCACGAAAGATCTTAATATATACAAGAAATTGGGCGAACGGTCGCAAGCTCTGAAAACTAATATACTAAACATGAGAAGGGTGTCCAGAAAAAGACTACCTCCCCCTCAACCCCTACTGTACCGTTGACGTCCTTTTAATTTTATTCTGGCTTTATTTGGAGGATTTTGTTCAGTTTATGAATGATCTGTGGCAGTAAATATGGTTGTGGTATAATTCGATCCCTGTAAAATGCTGGAAGCCCTTTCGATACTGAATACAATAGTCTAATTCTCGCCCGAATAAAGTTAACCCTTTCACGCATTTATGACGTAGAGGTTGCCAGATTAGCGTAAGAAATAGTTTTCTCACTCTTATAAATACCTCTCCAAAATTAGTTTTCTGCCCACAGCTAACTCATAGACAACTGCAGAGGTTGAAGTAACTAAACTGAAGGTTTCTAAATACCCCTGATGGTAACAAAGGCTTTAAAGTATCCCCAATAGGCTCAACATCGCGTCATATGCGTGAAAGGGTTAAAAGGACGTCGCCGGTACAGAAGGGGTTAACCCTTTCTGTATTAGGTGTACAGTTCAGATGAAGCAGATCAGGTGTTGTCAACATGGGGCTTGATTTATTGCTATCGTGGATTAAGGGGAGATGGGCCGGTTTTCTGGACCACGTTCTCCCTCATGTTTAGCCCCATTAGTTTTCAGATTTTAAAATGTTTGCCCCATTAGTTAGTCGATTTTAAGACTTTTCGCCCCATTTCTTCGTCAATATTTAGACCTTTCGTGCTATTAATTTTTTTTTTTCCTGGCAAACGATAGTGAGCCTGTAATGTTGGAAGAACCGGCCTTTGGCCGGGACATTTTTCTACCCAAAAATGTTCAAATGAATCCAGAAGGGGGATCTAATGGATGTTTTTTTTTCAATTTTATGGAAGTCTAGGGAGGACACTAGAAACATAATGAATACATGCAAAAATCGCCCAAAAAGTGAACCATCTCCCCTTAGTTCATACTTCAAGGTGAATGTAAGTTTAGCTATTTGCAGTAATGTTGTTAGCAGAGACTGCCATAATCATTCACCATATTACAATAAAATAATCCCCGGTGGAGGTCAATTATATCCAGCCCTTCCCAGCGTTATAGCCTAGGGATGAAACTCGGGGATGGGTTTATAGATATTCATTCTTGGGATTTTTTTTTTTTTTTTTTAACCTAACCAAAAAACCTAACCTAACCTATAATAGCCCCAAATACATTTAGGTTAGGTTAGGTTAGGTTTTTTGGTTAGGTTAATGAAAAAAAAAAAAAAAAATCCCAAGAAAAATGAAATTTCCCCAGATTTTTTTTTTTCCCCCGGGGATAAATAAATATATAGGCCTAGCAATGAAGCATATGATGATAGGAACCCAAAACTACCATTATAAATTGGTTACCTATATTGTTGAGTCTCCTACATATTTACCGTAAAATATATTTAAATCAGTTAGTTAAATCTTTTTTAAAAACTTCACAAATATCGGGTTATAATGCATAATATATTGGTCCTATAGTCTATTCGCTGTAAGTAGGCGAGCAATCATGACCTCTAATCTCTGTAACCAAAAAACGACTAGAGTAATCGAGCTAATATTTCTACCATTTGGGAAGTCAGTCCAGGAATAGATGAGGAAATTTACAGCCAATTTGCTCTAGCCCTTTTTGAGTTACAGAAGATAGTCATGATTTCTCGCCTACATACCGCGAATAAACTATAGTATACTGCCAGCGTATACAGTAAATCATTTAAGGGGGGGGGGGGGGGATGGTTCACTTTTTGGGCGATTTTTTGCATGTATTCATTATTTTTCTAGTTTCCTCCCTAAACCTCTATCAAATTAAAATAAAACGTCCATTAGATCCACCTTCTAGATTAATTTGTAAATTATTCGGTAGAAAAAAAATCCGGCCGAAGGCCGGTTCTTCCAACATTACATGCTCACTGTCGTTCGCCAGGGAAATAATTGACACTTAAATAGCACGAAAGGTCTAAATATTGATGCAGAAATGGGGCGAAAGGTCTTAAAATCGACTAACTAATGGGGAAAACATCTTAACATCTGAAAAGTAATGGGGCTAAACATGAGGGAGAAAGTGGTCCATAAAACAGGCCCTTCCCCCCTTTAAGTTGAGACGACGCAGTTTGGCTATTAGATTCCATTCAGTTTGTGAAGGAATTTTGGAAATCAGGGTTAATACCAATGTTATTCCTAGCGATCCATTCCAACCTGCATAAAATCATATTTATCGCCATAATCATAAACAAACTCTTAATCATATTCTGTAGGGGATATGGGCCGGTTGGAAGAACCGGCGTTATGCTGGGATATTTTTCTACCAAAAAATGTACAAATTAATCTAGAAGGGGGATCTAATGTTTTTTTTTTTTTTTTTTTTTTTTATGGAGGTCTAGGGAGGAAACTAGAAAAATAATGAATACATGCAATAATCGCCCAAAAAGTGAACCATCCCCCCTTAATCATATTCTGTAGGGGTTAATGTATATATTCTGGATGCACCATTATGGTTACTAACTTGTATTATCTTTCTTACAGGTAGGGAGGCAAAGACCGGGTCACGATTAAGATCTAGTTTTCTGTTATCGGTAAAGTGTTCAGATTTTAACGTAAATACCTTAACGTAAATTTAAAGTACTCTCCCAGTGGCCATACACTCTAGATTTAAGGTGCTGTGTACTGTATTACGTATTGTATTGTGTTGAGTGTGTATTGCGTTGCGTATTGCGTTGAGTGTATTGCGTTGAGTGTGTATTGCGTTGAAGGTTGTCGGGGTATCGAAATGAGAGGGGCGAAATTACTAACGAATATGCGTACTATTGGAAAAGACGATAAATTGCGAAATGCCCGTATGTTTTGTATTTAATCTATGTATAACTGTAATAAGAACCGTCAAATAAGGTATGCATCATTTGATAGTTCTTGCCTTTTAATGTTCATTGGGAGAGCCTATTATTTTGAGAAATAGTCTTAAACCGTGGTTAGTCTTGTAAAGCCTCAGCCTCCTGTCACCGTGGGACCTGCGCACGACGAGGGACAACCCACATATCTTGCGCCGTTCAAGAACAGACCTACTAGAGCTGCGCCAATTGAAGATACTCCAAATCAGCTGTTCATCGCCTACAAAAACTGCAAAAAAAAAAAAAAAAATCCAATCGTGAGTGTTAAACTCTTCCCCCATCTTTCTCTCCTTCGCACACACACCTTCTTTCCCACTTATTGAATTGCCTGTCTCTTTCTCCCCCCTGTTCTATCCATTGTTAGCTAGGGACTGGTGAACATTATTTGTGTGGTTACTAATGCCTTTTTTTATTTTCAGGTTTTAGAGCTTGTGATGGCGGCATACGGTTCCGGATTTTGTTTTGTATTTGACAGCAGTGAGGGAGGACTGGAAGAGTGAAATAGAGCTCCTTGAGAGTTCGGAGAGCTTTAGGGGTGGTGATCACTAGATGTAATGTGATGAATCAGAGGGGTATGATGATGAGCTAGAGGGGTATAGTAATGAGTTTTAGGAGTAGGCTATGGTGACTATTGAGCTGGGGTGTCGATGAATTGAGCTCTGGCGTTGAATGTGGCAGTGATTTCGAGCAATGAATGGTTATCTATAAGTGTAAGTATCTTTGTGCTGGCGATGGTTATGTAGAGAGTAGTGGTGATTTAGGAGTGTGTGATCTCGAAAGATAAATGAGATGGTGGTGATTCCTGGTGTATGGTGCTGGCGATGGTGATATTAGAATGTGTGGTGAATTATGAGTGGTGGTGATTTCAAAAGACAAACAGGATGATACTAGTGATCCTGGATGTGTGGTGGTGGTGTTGATCCTGGATGTGTGGTGGTGGTGGTGATCCTGGATGTGTGGTGGTGGTGGTGGTTTTCCTGGATGTGTGGTGGTGGTGGTGATCCTGGATGTGTGGTGGTGGTGGTGATCCTGGATGTGTGGTGGTGGTGATCCTGGATGTGTGGTGGTGGTGGTGGTGATCCTGGATGTGTGGTGGTGGTGGTGGTGATCCTGGATGTGTGGTGGTGGTGGTGGTGGTGGTGATCCTGGATATGTGGTGGTGGTGGTGGTGGTGATCCTGGATGTGTTGTGGTGGTGGTGGTGATCCTGGATGTGTGGTGGTGGTAGTGGTGGTGATCCTGGATGTATGATGGCGGTGGTGGTGGTGATCCTGGATGTGTTGTGGTGGTGGTGGTGGTGATCCTGGATGTGTGGTGGTGGTGGTGGTGATCCTGGATGTGTGGTGGTGGTGGTGATCCTGGATGTGTGGTGGTGGTGGTGATCGTGGATGTGTGGTGGTGGTGGTGATCCTGGATGTGTGGTGGTGGTGGTGGGTGGTGATCTGGATGTGTGTGGTGGTGGTGGTGATCTGGATGTGTGGTGGTGGTGGTGATCCTGGATGTGTGGTGGTGTGGTGGGTGGCGGTGATCCTGGATGTGTGGTGGCGGTGGTGGTGATCCTGGATGGGTAGTGGTGGTGGTGGTGATCCTGGATGTGTGGTGGTGGTGGTGGTGACCGTGGATGTGTGGTGGTGGTGGTGGTGATGCTGGATGTGTGGTGGTGGTGATCCTGGATGTGTGGTGGTCGTGGTGGTGACCGTGGATGTGTGGTGGTGGTGGTGCTGATCCTGGATGTGTGGTGGTGGTGGTGGTGATCCTGGATGTGTGGTGGTGGTGGTGATCCTGGATGTGTGGTGGTGGTGGTGATCCTGGATGTGTGGTGGTGGTGGTGGTGGTGGTGATCCTGGATGTGTGGTGGTGGTGGTGGTGGTGGTGATGTGGTTGTGGTGGTGGTGGTGATCTGGATGTGTGGTGATGGTGGTGGTGATCCTGGATGTGTGGTGGTGGTGGTGATGGATGTGTGGTGGTGGTGGTGATCCTGGATGTGTTGTGGTGGTGGTGGTGGTGATCCCGGATGTGTGGTGGTGGTGGTGGTGGTGATCCTGGATGTGTGGTGGTGGTGGTCCTGTATGTGTGGTGGTGGTGGTGGTGATCCTGGATGGGGTGGTGGTGGTGGTGATCTGGGATGTGTGGTGGTGGTGGTGATTGTATGTGTGGTGGTGGTGGTCCTGTATATGTGGTGGTGGTGGTGGTGGTCCTGTATTTGTGATGGTGGTGGTGATCCTGTATGTGTGGTGGTGGTGGTCCTGTATGTGTGGTGGTGGTGGTGGTGGTCCTGTATGTGTGGTGGTGGTGGTGGTGGTGGTGGTAGTGGTCCTGTATGTGTGGTGGTGGGGGTGGTGGTAGTGGTGGTGGTGGTGGTCCTGTATGTGTGGTGTTGGTGGTGATCCTGTATGTGTGGTGGTGGTGGTGTGGTGTGTAGTGGTGGTGGTGGTGATCTGGATGTGTGGTGGTGGTGTGATCTGTATGTGTGGTGGTGGTAGTCCTGTATGTGTGGTAGTGGTGGTGGTGGTGGTGAAGTGATGGGATGTGTGGTGGTGGTGGTGATCCTGTATGTGTGCTGGTGGTGGTGCTGTATGTGTGTGGTGGTGGTGGTGGTCTATTGTGGTGGTGGTGGTGGGAGTGTGGTGGTGGTGGTGATCTGGGGTGGTGGTGGTCTGGTTGTGGTGGTGGTGGTGGTGGTGGTGGTGGTACTGGTGGTAGTGTAGGGGTGGAGGTGGTGGTCTAGTAGTGGTGGTGGTGGTGGGTATGTGGTGGTGGTGGTGGTGTGGTGTGGTGGTGTGGTGGTCATCCTGGATGTGTGGTGGTGGTGGTGGTCCTGTATGTGTGGTGGTGGTGATCCTGGATGTGTGGTGGTGGTGGTGGTGATCGTGGATGTGTGGTGGTGGTGGTGGTGGTGATGTGTGGTGGTGGTGGTGGTGGTGATCCTGGATGTGGTGGTGGTGGTGGTGATCTGGATGTGTGTGGTGGTGGTGATCCTGGATGTGTGGTGGTGGTGTGGTGGTGGTGTGATGGTGTGGTGTGGTGGTGGTGGTGATCCTGGATGTGTGGTGGTGGTGGTGGTGGTGGTGGTGGTGATCCTGGATGTGTGGTGGTGGTGGTGGTGATCCTGGATGTGTGGTGGTGGTGGTGATCTGGGAGTGGTGGTGGTGGTGATCTGGGTGTGTGGTGGTGGTGGTGATCCTGGATGTGTGGTGGTGGTGGTGGGGGTGGTGGTGGTGATCCTGGATGTGTGGTGGTGGTGGTGGTGGTGGTGATCCTGGATGTGTGGTGGTGGTGGTGGTGGTGGTGATGATCTTGGATGTGTGGTGGTGGGGGTGATCCTGGATGTGTGGTGGTGGTGGTGGTGATGGTGATCCTGGATGTGTGGTGGTGTTGGTGATCCTGGATGTGTGGTGGTGGTGGTGGTGATCCTGGGTGTGTGGTGGTGGTGGTGATCCTGGATGTGGTGGTGGTGGTGATCCTGGATGTGTGGTGGTGGTGGTGGTGGTGATCCTGGATGTGTGGTGGTGGTGGTCCTATGTGTGTGGTGGTGGTGGTGATCCTGGGAT